>JARHVA010001372.1:1237500-1837500 GCA_037957365.1 Torreya grandis
TCCACATTTTATCCTAAGCCACCTCATCCATAATCCTAATCATCCCCATACCACCTTGTCTCATTATCCCACCACCTTGTATATCCTTTTTTACTTTCTTGTACATAATTATATGTCTTGTACATCCTTTAATCACATCTTATCCTTATACCATAATCCCCTAATCACATCCTAATCATAATTTATCATCTACATATTATCTTAAATCCATACCTAATTACTCATCTTAACCTTGCTTTCATCACCTCATCTTATCTAAGTTAGATTCTAGGTCACATATGGGTCTAAACTATCAACCTTTCATTACCCCTATATGATTTAATCATCACACTTATCCGTATTCCATTATCCTAATCACCTTTATCACCTAATCCTATCCCATCCCATCTTGAGTAAATTGGTCGAAGGTTTTAAGCTAGTCCTATCATCCAAATCATCCTATCATAATACTCTACTATCATTTATCCTTTGGTTATATACTCATACCTAGCCAATATCTTATTAGTATCTTTTCACCTTGTCAATTTCAATCTAGCAAACCCATTAATCTAATCTAGTCTAATCATCTTGCCTACTCATAACTATCAACCCATCTAATCATCCTCTTGCTAATGTGAATTTAGGCACCCATCAAAATCCCTTAGTCCTTTTGCTATATTGAAAAATATACGTCATTGGTAGGTCATTAACACCTATTATACTACCAATTTTAAATCTAATCATAGTATTTAATCTATCAAGTATCTCCCATTCTCATTATCATCCATCTTACTAGCTCATTCCCCTAGGATTACTTTGTTCAAAAAAACCTTAGTCTACCTTCACATCGTCCATCTTTCCCCATGGATTTGGACTTGGTCTCATAGACAAATACATCTTTGACCATAAGGATGATGTCCTTCTGAGAGCACTAGAGATGGGTGCCCACCTACCTTCTAGCCTTGATCTTATTCACCTCAAACCATCCCATCCACAATCCCATAACTCATCAAAATCAGCCTCGACCTTCCTTGATATATTCAACCTAATTAATCAATACCTTATAGAGAATAAAGATGAATTGCTTTTGTGATTATGGAATATGGGTGCTCATTTTCCCAGTGATTTTGAATCCGTAAGCCTAAAGTCACCTACCAAACAAGTCCAACATTAAACCTTATCCCATCCCCCTCCACTATCTACTAGACCTATTTAAAACGACTTATCCCCAATTTTTACCCATCCAAAGTCAAATCCTCTACTTAATAATAATAATCCATCATCTTTATCACCCAGCAGTATGAAATTCAACCCCTCTCTCATAGACCAATACATAGTTACCAATAAGGATGATATCCTCTTGTATTTTTTTATAATGGGTGTTCCACTTACTAAAGGTGTTGAACCCCTTCAACTTATTTCACCTCCAACATAAACCCCTTCATGTAAATCTCCTTCTAATCCCTCATCTACTAGTCATAGCCAATCATCTACCCATTCCCCTATTAGCAAAGGAAATCCAATCTTGGCCACCTGACCATCTACCAAGTTACATCAAACTCCATCTAATCTAAATTCCAATAATTCCACATCTAAGAGTGAAGAATGCCCTTATACTCCCCTTCATATATCCTTTGAATCCCTTTTCCAAAAACTAGTCACCACCAACATGATGGTCTATCCACCCATAGGACATCATTATCCCACCAAGCCTAAGCCTTCTTGCTATAAAGAAAATTGATACTATCTATATCATCAAACATGGGGTCACTCAAATGATGCAAAAGATTTTAAGACTATGTCCAATACCTCATCGATTGTGGTGACATAGTAATCAAGGATGAATTAGATGAATTTAAATCCCTAGGTGAACAAGAAGTGGAATACTAAGATTTCATTCCCTATCATGATCAAACCCTTCGCTTTCTACTTTTAGGTTAAGACATCCTATCTATCCTCCATAATCCCTCCATAATCATATAATCCTCCATCAAACACATGCCCATTCCCCATCTACCTAGTCCTTTTATATCCCATAAACCCTTTCATGGAACTATCTTTGCTTTATCCATTATTCCTCCATCATCTTCCTCTCACTCATCACATCAAACACCCCCCATTGAGAGGGAAATAATGGATAAATCATCCTTTAATAGTAGTATACCATCATATACATAAAATTCAACATTGGAGTCATAAAATTTTTTATATACATCTACATCATGTTATGCACCAACATCTAAATCAGATTCCGCATCAGAATCATCATCCCTTATCAATATTACAGCAAATGATGATAGTTACTACTCTTTTAAAGATTCCAATTATTATGATGAAGTCATAACTAACATTTTGAATGATTTATATATTGAATATTTTTAGAGTGGATATGAGCCTACCTTAGATATGTGTCTTAATGATCCTTTTGAGATTCTTGAGGACACTTTCTCCAAAATTGAAGCTAGGGATCATTGTGACCTTTATGAGGACTAGGTTACCCATTATACCCTTAATCCATCACCCAACATTCACTATCCACCTCACCTCCATAATTCCTACATCCCACTACATGAAGGGAATAAATAGGAACATGCATCATTAGATTCCCCTTTGCATGTGATATCATGTGCCAAAAATACAAAATTCCAAGGCCATATTGTAAAATCCATAAATCATAATCAAATCATCTTTGAACCCATCAGTCAAAGTCAAAAAAAATCAAATCATCAACCTAATAAAAAAATGTCTTCCCCTAGTGAAACCTAAAATTTATCACTATGGGCATAAAAAAGTCAAAATAATCATATATCAAGTCAAAAATAAATCTCCCCTAGTGAAGCCTAAAATTAAGCACCAAGGGGAAATCAAAATCATAAAATCAAAAGTAATAATTTCAACAATGATCATCCTCTTAATGCTTGGGTCAAACAATCAGCAAGTCAAAAGGTCTTAGATCTCATAATCTCCTGGCTCTAATCTAAAAAATTCCATCCACCATATCCAATGGTGTATGTAACTATTAAACCCCATTTTTCTCCCCATCCCCTCATATCATTCACAATCAAATCCCTACTTCCCATCCTATATCTAATCATCACAATCATGACATCCTCCCATCCACACCATATCTCTAATCCTTGGGTAGCATTTTCCCTTGTACAAGTCATGAATATACCTAGTTAAAATGTTTAAAGGGCATTAAATCAAGATTTAATAAAGGTCATCATCATAAGGTCCTAGCATTACCTTTATCTAGAATAGGTGTTGGCTAACATCTACATCTAGCATCAGCATCCTATATATCATCTATCACCAATAAATCAAGATGTCCAATAAAAAGTAAAAAAAACTCATTCATCCAATGGTGAAAAGTAGCCTTCTATCACCTTAGATAAGTACTATGATGAAAACTAGTTTTTAACATCATGGTAAAATAATCTATTATCTTCATTGTTCCTCAACACTTTGGGGGTAAATCCATCCATTTCATACCTTTGTCCATTCATCCTACTTGTTGCATCCTTTATCCACCTTGTCTATATCCCTCAACCCTTCATCCGCCATCATACCATACATCCTATCTCTTCTTCCTTCATGTCTTGACATTTATAAGCAAGAAGAAGGTATCTTTAGAACTATCCCTAAACCATCTTAGCATATCCTCTAATGAACACTTAGGAAACTAAACATCTTATTCCTACATGATGTGGTCATTGCCTATCCCTAGTCCATTCATCTTTGGTCCCCATCATCATCATCCTTTATCATCCCATCCATCATCCATCATCCCTCCATAATTAATCTTGGTTGCTAGGCTTGGTATTCCCTTTGCTAGTAACCCCATTTGTATAGTGTACATACATATCCTAAAAATTCCTAAAAAATTAAAAAATGTCAAAAATCCTAAAAATTATAAAAACTTGAAAATATAAAAATAAGTCCATGATGTCTTATCTTATGCCTAATCCCCTAGTCGCATCCATCCCCATCCATCTCATATTGCCCCATCTTTGGATATAATGTCTAGTCTGGGCACCAAATTAGAGTTGTCACCCATCTCTTCAAATCTTCCATCTCATCTTATTAGCTAAGTCTTATCAACATGCATCACCTTGTCAAAGAATTTAATCTATTACCCATAACTTACCTATCAATTCCTTTTCATACTTAGCACCCATCTAATCACATTTTTTTACTAGCATGAAAAGTATTTGATCCCATTATCATCTTCTAGTCTCCTTGCTAGATTGGATACTTACAAGGCCTTATCTATTTGTAATCCATAGTTATCACTTATATAATCACCATCCTTAGCCAATTTTCAATTTGATTTCAAGACCAAGTCATTATTCAAATACCTTATCACATCATCCATCCTTATATCCTAAACTAGGGATAACACCTCATTTTCATTCTAATCATCATCATCCTATCCAAATCCTAGTCTATCCTCTATCTCCATAATATCATGATTATCCTAATCTAACCCATCTTATCATTAGATAGGACATGATGACATTGCATGTAGGTATTTGTGTATTACTTGTTGGTTCTATTTATCTTATTTTCATGTCATGTACATATCTTATTTTCCTCATGTTTGTGGTGTCTCTTTTTATGTATTATAAAATGAATGAATATGTTATGAGGACATAAATAGTGCTCTTGAGGATGTAGAGTTCATAATTTTCCCATGCACTTTGGAGTTATATCATCTTGGTCATATCTATATCATAGGGCATCTTTTCATGTTCTATATTTTATTATATTCATTATAATATGATGAGCTTTATGTCATTGTGATGGTTTGATCGCATCCACCCTCATCATTCCTCTAATCATCTCATCATCCTTAATATAATCCTCTTGACTCATCCAACTCACATCCCATATTTTATCCTTTTATCTTCATTTCATCATCTGAATCATATCCTCCAATCAATAACAATTCTAATCATCCTCATGGTCATCACATTGTCTAATCACTAAATCATCATCTACCATCTCCTAGTTAGAAATACATCATCCTATGGTCTTTTTAGACTATGTAGGAAAGATTTGGCCATTTTTTAGTGCCCAATTCTATCTTATCCACTATCTCCTCTATCACTCCCTTACATGTTTCTTTGTTAGGAGCACCATCCTAATCCTTTTGGTCACTCAATCATATATATTATTCTCTATCATCAACATCATATTGATCAATTTAGCTTTGAACTATACCCATCATATCCTATCAAACCAGTCTTATCTTAGCTTATAGATCTCCATTGCATATGCCCTTGATTTGGATACATCTAAATCTTGTGGCATTTTAATCCCATCATCATCTTTTTGTGGCTAATTCCCCCTTAAGATGTGTCTACAACCATGACACCCATCATCTTTATTTTCCTATGCATGTGTCTTTGTCATGGGAATTGTTATCAATTTGTAGCTCATTTCTCAAATCAAATATTTCTTCTTAATCATCTATCCCACATCTAACAACCCTTCCCATAATCTATTCATCTCATCCCACCCATCATTTTTTCCTTTGAGTGGCCATCCAACTTATTCTTCCCTACATTTCCCCTTGAGGGGGAATCATATACACTAACATCATCTACTAACATTCATCCATGAAATGGTTTTTATTTGAAATACCATTAATCATTCCACTTTTTTCCACTCACAACACCCTTTCAAAGATATGAAAAATTTATGCACTAAATTATGCTTCCCATGCTAATCATACTAATTCCCATTAATTTGGCCTAAATCCCATCTTTCCTAACTAAATTAAGTACTAGCATAATAGTCCCAATTCCATTATTATATCCCATAAACTTTTACATCATTTCAAAAAATAATTAATTCTCTCATGAAACCCCTAATAAGACCTATTATCTACTAACCTACCCCCTAAATACACTAGCTAATTTAAAATTCATATTTATTCACCTACCACCTTAGTTACCCTACCACCCTAGCTTTTTCTACATCCCTATGAGCTCTAATCCTCATTAATTCCTATCTAATCCCCTTCATTATCCCCTAAACCTATAGAGAATCTTCTATAATTATAGAATCTCCTCCAACTCTCTAAACTAGAGACTTCTAAATAATTTTAAATTCTCTAAAATCTCCCTCCATTATCCTATAAAAATCCATGCTTGGGTAATGAAAAACTACCTAGAATTCCCATAACATTATCATTCTGATTTTATCTTTCAATAGGCATTATCATATCCAATCCATCCTTGCATCCATTATAAAGATCCAACATCAAGCCATCATGTTGTCCAAATTCTAAGTCAAAGTATGTTCAACATCCAAATGCAAATCTTGTAATGAAACTATAGGGAAGTAAGGTGATGGTAATAATTTTTTTATATTGTATATTACCTTTATTATTCATTATTAATAATGTGTTTAAGATTTTAGGTTTTTATTATTAAAATTTAATAACATCATTATCTAGAAAAATTGTCTATTATCTAGAACCATCATTTGAGCCACTTATTTATCCACATTAGGGAATTTATGTGATCCACTCAAGGGTATCCCATCCCCCATTAGTATCATCATCTTAACCCACCCCAATAATTTTAATCAAGTGACCATCTGGGATGGTTTGTCTCCCCACATGCTCCCTTGAGGGGGCATCAACATTATATCCTACTAACAACTAGCATTATCCTTACTATAGTTTTTATTTGAAAGACCATTGCTTCACCCCACTCATAACACCTTTTTAAATAGGGGAAAAATGTATGCATTAAAATATGCTCACCCTACTAATTTTAATAATTCTCAGTAATTTAGCCTAATTACCCTATTTCTTAGTCATACTAATCCTTGGCTTAAATCCCATACCCATGTCTATATCCCATACAACCTTTATCCTATCTTATGAATAATTAATCCTACCATTTAACCCCTAATAAGAACTATAATCTAATAACCTACCCCCTAAACACACCAACCAATTTAAAATTTATATTTATTCACCTACCACGCTAGTTACCCTACCACCCTAGCTTTTTCTACATCCCTATGAGCCCTAATCCTCATTAATTCCTATCTAATACCCATCATTATCCCTTAAACTGATGAATAAGGTTTTATAATCTAAGAAGATCCTCCAAGTATCTAAACTAGAGGCTTTTAAATAATTTTAAATTATCTAGACTTTCCCTCCATTATATTATAAAAAGCCTTGGGAAATGATAAACTAACTAGAATTCCCATAACATTATCATGATGATTTGATATTTCAACAAGTATTATCATATCAAATCCATCCTTGATCTAACATCAAGCCATCATGTTGTCCAAATTCTGAGTCAAAGTATGTCCATCATCCAAATGCAAATCCTAGAATGAAGCTATAGGGAGGTAAGGTGATGGTAAGAATTTTTTTATATTGTTGATTACCTTTTTTATTCATTCTTATTGGTGTGTTTAATATTTTGGGTTTTTATTATTAAAATTTAATAACATAGATTTAATCCAAAATTTTGAGCTTATAAATGGAAACCATAGTGGGATAGGCTCCTTTCGAACTGATATTTTATGCTTTGAGTGTGTTTGCTCAAGTCTACAAGTCAGGGTGGAGAATTTATGACTTCTAATTTTTAGTAATTCTATGAAAAACACGTTATTTTTTACTAAGATTCTCTCTACTTATCATGAATCTCACAAAATAGTTTATGGGTTATGAGAATCGCATTTTTAGCTTTCTAACACATTTTACGATTTGTTATTTCATTCAATATTAATGAATTTATAACTATTATAATATTTAGGATATATATATATATATATATATATATAAAATAAAAATAACAATAAAATAAATAATTCCTACTTGTTTTGGTATCACTGTCTATGTCAAAAAAGAAAATGTATTTTTTTTGATGTGAAAAGGTAGGTTAAGATAGGGGAATGACATTAGATTCAATTAGGGGAAATAGGAGAATGACTAAAAGAGTTACCAGACAACAAAAGCTAGACCACTTCATTAAAATATTTAAATATTTGTGATCATTTTCATCTTTTTTTAGGGGCACTCATTATCAGACATAATTTGAATTATTTTGTTTTAATAACCAAATGATTTTGTTTGTCATTCTAATTTCATCCATCACCTCTACCCATTTAGTAAAGTACTCAATCACAGTGATGATAGAATGATGTCATTATGAAGAATGGGAGTTAATTTCACCAATACAATCTAGACCCCATTATGAGAAGGGCCAAAAATATGTGGATACATGAAGAATATGGATAAGTGAATGATACAAGTTGGCTTATTTTTATTACTTAACAGACTTTTTCACATAATCATAGTAGTCTTGGTTAAGGGTATACCAGTAATAGCAAAGGCAAAGGATGCATTTAGTGATGGCAAGACCACTAAAGTGTCCCCCATAGATCCCATCATGCATTTCCATAATAGCATGAGATGATTCATGACTATGTAGGTAATGGAAGAGGAGACCATCAAATCTATTTTATAAATAATTCTCCCTAGTATGGTATAACATGAGGTACTATGGATAAATGCTCTTCAAGCATTCATGGAAAGACCAGAAGGAATGATGGAAAAGTTAAGATAATCAAAGGTCTATTGATACCAAAGGTTAGGATGGTTCTCTTCCACATTAAATATGGTTGGAGAGTCTAGTTTGACATAAGAGAGCTAGGTAAGTCTATGTATAATGACAAATATCTTAGATTCAGAGAGTGTAGATGGGATCTGAGAGGTAAGGGAAGCTGTTGTATTAGAAAACTTGTTCATTGATTATAGGGTGGTTTGATGTTAAGATTTCATCAACTAATTATTTGTAATATTCCCCCATAGATCCCATCATGCATTTCCATAATAGCATGAGATGATTCATGACTATGTAGGTAATGGAAGAGGAGACCATCAAATCTATTTTATAAATAATTATCCCTAGTATGGTATAACATGAGGTACTATGGATAAATTCTCTTCAAGCATTCATGGAAAGACTAGAAGGAATGATGGAAAAGCTAAGATAATCAAAGGTCTATTGATACCAAAGGTTAGGATGGTTCTCTTCCACATTAAATATGGTGGGAGAGTCTAGTTTGACATAAGAGAGCTAGGTAAGTCTATGTATAATGACAAATATCTTAGAGTTAGAGAGTGTAGATGGGATCGGAGAGGTAAGGGAAGGTGTTGTATTAGAAAACTTATTCATTGATTATAGGGTGGTTTGATGTTAAGATGTCATCAACTAGTTGTTTGTACTATTCCCCCATAGATCCCATCATGCATTTCCCTAATAGCATGAGATGATTAACTAAGTAGGTAATGGAAGAGGAGACCATCAAATCTATTTTATAAACAATTCTCCCTAGTATGGTATAACATGAGGTACTATGGATAAATTCTCTTCAAGCATTCATGGAAAGACTAGAAGGAATGATGGGAAAGTTAAGATAATCAAAGGTCTATTGATACCAAAGGTTAAGATGGTTCTCTTCCCCATTAAATATGGTGGGAGAGTCTAATTTGACATAAGAGAGCTAGGTAAGTCTATGTATAATGACAAATATCTTAGATTCAGAGAGTGTAGATGGGATCTGAGAGGTAAGGGAAGCTATTGTATTAGAAAACTTGTTCATTAATTATAGGGTGGTTTGATGTTAAGATTTCATCAACTAGTTATTTGTACTATTCCTCCATAGATCCCATCATGCATTTCCCTAATAACATGAGATGATTCATGACTACATAGGGAATGGAAGAGGAGACCATCAAATCTATTTTATAAATAATTCTCCCTAGTATGGTATAACGTGAGGTACTATGGATAAATTCTCTTTAAGCATTCATGGAAATACTAGAAGGAATGATGGCAAAGTTAAGATAATCAAAGGTCTATTGATACCAAAGGTTAGGATGGTTTTCTTCCACATTAAATATGGTGGGAGCATTTAGTTTGACATAAGAGAGCTAGGTAAGTCTATGTATAATGACAAATATCTTAGAGTCAAAGAGTGTAGATGGGATCTGAGAGGCAAGGGAAGTTTTTGTATTGGAAAACTTGTTCATTGATTATAGGGTGGTTTGATGTTAAGATTTCATCAACTAGTTATTTGTAGTATTCCCCCATATATCCCATCATGCATTTCCCTAATATCATGAGATGATTCATGAATATGCAGGTAATGGAAGATGAGACCATCAAATCTATGTTATAAATAATTCTCCCTAGTATGGTATAACATGAGGTACTATGGATAAATGCTCTTCAAGCATTCATGGAAAGACAGGAAGGAATGATGGAAAAGTTAAGATAATCAAAGGTCTATTGATACCAAAGGTTATGATGGTTATCTTCCACATTAAATATGGTGGGAGAGTCTACTTTGACATAAGAGAGCTAGGTAATTCTATGTATAATGACAAATATCTTAGAGTCAGAGAGTGTAGATGGGATCTGAGAGGCAAGAGAATCTATTGTATTAGAAAACTTGTTCATTGATTATAGGGTGGTTTGATGTTAAGATTTCATCAACTAGTTATTTTTACCATTATAAGAAATCATTCTTAAACTTGCAAGAGTCAATGATTTAATTTACGACAAGTTAAGAGTCACCAAAAATGTTGATCAATTTGACTCCCAAGGATGGCACAATTTCAAGACCTATTATTAGGGATTTGTACTCAACTATGTTTTTTGTTTATTCAAAATCTAGCTTGAAGTATAAAGGAAGAGGTTTACAATGAATGGGGATAAGGATAAGTTGACTCTCCTACCATGTTGACATTTTGATCCATCAAAGAATATGGTTAATGAATAGGTGAAGTCTTCCTGAGAGAGGTTTGTAATGGACTCATCAAGGAACTCAAGGGGAGGAGGTTGATCATCTGCTCAGGGTGCATTGGCCAATTGGTTGACAATGGATTTCCCTTTAATTTAATTATACTGAATAAACTTAAGGTAAAACTTAGCTAAAATCATGATCTATTTATCCATATGCTAGTTTTGGTATGGCTTAGAGTGCATACACTTGAGTGGGTTGGTATTGGTTATGACATAGGTCTTATAGTTGAGAAGGTAGTGGTAGATATTGGTGGCCATGAAGATAAAATATAGGCAAAGTTTATTGGTATGGGTATACTAAGTCTCATATTATATCATCATATGTAACTAATATAGTAGATGTATTACTCTTTATGTTATTCATCTTGATGAGTGAGCATTGCCCCTAAGGAGTGGTCTATGGTGGAGATATAAATGTAAAAAGGTTGATCATCCTTGGGAGGGGTGAGTATAGGTGGAGATAAAATGAACCTTTTGAGTGAATCAAATGCCTTTTGATAGTCATCATTCCACTTGAAAGAGACATCCTTCTTCTAGAGGTAATAGAAGGGTTGGCATCAGTCTAATAGCTAGGAGATAAAGTGATGAATGGATTGGAGCTTCCCCTATAAACTACAAAGTTTCTTAAGGTTGATTAGAGGAAACATGTCAAGGATTGCTTTTATTTTGGTAGAATTGACTTTGATTCCTTGAAATGAAATGATAAATCCAAGGAATTTTGTGTAAAGTCCCCAAAAATTCACTTCTTAGGGTTAAGGTAGACATGGTAATGGATGAGTCACTCAAATATAATCTTGAGAATGGCCAAACGATCATTATGATATTTGGATTTTCTAAGAAGGTCAACAACATAGTATTTGATGATTTTATGGATAAGATCATGGAATATGTAGGTTATAGCATATTGGTAGGTTCCACCAATGTTATTTAGTCCAAAAGGCATGACCTTATAGCAAAAGGTTCCCCATGGGGTGATAAATGTAGTTTTGTGTTGATCCTCAGGAGCAATTAGGATCTAATTATAGCCCAAAAATCCATCTATGAGACGTAGCATCTCATGATTGGTTATAAGATCAACTAGTTGGTTAATGTTTGGGAGATGAAATTCATCTTTTGGTAAAACAAGGTTGAGATCATGAAACTCCACACAAATACATAGTCCCGTATGGCTTTGGTGATAGGTATGACATTTGAGACCCATTGGGGATAGTCAATGGGTTGAATGAAGTTCATAGATAAGAGATGTTGAATCTCTTCTTTGATGAGAAGGGTAATGCAATGGTATATTTGCTAGATTTTTTTCCTAACATGAATAGCATCATGGTTGATGATTATGTTATGGGTAGTGATGGAGGGGTCAATTCCTATCATGTCACTATAATACCAAGCAAATGCTATGTTGTGGTCTTTTAGGAAGGAGGGGTAGTCCTAAATTTTCTCAAAATTGAATGGTTGGCCAATTTTGAAAATGTGAGGGTTATTTAAAATTATTAAGTTGATATCCATGGTGGATTCATTCAACATGGTTAAAGTCTCTGAAGGTAGAGATTTATTGATAGAGGAATTTGGGACACTAAGATAGGTGAGAATAGAATAGTCATCTTGACACTAAATGGTATTAATGGTAGGAGAGTCATCTCCTATCTTCTCAAGATGGGTCATAGGGATGGTTATGGTTACCCCATCTTCTTGATAAGTCAATAATCTGAGGTTGATCATGTTGATAAAAAAATGTTAGGTAGATGATATCAAATTATTTAGCTATTAATGATGGAGTAGATGTTGAAGATGGGATGTTCTCATTGATTACAATAATGGGAGGTGGGTTAGTTTGTTGTTTAGGTGGTATAAAACTAAGTATATTATTTTCATTTGTTTCTTTGGTTTTGATTATAATCAACTGATGCATCCCATATTCATACCGACCTAGGCCAAATCCCTTTTAGGTACTCTGATAGAGGTATGTCTTAGTAAATTCTAGTTTATCCAGATAGGAGAAGATAGAGGTGAATGGTTGAGGTGAAAAAGAGGTTGTAGAAGCACCAAAGAGTTTATCAAGTACCCCATAGATGTATTTTGTTTGATGAGTTAAGGGTTTAAAAGGGACGATGGTTCTAATATTGGGGTCATAACCGAGTTGGTGGTCAAGTTGCCCATATTCTTAGGGAGTAGGGAAAGCATCTAGGTTTAGAAGGTGATATTCTCTTAATAAAATATTATAGAATGTAGATTCAAAAGGGTCTATTATTGGGATTTGATATGAGGGGATTGATGAGCTAGTAGATGCCTCATTGGTAGAAGGAGATATAACTTCATATTTTATGGTTGAGGGCTTGTCTATGAATAATAAGGGTGTGATATATGGAGATAAGAGGATGTCATTAGGTTGGTAAGTCATGTTACATGATGAAAAGGGACTTGTGTTAGCTTGTATCGTGACAACCTAACCTTCATGCTCAAATTCGATGAAACAATGAAGGGTAGAGGGTGCATAACCCATGGAATGGATCCAAAGTCATCCTAATGAAATATTATACTAGAATTTGTATTCCACTACACAAAAGAGTTCAAGTAGCATGTGAGGTCTTAAATAGATATGAAGGATAATAGTTCCCAAAGGAGTGGCCATGATGTCATTAAAGGATTAGAGGATGGTCATGATTTTGGATATGACATTATTTGGTAGTTTAAGTTGATCATAGGCATGGGAGGAGATGATGTTAATACTAGTTCCCCCATCAATCATAACCCATTTTATGTAGTTTTGGTTAATGTATGAAGTGATGAAAAGAGGGAGATCTAGGTCATTAGGGTGGATAGAAGGTATTTTTGAATCATTAAAGGTGATAAGGATATAAATTTGGATAGTACCAATAAATGATGTCATAGGTTGAGGGTATTCAATTTAGGCCTCTATTGATTACAATTCCTCTATCATTACCTAGAAATGATGAAGTGAGGTAGAAATTAATTTGTATAGGCTCATATTTACTAGGGTTTACTGAATTTGTTTGAGAACCACTCTTATGATCGATTCAAAGGGGTTAGATTGAGAGGTACCTAAGATAGATATCTTGGGTTTTGTTAAAGGTGAAGATGCTTGAATTTGAATTGGTTAGGAGGTGGAAGATGGTTATATCCATGGGATGGAAACTTTTACCTTCTGCTTATCCTTTTACTGAGTGTGTGATTATCTAACCACATAGATAGTATGGATAGAGGAAAGAGTTGGGATGGTAGATTGGTTTGGTTCCCCATCACTTTGAGGTGAGATTGGGGGATTAGATAAGATTTGGGTATTGGTTTTTGTTTGTTATATTGGTACTGAGCTCATGGGAGGTTCATCTGATAATAGATCATCCTCATCATAGAGCCAATGGATTATGGTTTGGAGAGATTTGTAGTTATTCATGTCATGATCAGGTGTCCTATGATAGGATAATACTTGGTAGACATTATACTAGACTATTTTTGAACTAAGAGGGTCAAATGGTCTAATAGGAGGTAAGGTCAAACAAGAAGCTTACATTAACCTTTGAAAAATAGTTAAGACTTAGCTAAAGGTGGTGAGTGTCTAGAGGTTTTGGCCTTGGATGGTGAGATGGAAGTCATTTTAGAAATAGGCTTGGTGGTAGAGGTCTTGGGTAAGGTGGTGCTATTAATTGATTATTTTGGTTTAGGTAAGGAGTTTGATAATTTGGAGGTAGAAGATATCAAGGTAGCTAGTTTGGTTACTGATGGCTCGGTGAAGATGGGTATGTCAAAAAGTAAGAGTGATGGTGCAACAAAAAGCTATGGTTAGGTTTTGGTTGAGAAAATTGGCTTCCTAATAAAATTAGAGGGATGAGGCCCCAAAATACAGGGTAAGGTTGAGGGAGGTAGAAATCTAGTCTCCTAGCCTTTTGGTGGTTTTATTTCCTTGATTGATTTAGTTTGGTGCTTGGTTGGTGGGTCTAGTGAGGTTAGATCTAGTTTCAAAGATGGATGATTAAGGATTTTCTTAGGGAAAATGCTAAGGTTTTTTTTTGGTTTAGTTGAAGTGATAGAGGATGATTTGGTTATTTGGAATTTGGTTGCTTTAGATGGTTGAGAAATGGTTGGGTTGGTACAGCTTTCTATATTTTGGTTGATATGATAGTGGGTTGGATAATAAAATTGGTGGGTTGGTTAGTCAAAGATGTGGTTGGAGGTTCATGTTTGTTAATGTAAGGGATCCTCAATTATTTCCAAAAGGTGACTCTATCCATGTCAAGTTTGGAGATAAATTCCAATCTTTGAACTAGTCTAGAGAATAATTTATAGACAAGTCATATTCCTTAGGCAATGAACTCAAAAGATAAACCCATAGATTAAGACATTAGAATGGTGACATAATTATTTTCTTAAATTAAAGGATGAAAGGTTTAGATGGGTGGTTCCTTTGTGTGAGGTGTAGATATGGTGGTTTCTTCCTTGGGAATCATTTATAAATGGGAAGTGAATTATTTGGTGGTTAATGGAGGAGGTAAAGTGGTGATGGTTGCTTGCTCTAATATGTTAGTTGAAAGAGGGGTTGATTACACCACTACCTAAATAAGTGGAAGAGGTAAAAAATTTAATTTCATGGTTTGGGTTTCCAAAGGAAGAGAAGGTAATTCCACTATCTCAATAAGTGGAGTGGGCAAAGAATAGGTAGATTGGGTGGTAGGTTTTTTAGGAATGAGCATGTCAAAAACCATATTTATGATATGGGAATCATGTTAGGTGCATGATTGAGAAGAGGTTGTCTAAAAATGTTAAGGGCTTGGTTTAGAGGTGGAATTAGGTTCTCCAACACAAGTTCCCCCTTGTCAATTAGGGTTTGGACAATGTTTTTGAAGATATTAAACCTACTAACATCATGCCCCACTACTTGATAAAAATCACATAGGTCATTCTTGTTATACCATCCATGTGTAAGATGAGAAGAATCAAGTTTTTAAGGGGGTTTAATGGGAGGAATCTATATGATATTAGATTTCAATAACTTCTCCAGGACTAAAGAATAAGACTCCCTAAGTAGAGTAAATTTCTTTTGATTATTTTGGTTTTGGTTCCTCATGTTTTGATTTGAGCAGTTAGAAGAGTATGGTTGATTGAAAAATGGTAGAGGAATGGTATTTATGACAACCACACTTTTAGTTCCCTTGATTTTGTCATTGGTGTTGGTTTGGTTGTTTAGTTTAGAGGAAGAGGCCTCATTGGATTTGTAGGTAAGGTCTTTGTTTTTTAACTTTAAACTTCCTTGATCAATGGATCTATTTTCTAGATTATGTGCCATGGAAAAAGTTTCATCAAAGGATATGAAGATCTAAACACATAATGTAAAAGAGATGTGATTGGCACATGTCTGATCAAAATTTTCTATTAGTTTAGGTTGGGGTAAATAAAAGGAAAGTTGATTGATTAGGCTTCTCTAATGAGCTATAAAATCATCAATAGATTCATCATCAAATTATTAGATAGAGTAAAGGCTAGTGATGGAAACTTTCTTAGAGATGTTTATTTAAAAGTGATCCAAGAAATTTTGGGCTAACTGGGTGAAAGATAAGAGAGAATCTTTAGTTATGCCACTATACCACTCCAATGTTAGCCCTGATAAAGACATAGAGAAGGTACATAGAAGGAGAGCATCATCATAGGCAATAAAATAACATGAATGCCTAAATACCCTGAGGTGTTGTTGAGGGTATTCCTTGCTATAAAACTTAGTAAAGTTTGGGAGTTATCATTGAGGAGGATATGGTCTAATAGGGACAGATGGGTGAAAGGGTTTGTTGCATATCTAGTCATATGATAAAACATTATGAGCACTGGAGATGGATGACTCTAAAGTAATCATTTTATTCATGATCATTTTTATCAAATGTATTTAGGGTTGTGTGCCTTAAAATTTTTGAGGTGGATATTATTGTGGCAGTTTGGTAACATATTGATAGTTGGTAGGAGGTTGAGGAGATTCCACATATTGGTATGTGGACACAAGTGGTTGGGTAGATGCCACATATTGATATATAAACATAGGTGCTTGGGTAGATGCTATGTAAGGGTATGTGGATGTAGGTAGTTAGGTAGTAGGTAGAGGTACATGTCCTTATGGGTTTAGGGATGTAGCTAGGTTTTGGTGCAATGGTTACCTATTGAGGGATCAAGGTGGGTTGGGTAAGAGGTATGGTTGGGTTTGTAGTCAAAGGATAGGTAGTGACCTTGAAACTAATTGGTGGTAAGGTAGAATTTATAGACACCATAATGTTTTGAAGTGGGGTAGTGATTAGTGGATTCAGGGTAGCTAAAGGAAGGTTAACAATGATAGTAGTAAGTACTCCCATGATGAGTGGAGTATGGGTGGTTGATGTTTGGGTTACTCCTAGGGTAGAAGAGTTATTGGTGGGGGTGGAAGGCATAAGGGTGTTAGTAGGTTGGGTAAGTTAGTTTTCCATAGTGGTATCAAAGGGATTATCAGTAGATAAAGACACTTGAGTGGTTAATGGTTGGGTGTTGAGTATGACAACATAAGTGCTCCCTATAAGGTTTGAAGTAATTTAATAAGGTGGGTCCATAGGTGGGACCAAAGTAGGGTTATGGTGAGGCATGGTGCTGAGATAATGTTAAAGGGCCCTGAGATTGTTTTCTAAGAAAGTGGTATAGTTTGTTTCCCCTTGGGAACATACCTAAGGGAAATTGGGACTCCTTGAAGGATGATAAGAAATTTCTACATCTAATATGTACTCCATGGATAAGGAGGTAGAAGAGGTTGGATGGTTATGGGATGGATTTTGTTCTACAAAGTTCCTTCATTGTTATCAAGTTATAACCATGAAAAATAATGGAGAAATTAAAACACAAACAATCTCATAGCTCAAAAAAAGAGAAGACAAGAAAGGATGAAGTAATTAAAATACACACTAAAATATACATTAAATCTTAAAGTTTTATTAGTCTCTCTTTTGTCTTATGCCTTAAGCTTTTAAGAAATTATGTGATTCAAATTGGCTTGTATAAAATATACTAGATAAGAAGTCTATGGTTGGTTTTAGGTGTTTAAGGCTCTTAAAAGGATCTATATTGGAAATCAATATGTGGCTTGGTATTGTGTTCTACCCACTCAATTCACACACTATAGTAATAAGGGTGTTAGGTGCTTAGCTATTATATACCGATTATAGAGTTTATACTCAACCAGAGAGCTAAGTTGGTTCTCCCCCTAGTAAAACCATCCAAGTAGGATTAGCTAGAAAGGTAAGGTGGCCACTAGGGGATGAAATCCCAATCATGCCTTATGTAAAGTTATTTTGATGTTTTATTAATGTAGGTAGTTTGGTTTATGTTTATGATAAAAGTGATGCTATGACTGAATTAATTTGATTTAATTCAACTAAGTGAGCTAAACTTGCAAGAAACCAATGAATGCAATTGATTTTAAACACAAAAGAAATTTTAATTAGGTTTATGAGCATAGAATACGGAGAAGATAACTTAGATGAAAACAAAATAAACTTGAGTAGAGAATCAAGGGTCCCATTTGACATGCCAGAATGTTTCAAAGAATTTCAACTTATATTCCAAGAAAGGAAGAAGAAAGAAACTAGATATGGGTATGGTAGAAAAACCTATTTAGTTGTGCATGCATTGAATCAAGTGATTGTATTGGGCTCTTCTTTAGATTGGGAAGAATGAATTATAGATAAGATAGCACTGAAGCAAATAGTTGGTGAGATAGATATTTGGGTGGATTTCCTAGTGCTAGCTAGATCTGAGAAGCAATTGATTTTTAAATAATTAAATTCAAAAATTGAAAGATAAATTATAGACATAAATCATATAAGATAATAAAATTAAGTAAAATAAGTGTTTGATAAATAAATACATGAAATTTACTAATTATAGAAATAAGTACATCAATATTAATGCTAAATAGGTAAGGTACGCTTCAAAAAATAAGTCAAGGCTCTATGAATAGGTAGAGATAAAGAAAGTTGGATTTAGTTAAGGGTAAGTGGGTGAAAATAGCTTTCTATTATTTGGTCACATAGTGATTGATGATGGTTGAGGTGATTGTTGATGGTTAGGGTAACCATAAATAATTGAGGTAATTTTTGGCAATTGGAATAGACCATCAATGGTCAAGGTGACTATCGATGGTTACTGTGAGCTAGGTTTGGGTAAAAAGGGTTGATTAAAAAGGTTAAAAAATAATATTCTAAGAGATTGGTTTGGTTTTTCTAATTATGAAGTACAAACAAAGTGACTAAATAATTAAAAATAGATAATTATCTTGCCAATGGTTGTTTAGATGAATGGCTGAGCTAGATTGTTGATAAATACATTGATGGGGTCTGGCACAATCTTGATAAAGTAATAGTAATTAGATGTTGACCAATATATGGAAGTGATTTGGATTTATATTTTGATAGTAAGATCACTAGATTGTTGGATCGCTAGAAGAAAACCTATAAAATAAAACACTGATGCAAGTAACTTTAGCTCTGGATGATTGATTTATTCCTAATATTTATTCACCCTATCATCCTATCTTTATAAGAAGGAAGGAGAGGTAAAACAAAAATTTAATAATAGGTATAAATTTTTATCTAAATTTATCTCTCACATGCATGGGCTCACACATGAATTAGACAAGCTAATTATAAAAAATCAAGTCAGAGTGATGTGGTAGTTTAGTGGTTTAGGTAGTGGTAACTTAACCATCAATACTCATGATGATTTTTGATGGTTAAGGTAACCATTGGATATCAAGGGTCAAGGTAAAGTTAGATTAAAAAGGCTAGTGGGTTAGTTTAGCTAATCATTTAACTTAGGGTGTCATGTCCCCTTTTTCATGGACATTGACAAACTTGATGATTAGCCTATTATACGACCTTCGTAGGCTAATAGGATGGATAGAGGGTCATAATGGAGCTTGGCTTGACTTTGATTCGTAGAATTTATACATTTGGTTTTCATTCAGGGTCTTTCAGACATGTTTGCTTGATGATCCTATTATTTAGGGATATTAGACATGCAGCGGAGCACCTTTATTTTGGTATGGTCATGTGAGGAATCACTCCCTGATTCACCTGCTTTGTTCGGTTTTAGGATCTGACGTATATTGAGGGAGATATTAATATTTGATTGATTTAATCAAATATTAATTATTTGGTCTCATTAATAATTAATTATTAATTATTAATTATTCGGTCTAATTTTAAATTAGAAACCCTAATGCTAATTTAAGAAACCCTAATTAGGGCAAGCATATCTTTTGAGGGTATAAGGGTTTCACATGGAGGCCATTATTGATTATGTATGCATAGATTATTGATTATTGAAAATTAAAGAAATTCTTCTGTGAAGACTGAGCCAACGGTTCCAAGATTCCATTGCAGTGGAGAACGTCAACTCTTCATTGTGTGCGATTTAGAGGCTGTGAAATATCAACTGATTTATTGCCAAATTGAGAGATAGCTTCATCCAGAAGTTATCACAGAGGTACAAATTTGAGAGATAGCTTCATCCAGAAGTTATCACAGAATTCCAAGGTTGAGGGATAACTTCACTCAGAAGTTATCACAGTATTACAGGTATTTCTTAATTTAGTTTTGATCCAATAAGTTATACAGATATAGATCTACTGTGTTAGAATCATATATTCTTGAGATCAGGTTGTTCAGCTATCAGGGGTTAAGAACAGACAGGTTGGCAGCCGTACTAAGCCCGTATAGGTCTGTACAAATCCGCTCAGGCACTGACCTCGGTAGACAAAGAGCTTCCAGTGATCGACATCAGTCGACTGAAGACCGACATCGGCAGAAAGCCGACTGACAGTGACCAACATCAGTGAGATATCGACCGACGATGGCATTTGTGTGTCGACACAGAAAAGCAGAGACCTTCCAAAATCCCGATTTCACTTCTAGATTAGCAAAAGCCAGGGTTTTAAGACCAGCTTTTAATATTCTTTTATTTGTATAACAGAGACTCAATTGTGTAATCGTCCAGAAGAACAAGTGATGAGATCTTTGATTTTCTATTGAGATATTATATTGTGATTTGTTTATGCATATGTGAATCTATTCTACAAAATTGTATCTTGTTCAGAGCTTTATGTGTTTATATATTCCCTGTTTGAAAGGGGATATTACAGTTGTTCAGAGCTTTTGTAGGAGAAAAAAGAGCCCCTAAGTAAGGGACATCATAGTGGTATCAGAGCTAATGTCTTGCCATCCTGTTGGGTAGCTTGGGTATCAGTATGGCTTTAACAGATGTCAAAGATTTGGAAGAAAGAATGCACAATGCGAAGAAGAAGCTAGATAATCCATTCCAGCAAGCAAATGACATTCTAAAAACTTTGGAGGAGTTAGAAATTTATTTGAGCAAGGTGGAGCAATTAAATTCTTATGAGATGCAAACAACGTTATCTCTAGCATTTGATTCATTGGTGAAACCCCGATTATTGAGACATCATGATGAGGTGGTAAGACTTACAGCCCTCTCTTGCATTAGTGAAATCATGAGGATCATAGCTGGCTTTGATTCTTATGATGACCAGATTATGATAGAGGTACTTTATGCCATGGTAAAAAGCTTTGAAAAGTTGGATAACATTAGAGACCCTCATTTCTCAAGGAGGGCAAGATTACTTGAAACATTTGCAAGGTATGGGTTTGAAAACATTATGATGTTAGTAGGTTGTATTGGTGAAATTCACATGATGTTTAAAATATTTTGGAATATTTTAGATGAGTTTCATTCTAGCAATATATTGGCATCAATGAACTCTATTATGTTCACAATCTTGTTTGAGGAGGAGGATAGAATTTCTAAACTTTTGGTAGAAGATTTATGGTATGTCTGGACAAAAGGGAGAAATGTCTCACCTAGAGCTTGTATGTGGTTAAAGAATTTAATTAATAGCCCCAAGGATCGTAGTGCTTTCCCTATGACATGCAGCCACTTGCATGATGAGTTTGACAGTCATGCTAATCTAGTACAGGGAGGTATTAACACATCTTCAGGTAATGATTTATCTTCATTATCTTCACAGGCAGGAGTAGTTGAGGATGTTGTGGATGAGCTTTGTCTTAAGGTGAGTCTAACTCAGGAGTTAGACAGTGAGGATGAGTCTGATGCTTGCATTCAGAGTGTGGAGGTGTACTCAGATGTTATTATACTGAGTGTTGGTGATGAGTATGTTTCTATAGCTGCTTATAAGGAGCATGTGGTTGATTCCCACACTCATATTCAGGATTTAGGAGTACCTGATTTGATGAGTTTGGGATACCAGTGGAGTCGAGACTCCAGATTGATTCTTCTCACACATTTGACAGTGTGGTACAGTTGGTTGTGCCACCATTATAGAGGGATCAGTTATGGGATGGATTAACACCGTCTTTTGTAGATGGAATTTGCAGTTGCCAATTACACAGCCTACAGTATTGACACATCCAGGGCAGTTGTGATTTCAGAGATTGGTTGAGTTGTGTTCACCAATTTGATTATGGGTTCCTCTTTGTTTTACTTTTGATGATATTGCAGGTACTCACATTGATTCACAGCAGTGCAGAGCATAACTACATTTGGGATCCAGGTGGACCGAGTAGTTCATTATTCTGAGATTGCTTGGGGACAAGCAATTTCAGGAGGGGCGGATTGTCATGTCCCCTTTTTTGTGGACATTAACAGACTTGATGATTAGCCTATTATACGACCTTCATAGGCTAATAGGGTGGATAGAGGGTCATAATGGAGCTTGGCTTGACTTTGATTCACAGAATTTATACATTTGGTTTTCATTCAGGGTCTTTCAGACATGTTTACTTGATGCTCCTATTATTTAGGGATATTAGACATGCAGCGGAGCACCTTTATTTTGGTATGGTCATGTGCGGAATCACTCCCTGATTCACCTGCTTCGTTCGGTTTGAGGATCCGATGCATATTGAGGGAGATATTAATATTTGATTGATTTAATCAAATATTAATTATTTGGTCTCATTAATAATTAATTATTAATTATTAATTATTTGGTCTAATTTTAAATTAGAAACCCTAATGCTAATTTAAGAAACCCTAATTAGGGCAAGCATATCTTTTGAGGGTATAAGGGTTTCACATGGAGGCCATTATTGATTATGTATGCATAGATTATTGATTATTGAAAATTGAAGAAATTCTTCTGTGAAGACTGAGCCAAGGGTTCCAGGATTCCATTGCAGTGGAGAACGTCAACTCTTCATTGTGTGCGATTTAGAGGCTGTGAAATATCAACTGATTTATTGCCAAATTGAGAGATAGCTTCATCCAGAAGTTATCACAGAGGTATAGATTTGAGAGATAGCTTCATCCAAAAGTTATCACAAAATTCCAGGGTTGAGAGATAACTTCACTTAGAAGTTATCACAGTATTATAGGTATTTCTTAATTTAGTTTTGATCCAATAAGTTATACAGATATAGATCTGTTGTGTTAGAATCATATATTCTTGAGATCAGGTTGTTCAGCTATCAGGGGTTAAGAACAGATAGGTTGGTGGCCGGACTAAGCCTGTACAGGTCCGTACTGATCCGCTCAGGCACCGACCTCGGTAGACAAAGAGCTTCCAGTGACCAACATCGGTCGACTAAAGACCGACGTTGGTAGAAAGCCAACCGATAGTGACCGACATCGACGAGATATTGACCGATGATGGCGTCTGTGTGTCAACACAGAAAAGCAGAGACCTTCCAGAATCCTGATTTCACTTCCAGATTAGCAAAAGCCAGGGTTTTAAGACCAGCTTTTAATATTCTTTTATTTGTATAACAGAGACTCAATTATGTAATCGTCTAGAAGAACAAGTGATGAGATCTTTGATTTGCTATTGAGATATTATATTGTGATTTGTTTATGCATATGTGAATCTATTCTACAAAATTGTATCTTGTTCAGAGCTTTATGTGTTTATATATTCCCTATTTGAAAGGGGATATTACAGTTGTTCAGAGCTTTTGTAGGAGAAAAAAGAGCCCCTAAGTAAGGGACATCACAGTGGTATCAGAGCTAATGTCTTGCCATCCTATTGGGTAGCTTGGGTATCAGTATGGCTTTAACAGATGTCAAAGATTTGGAAGAAAGAATGCACAATGCGAAGAAGAAGCTAGATAATCCATTCCAGCAAGCAGATGACATTCTAAAAACTTTGGAGGAGTTAGAAATTTATTTGAGCAAGGTAGAGAAATTAAATTCTTATGAGATGCAAACAATGTTATCTCCAACGTTTGATTCATTGGTGAAGCCCCGATTATTGAGACATCATGATGAGGTGGTAAGATTTGCAGCCCTCTCTTGCATTAGTGAAATCATGAGGATCATAGCTGGCTTTGATTTTTATGATGACCAGATTATGAGAGAGGTACTTTATGCCATGGTAAAAGGCTTCGAAAAGTTGGATAACATTAGAGACCCTCATTTCTCAAGGAGGGCAAGATTACTTGAAACATTTGCAAGGTATGGGTTTGAAAACAGTATGATGTTAGTAGGTTGTATTGGTGAAATTTTCATGATGTTTAAAATATTTTGGAATATTTTAGATGAGTTTCATTCTAGCAATATATTGGCATCAATGCACTCTATTATGTTCACAATCTTGTTTGAGGAGGAGGATAGAATTTCTAAACTTTTGGCAGAAGATTTATGGTATGTCTGGACAAAAGGGAGAAATGTCTCACCTAGAGCTTGTATGTGGTTAAAGAATTTAATTAATAGGCCCAAGGCTCATAGTGCTTTCCCTATGACATGCAAGCACTTGCATGATGAGTTTGACAGTCATGTTGATCTAGTACAGGGAGGTATTAACACATCTTCAGGTAATGATTTATCTACATTATCTTCACAGGCAGGAGTAGTTGAGGATGTTGTGGATGATCTTTGTCTTAAGGTGAGTCTAACTCAGGAGTTAGACAGTGAGGATGAGTCTGATGCTTGCATTCAGAGTGTGGAGGTGTACTCAGATGTTAGTACACTGAGTGTTGGTCATGAGTATGTTTCTATAGCTGCTTATGAGGAGCATGTGGTTGAGGCTCACACTCATATTCAGGATTTAGGAGTACCTGATTCTGATGAGTTTGGGATACCAATGGAGTCGAGACTCCAGATTGATTCTTCTCACACATTTGACAGTGTGGTATAGTTGGTTGTGCCACCGTTACAGAGGGATCAGTTATGGGATGGATTAACACCATCTTTTGTAGATGGAATTTGCAGTTGCCAATTACACAGCCTACAGTATCGACACATCCAGGGCAGTTGTGATTTCAGAGATTGGTTGAGTTGTGTTCACCAATTTGATTATGGGTTCCTCTGTTTTACTTTTGATGATATTGCAGGTACTCACATTGATTCACAGCAGTGCAGAGCATAACTACATTTGGGATCCAGGTGGA
This sequence comes from Torreya grandis, assembly GCA_037957365.1. Lineage (NCBI taxonomy): Eukaryota > Viridiplantae > Streptophyta > Pinopsida > Cupressales > Taxaceae > Torreya > Torreya grandis. Next base: position 1,262,762 of record JARHVA010001372.1, read on the forward strand.
CCGAGTAGTTCATTGTTCTGAGATTGCTTAGGGACAAGCAATTTCAGGAGGGGCGGATTGTCATGTCCCCTTTTTCATGGACATTGACAGACTTGATGATTAGCCTATTATACAACCTTCGTAGGCTAATAGGATGGATAGAGGGTCATAATAGAGCTTGGCTTGACTTTGATTCACAGAATTTCTACATTTGGTTTTCATTCAGGGTCTTTCAGACATGTTTGCTTGATGCTCCTATTATTTAGGGATATTAGACATGCAGCGGAGCACCTTTATTTTGGTATGGTCATGTGTGGAATCACTCCCTAATTCACCTGCTTTGTTCGGTTTGAGGATCTGACGTATATTGAGGGAGCTATTAATATTTGATTGATTTAATCAAATATTAATTATTTGGTCTCATTAATAATTAATTATTAATTATTAATTATTTGGTCTAATTTTAAATTAGAAACCCTAATGCTAATTTAAGAAACCCTAATTAGGGCAAGCATATCTTTTGAGTGTATAAGGGTTTCACATGGAGGCCATTATTGATTATGTATGCATAGATTATTGATTATTGAAAATTGAAGAAATTCTTCTGTGAAGACTGAGACAAGGGTTCCAGGATTCCATTGCAGTGGAGAACGTCAACTCTTCATTGTGTGCGATTTAGAGGCTGTGAAATATCAGCTAATTTATTGCCAAATTGAGAGATAGCTTCATTCAGAAGTTATCACAGAGGTACAGATTTGAGAGATAGCTTCATCCAGAAGTTATCACAGAATTCCAGGGTTGAGAGATAACTTCACTCAAAAGTTATCACAGTATTACAGGTATTTCTTAATTTAGTTTTGATCCAATAAGTTATACGGATATAGATCTATTGTGTTAGAATTGTATATTCTTGAGATCAGGTTGTTCAGCTATCAGGGGTTAAGAACAGACAGGTTGGCGGCCGTACTAAGCCCGTACAGGTCTGTACAGATCCGCTCAGGCACCGACCTTGGCAGACAAAGAGCTTCCAGTGACCGACATTGGTCGACTGAAGACCGACGTCAGCAGAAAGCTGATCTACAGTGACCGACATCGGCGAGATATCGACCGACGATGGCGTATGTGTGTCGACACAGAAAAGCAGAGACCTTCCAGAGTCCCGATTTCACTTCCAGATTAGCAAAAGCCAGGGTTTTAAGACCAGATTTTAATATTCTTTTATTTGTATAACAGAGACTCAATTGTGTAATCGTCCAGAAGAACAAGTGATGAGATCTTTGATTTACTATTGAGATATTATATTATGATTTGTTTATGCATATGTGAATCTATTCTACAAAATTGTATCTTGTTTAGAGCTTTATGTGTTTATATATTCCCTGTTTGAAAGGGGATATTACAGTTGTTCAGAGCTTTTGTAGGAGAAAAAAGAGCCCCTAAGTAAGGGACATCACATAGGGTTGTGGTCAAATGGATGGGGGATGGTCCCTAGGAGGTCCTAAGGTGGTCTAGGGGTTCTCTGACACTTAGAACCATTATGTGTATATTTTGAGTATCTACATGTGGCCCCAACATTTTTGAGACCAAATGGCATAACTTGATAATAAAACATTCCCCATGGAGTGTTAAATGTTGTTTTATGTTGGTCTTTTAGTGCAATCTAGATCTTATTGTATCTAAGAATCTATCCAGTAGTGAAAGCATTTCATACTTGGTTGTGGATTCAATAATCATGTCAATTTTTGGTATAAAAATCCATCATTGGGTTAGGCCTTATTTATATCTCTAAAATTAGTATAGATTTTGATTCCTTTTGGATTTTTACTGACTGACATAACATTAGAGATATAATTTGAATAGTTGATTGGTTGAATACACCTTGCTTCTAAGATTTTTTTCAACACTTTCTTTAATAATATCACAATACAAGGATGCATCTTGTGTAATGTATGCTTCATGGGTTTGGAATCAGGATGTACAACAAGGTGATGTAAAACCAAGGTGGGGTCCACATCTGGCATATCAAAGTATACCTGGTAAAATATGTCAAAACATTCCCTTAAAAGGGATGTAAAGATGTAACATTCACCATTAGTGAGGGATGCACCTAATGTGATCCATTTTAGGTCATTTGGAGTCCCGATGTTGACTTCTACAGTGTCCTCCACAACAAGAGTCAAACCATCTTATAGAATGGTTGGTAATAAATTAAATTGGCCTATAATGGTAAAGTCCTCTATTTAGAGTAGATCTTTAAGTTACCCTAGGAAAGATAAATCAAAGTATCCTAATGGGAGGGATGGCCATGTGACCAACATTGTTGGAAACTCTTGGACGATTCTATCAAAGGAATCTTATTAGGCAAAACTAGACTCAGACCCATAGTCAAGTTCATTATTGGTGTTTTATTGAGATATGTCTTAGAAATGCCCTCACCTAATGGCACCTAAAATAGGTTTTCACCAAAATATTGACCTTTATCTTTAGTTTTACATTGGTCTAAAAGTGAATCAAAGAGGTTTTCACTTTGGGATCTCAATGTTTTATTTAATTATTTGTAGTTAATTATGTTCATGTATTCTCAAAAATAGGTTATAGGATCTATTTTGATACAAAACCCTTGCTTGTGGTTTCCCAATGAAACATTATATCCTAGGCCTAGAAATTTTCAAAAGGCCTCATCATTATAAAACTCATCTACATGTGTTATGGATTCTTGTTGGTCCTAGGCTATAAGTTGAGGGTGATAGAGAGGAAGTAGATTATGGAAAATAATGGGTCTAAGGTTATAAATGGCATGAGTGTCAAAAACATTAGTATTGTCTAGGTATTCATAAGGGTTGTGATTAGACTCTGCTTCACTGTCAACATCATTGTCACTAGTCATTAGCATTGGAACATGAATAAGATACATGGGTCACCCCTAAGCATTTTAAATTTAATATAATAGGTTCCTTTATACTAAGTCATAGATATTGGCTCAAAATCCCATGATGATTTTTATTGATTCCTCTTCCTTGATAGGCATGATTCTCCATGATCCTATTAGGAATGTGGTATTTGGAATTATTATAGCATTTGTCTAGGTTGTCATTGCATAACTAGGATTCATCATTTGTAAGTGGGTCATATTCTTGGCTAGTGATCAATGTAAAAATGATAGGAGATAGAATATGTAGTTTGATTATTCATTTTTGTTGACATTCCAATCAAGGTGGGTTATCTTTAGGTCTTCCATAAGACTTCGGGTTTTGTGGAAACTTGGTAATGTGAAACATATCATGGGTCAAATATTCTCCTAGGCTATTGTCTATGATAGTAAAATGATTGGATATTTTAGGAGGTGGCATATGGGAAGATGAATCAAGGGTATTTGGGTCAATGTGATTGGCCTCTAACAAATCAACAAGAATTTCTCTCCTCTTGTCCTTCTTAGGAACTAGATCGAATCCAAATTGGTAGTTATAACTTTCATACTTGACTTGAAAATGTTACAATGCTCATAGGGTTATAAATATATATAGATGGTGACCTTCATACCTAAATGGGACAACTTGAGACACTGGTGAAATGTTCAAGGGATTTCATGAATTTCATGTATCCAAGATCTACCCAAAAATAAATTATATGATAGGTCTAAGTTTAACACATGTCATAGTGTATCATGGATTAAAGGCCCAATGATAATTGGAAAGCGTATGGTGCCTTATGACTCTTGATATTCATTATCATAGGCTTTCACTATGATATTTTATGAATGGAGATATGTTTTTATGTATCTAAGATTCTTAATGAGCTTTAGAGACACAATGTTCCATCTAGATCCATTATCTATGAGGACACATTACACTTTATTCCATGTAATAACAACTTAATGTACAATGGATTATTATGGAGAGGGCTAAGCAATGACAAATCACTTTGGTTAAAGGTTAATTTTTGGGTTGGTCTAGATGTCCAACTAAATCTTGGAATTTATCTAGGAATATGTCATTAAGAACTAGATATTAGCCTAGAAACTTTGTTAAAATGTTCTTGTGTATGCTAGATGTATGCAATAACTCCAAAATGGAAATTTGTGAGAGAATATTCTTAAGTAGTTGCATAATATCAAACATATTTTTGAATACATAAATATATTTCATGTTATTAACTAGAACGGTGGGTTAGATAGTTATAGTGGTAGACGGTTGTGGGCCTAGGATGGTAATCTTGATCATTGAGTTATGATTGCATAATTGGGATTAAATATAGAGCTAGTGTTGCTAGAAAATGATCATGAAGGGAGACTAAATAGGATAAATCTTATTTGATGTGCACTTGAATTTATCCATAGGTAAATGGTGAGCTATCAGTATAAGTTCAAAAATTAGTAATCACTACTTAATGTTACACCTGTATGTGGTCCCAAGTCAAGGAAGAATCACTGGAATAATTTGGTTGATTGGAGTTGGTTAGAAATGATACTTTTTGGTTGGCACATGGTATTATATTAATGGATATGGTGGAAATGAGACCTCCATCAAGATGAACTAAAACTTAGTTCTAATCATGTATAACTATGTGGTAAGTCTGTTGGTTATCGACATTATTTTGGCCTTGGTTCCATCCATTTGGTTGACATTGTTATTATTGTTTCTACTAGGATTTTTATTGTTTTATTGACTATTAATACTATTATTGCTACTATTTTTTCCTTTATATTATTATTATTATTATTGGTTATAATTATTATGTTACAAAAAAGGGTTTTGATAAATACCTAGGTTTTGATTGGATGTAAAAGCTCCATTATCCAATGTTATCTCCCTATTTTCTAAAATATTTTGAATCAGATGTTTGATTTTCAAACAACAATAGAGGTTATGTCCATTAAATTGATGATATTTTCAAAAATATTTCTCCCTATACCAATATAGATAAGGAATGCATTTAATTTAGTGCTTTGGGATTGGCCAATAATTAGATTAGTGGTAACTAAATAGTGAAGTATGACTTCAATGGGATCTTCAAGGTCACTAAAGATGTAATGAGTAGGGATAGTTATTATTGGAGGAGGAGGGGTTTACAAATGAAAAGGTTGTTGTGTTGTTTGAGCTATTCTAGGCTATTTTGAAGGCTATGTTTGTTGAATAGGTTATTGGTGAGGAGTAATTTGCATTTACAACATTCACTAAGTAGACAATGTTTGTACCATTTGGACATGTCATGACTCGGTTAATCCATTTCCCATAACATTATTATTGAAATTATACTAGTTGGATTTTTCATAATTACTTGTATGAGCTAGTAATGATGCTTATGCTTGGACTTGGTTCTAATTTGGGCCATTTCTTTGGTTTTGGTTTGGATTTTTGTTTGATGAGGTGAGATTGATGATGCCTTTATTAATAAGGTCTAATTTAATTAGCAGACCTTTATCAATTATTTCCTTCAAAGTGTGTGCACATTATAGCTCTAGATGGTAAGATATATCATTATGCAAATTTTTTGTAAACACAATGGACAATTGTTTATATGGAATACTACAAGTGAAATGGACAACAAGTGCTCTTCATCGCTATAGATAGCTTGTGAAACTATTAGTGGCATTCTATTTGGCTTGGGTTAAATCTACCAATGACATATCATGTTCAATATTCTAGGATAAATACTACACAAAATTGTTCTAAAGGTCATCAAAATTAGATACTGAGTTCTTTGGAAATTTCAAGAACCACTTGAAAGCTTGCCTTGCTAGACTCATAGGAATAACAATAGGAGGTATATGTCACTATAAGCCATTAGATGACAAGCTAAAAATGAATTATTCAAATGGGAATTTGGGCATCCTTTACCCTTATATTTGTAAAAATTTTGTGGTTTATACCCTAAAGGAAATGGTGTTTGTGGATAATCCATATTGAATGAGTAAGAACACACGTACTCCAACTTAAACTTCTTGGTCTATTTTCTAGCTTAGATGGCAGCAATTGTATCCTTCATTTTATATAGTTCTTGTGCCAAGAAATTGGATGGAATATTGGCTTGAGGTGGAGGTTAGGCTGTCAAAGGTGAATTACCTTGACCAAGGTATAATAGAGCCATGGGTTGTTCTGGAATGTTTATTTGGTTGGGAAATTCACAAAGAATATACATATACAGATTAGGATTTGATTTTTGAAATTATTTGTGTTGTGATATATATTTTGGTTGGGATTTATTAGGTGTAGATATGGAATAAAAAGTGATTTATATCAATAATTAGTCAATAAAACTCAATAAATACATAAGAGCATGACTAACTAAGCTAACTCCTTCAATGGGGTTTACAAATGACAATTAAGAGCTATTGAAAGAAAGCATATACATTATACCTTCCCAAGAGCATCCCACCTCCAAATGTAGCTCAAAAAATGATTTCCCATTGATTTCTTGCTCAATTATTTATCAATGATGAGTGGTAATGATGTTCCATCATCTCGAGTGCACCAACGAAACATAGGCTCATGAAATTTGATCAATGTTATGCCTATAGTGAAGCTATCCTATTACAGAATAAGAATAATTAATACTACATAAAAATGACTTGTGGAGATAATTTTGCATAATAATTTTACACAAATGAATCTTAAAAATGGTCGTCTTGACCTTCTTATTTATATATTTTTTAAATTAGTCGAAATTAACCATGAAATGAAGCCAAATCAAGTATATACATTATACCTTCCCAAGAGTGTCCAACATCCAAATGCATCTCAAAACATGATTTTTCCCTTGATTTGGTGATTAATTATTTTTCAATCATGAATTTAAATGCTCCTCCATCATCTCAAGTGCACCAGTGAAACATAGGCTCATGAGATTTGATCAATGGTATGCCTATAGTGAATCTATCCTACTGAAAATTAAGCATAAATAATACTACACAAAAACTACTTATGGAGAAAATTTTGCATAATAAATTTACATAAATGAAGCTTAAAAATATGAGTGAGAGGCCTTCTATTTATATATTTTTAAATTTGATCAGAATCAACCATGACCATCCATCTTGAGATCAATATGTGTGGCCATGAATCAATTCAATTTGTAGACTTAAACCTTCACTGCCCTCATAAATATTTGGAAGGAAGGGGTATTAAAGAGACATGGGAGGCCTTAAATGTAATAGTTATTTCATTTGTGTATTATGGATGCCACCCCATAGATGATGTCACTTGATGATGTAGGTTTTGGAAATCAATTTATAATTAAAATATATTCAATAAATTTCATGAATTTTCCACTTAAGTACTTGATTTGGATTGATGTGCCTAAGTGAGATTAATTAATTTTGTGTAATTATTTGGAAATCGGTTTCCCATTTAGTAAAATTGGTCAAAATTTCATATTAATAGGTCATAATTTGATTGGAGTGGAATTAGAAAAAGGTATTAGTTGCCTACAGATGAATATCCTTATAGAACATTGTCAATAGGAAATAACACATGAATGTGTCATGTGCTTCAAAATTAGAAGAATTTAGTGGTTTAGAGCATCAAATTTATTTTCATCATTTTGACTCAAAATGATTTGATAAAATTTAATAATAACATAAAATGTATTTTCCAATTTAGGGATACATTAGCCTAAATTGGCAATTATGGAGGATAAGCTCAAACCATTTAGCATGCTTAAGTAATTTTGGCCCAAATTGTGAATTTGAGTACATATCAAGTAAGATTAACAATTTCAACACAATGATGTTAGGAATTGGATGGCTATAGTATGTAATCCTATTTTATGTTAATTGTGGCTAAGATAAAAGGATGCATCTCTAGGTGAAGTATTGTGCCTATTGAGGTTGAATAGGGACTTGATACCAACTAGTCAAACCTTGTTGAATAGGGGAAACTTCTTGTGAAATAAGGCCCTGTCATTGAATTTATGGCATGTTTGGAATAAAAGGCAATTATCTCCTAGGTGGTACTTTTTAAATAGTAGTAGCTCATTATTATATGAACTCTCATTATGAAGTAGATGCTTTTTGGATATTTGGCATTTGTTGCTACCCAATAGATATATATTTTTGGTTAAATAACATTTTCAAAGGCATGTTGGTCTATAACTTAAGAGGTATACTTTTCATTACCTAATGAGGTGGAATATTTGTTGCCCCTATTGAAGTGGTTACATGTTCAATCTCTATAGAATTGGTAAATTAGATTGTTCTTATTTTTATGGAATGTTAGTCATCACCTATTATGTTGGAGTAACATTCATCACATTTTGTTGAGGAAATGCACTGGTTTATGTTTAACTACTTAATCCTTATAGTTTTACACTTGAAGAAGAAGTTGGTTGAGGATTAGAGATAGTTTTTTATGGTTGGGAGGTAGAATTTCCTACCCTCTACTATTATGAACCACTCATGGTGATAAGAAACGGCACTTATTAGGAACTAGTTATTTTTATAGTCAAACCACTTTGGCCTAGATTGGATGAAACTTGCATGTTATCCACTATGTTTGTCACATTTGTCTATGTAGAAGCAATAGACACATCTTCAATTGATGGGGAATTAAACATGTCACCAATTGAAGTTTTTTATGTGAATGGGTCTATACATAAATTATCTTGGTCTATCAATTTGATTAATACTTATATTTAAGGAGCTAACTTGATGAGTGAAGCATTTGACATGATCATGTTATTGAAATTGAGTGCTAAATTTAAATAGGTATGGTCTGTTGTCTACATATGTATAAAGTGGTCCTACATGAGGTACTTTATTTTGAAAAATATATGTGGGTCCTGATACATCATTGGCATTAGATCTTGAGGATTTATAGAAGAGGCTTGTTCATTGGTTTGATTATAAGGCATGTTGTAAGGCACTCTAACTAGACTAGGCAAATTTTCATCAGAGAAGTATATTAGAAACATGGCCCCTACCTCTGTAGCTCTAATTAAAGCTTTATCTTTATTTGAAATCAAGTGATTATCAAAAAAATAGGGGTCATATGTTTATGTTATTATAACATGTATGGTTATTGTTGAACTTGGTCCATAACCGATTGTATGTTAGCTAGGTACTCCACTATTTATTCTTGGTCCTGATTTGAGTATGGATGCATGTTGACTAAATAGTGAGCTAGAGGTCTTGAAATTATTCTCTAGATTGAGTGTTATAAGGAGGATAAGGATCCATCTCAAAAACTATATCATCACCATATGGATCTAGAATAAAGTCTTCTTATGAAACCACATTATCATATCCTAGATGGTACATAGCTCCACTATGATTATAATGAGACATATTCAAATCAATGAGGAATATTTCACAATAAAGGCCTAGAGTTCTAAAAAATCTTTATAAATAATGTCTGAAGGACAAATGGTTCGAACTTGGTCTAAAATTAGAGTTGTGTCTCCAAACTATCTATGTTGAAACATGGTAAAGAATATTATAACATCAAATGTCTAATTTCAAATGTCTTACATAAAAGGTCAAGTGGATGAAATAAAATTGAAATGCCAAAATATAGGTATAAAGTGTTCTAAATAAGTCTAATCTAAGAAAACAAAATTCTCTAGGTATTTCAGAGAATGCACTAAAGTTAGACTAAAAATAGGCATGTGCTAGGTTTTTTAGAAAAGGCACAAAATATATACTTTTTAAATAAATTATGGTATGAAATTTAATCTAACAAATCTGGAATACTTTGGCAAGAACTAGGCATTTAGATTTAAACATGAACTTGGTTAATTGGTATAAGGCATGAAACAAAATGCATATGGAAGATAGACTATTTCTCCTAAATCTAGGTATAAATAATAATTTTTCAAATTTAATAAATAATTAACCTAATTTTCACAACCCAAAAGATAAATATTGATCTCTAGGCCAAAATTACACAAGGCATAGGTAAAAATCAATCAATGTTTGGATATGATCTTGTCATGGTTAATTTTGAACTCAACTTAGAAAACTAGGCTTCTTTAAAAAAAAAAAAGATAGACAAGAATGGATAGTATAAAAACACTAGGTAAAGTTCCAAAAGGCACACGTGGATTTGATTTTGAATTGGTATTTGCACACAAGGCAAATAAGTATTTGAAATGATTCTAGTAGCATAAAAATGTTATTTCTCTTGAAAGATATGATAAATGGTTTGTTTCAAGACTTAAAGGCACAACATTTGAAATGAATTGGGTAGTGTAATGACACCCTTTCTGATCAAATGATGTACACACACAAAGGTTGATAAAATACTAAGGCACATGTATGATGTTAAATGGGTAGAATAATGCCTCCTCAAACAAAGGTGTGATGTATAAAAAAGACTCTTTTTGACATGGTATAACAAACAAAATGGATAGACTCAAAAACATGAAAAAAAGGATAAAATGACACAAACATCTAAGTGTAACATCCTAATTCCTAAAACTAACAAGGTTACATAATATTTTGAAATTCTATAAACATACTCATTCTTTAGAGGATTTTAATTATTAATACAAAAAGTAAAAGCACATAAAAATTAGGGTTTTTATTCCCCCTCTTCTCTCAAGAGTTTTTATTATGACATAAAACTTTGGGCTACTCATGCTACATCAATAACATGTTTGTAATAAGTGAGGTTATTTTAAACTATTAATTTTTACACATTTATAGATGGTTCGAAGTGTGGCTAACATAAGAGATGCTCATGTCAATGAAATAAATGTAAAATATATTGTTTTTAAAAGGGATTTTCCTTTTCATAACCACTAAATCCATCACTTACTCAATGTAGTGTGATGTCTGAGTTGATCATACCTTCTAAGGGTAGCAGTCACTAACAGATGTATTTTAACCACTCAAACTACCATCCAAATGATTCACTAGCTCAATTTATATACCCCACTATGGAGTGGGGTTAAAGTAATTTTGAGAGATGAATTATTGAGTTAATGCTTCCCTAAATAACTTGTGAAGAGGCAATGAACTCTTGCTCACAAGACAAAATACATAAAAACTAAAGATAAATGAAAAGACTTTATGGTCATTTTGGGGTCACCTAAACCATACGTATTTAGAGAGGACCTTAGCGATATTAATTTCACACTTATGGACTAAAGTTATCAAGGAAAATAATGATCACTTTTGGTCACCTGAGTTCCCTAAAGGGGTTGGGGGGAGAGCATATGTGCATCATTTATTATGCTAAAATAAACAACTTCCAACAAACAAGATAAAATAAACAAATCTTAGGAGAATATAACTAAGTGTCAAATTTAATTTTATTACACCAAAATAAGATGTGTTATCAAGTTTAATCCCATTGGAATTTGTTTTAATATGTGTAAAAACTTAAAAAACAACTAAGGCATGGGAAATAACTAAGCTCATTTTAAACACCAAAGACAAAATGTGAAAGATTTAACCATGATCAAACTTTTCTTTTTCCACCTTAGTACATACAAATTGTTAAAGGTTTTGCCTATTTATAATCCCAAAAGTGAATGAGAATACAACATTTCAAAAGTAGATCTTTGGTTTTCTATTTTTTTGTCTCAAAGAGATTAACGTTGATCCATATAGGGATTGATGCCAGTCTATATAGGTCAACAACAATCCATAGAGAGGTTGACATTGGTAAAAAAATATTTTCATTAATTCCTGCACAAAACTCATGAAAACATAATAGGTTTGTTTACAAAAATATTGTTAGCCAAATGAGCTTAAAACCACCAATTATAACAAAATCCTACAAGGAAAGGTCAAATAATAAATATGCATGGTCTAAGACACATAAAAAATTCAAAAGAATCAAGAAATTTCTCATTATTCATGTTTTCATTGTGTTTTATTCTTCACACAAAGATCAATTTTGGTTCAGGGAGAATCGACATCAGTTCTTGTAGAATCAACATCAATCTCTGTGTAAACTATGTGTTGCCAAAAAAATAGAATTACATGAAAAATGAAATTAAAACTATTTTTATTAAGATTCTTAAGTATTCACTAGAAAAAATAAGAGTATAATATTAATCTCTTTGGTTATATGGGATGCTTGAAGGTCCCACTGGGCATGCCATTTTATGATCATAAGAATATAAGAAGGGTAGTAGTATTGTGTTAGTTCAAGCAATGAAACTCAAATAAACACACTAACACTTACACTCTTAGCCTCGATACTATGGACATATTAACAACAAGAACTAAATTAAATCACAACAAAAATTCAAAATAAAATAACTCTTTAACCTTCCTTTGGATCTATAGATGTATTTTTTGAATGTCTTGCTTGGCTTATGCTTCAAAAATTATTTGTAAATGGAGGTTACTTGTCTCATTCTCTCCTTGGAACCTTGGATCTGATGTTGCTTGGTTTAATATTTTGGAATTATAACCTTGCACTAAAATAGTTTATGTCTCTCTCTAAATTACCATTATAAATTTGGCTTATGAGAGCTTAGAAATGAATAGGCATGGCCTTGTATTTATAGCCTTAGGAATTAACTCTCACCTTATGTGAGCTAAGGTTAAGTTTAGGTTTGGAATGGGTTTAAACTAAATATAAGTGAGTTAAAACTAACTATATTATAGTAAATAGATGTCAAGTAATTATAATTTTCAATTACTAGTCATGGCTCTCAAATTAGATATTTTAGGATATTTTTAAAGATCTTGACAATTCATAAAGGTAATGATGAAAGGCTAGGATATTTTGAATTTTGAAATTTCTTTTTTTAGATATTCATTAATTTCAAATGGATAATTAAGCTAAGAATTTAATCTTGTTTAATTTTTTGATTTATTTAGGATATCCTTTTATCTCTTTAAATATTTATTTAATTGTGCAAGTGGTCTACTTAATATGTCCATAGGAAAAATTGACAATTGTGATGCTGCAAGGTGATTAGGGATGAATGTATGAGATATTATTGTTTTAAAAAATATAATTCACCAATTAGGGATGTCTCAACATGATTTTGAGCTTTGAAAAATGATGCACAAACAAATTTTGGATGTCTAGTGATTTCTAGGCTTAATTCACATTTGTTGGTAGGAATCAATCTAAAGTTTGAGTAGAAGCTAGGTGTATCTAGTTTTAGGTTTTTTCACATTTATTGAATAAATTTGAAAAATAGAGACATAAAATAAAATAAGAGATTTCATGAAATTATTTCATGATCATATCAGTTAAAAAATAGAGGAAACTTGCCACCAATCTAACTGACAATGTGTTGTCAACTAGTATCTTTAACTTCATGATCAAGTGTTATTGAGTTCCTTTCATTAGCAGTGGCATGGGAGGTTACTTGGGAAGATTTTAACTTCTTGAATATAAATAATTTCCAAAGATTTAATTTTTTTCAACTTGAGGTAAGTTACAATTCTCTTGATGGCCACTTGTCATAGCTTATAACTTTCCTCCCCAACTATTTTCTTGCAATGTTTCTTCTCTAGGTGACTTGCATTTGAACTTCAGCTTCTCACATTATTTTTTATTTACAAGAAATGAAATTAAAAGGAAATATTTTATAAATGATTTTAGAGAGTCACATCAACTCTTTAAAGGTTCATAAAGCCTTCATCTTTGATTTAAAGACCTTCTACAACTTTCCACCATTCTTTATATTCACAAACAAACCTATAACCAAATTTTTTAGGCCATTTTCCATAAAAAAGGCTAACACATGCCAAATTTTCTCTCATTAATATGATTATAATATTAATAGACACTATATAGCTTATTTAAAGTATTATCTAGTCCATTTTGATTGTTTGAAATCACTATCTCTCTCATCAGGCTCTTGTTAGGGACTTAGGAGGGTTTGAGGTGTCATAGATTCTTAGCAATCATTCATATCCCTAATGTCATTAATTATATAAAAAATAATAGGAAATTTTAGTATAAAAATTCACCACATATCCCTAATGTAATAGGATTCCATGCATTTTATCATGAATGTTCACACATGAATACAGTTCTTCTCAGGTATGCAAGTATGTAGTTTCAAGCTTAAGAGACAAATATTTAAGGCAAAAAGGAGTATTACTATTTTTTTTTAGCTCAAAACAGCTCAATAATATTACTTCCACATAAAATGATATGTTTATGTGGTCTCTTAAAATTATTTAATGCCCTAAATGATGAAATCTACCTTGTGAAATGTGTCAATATTTACACACAGTCCTAGTTTCCATCCCTAACAAATGTTTCTCACATTTCCCCCTATTTATCAATGACTCAAATATTCATATAATTATGATAAGAAATTTTACTCACCCAAATTTCAATCTTGGGTTATCCAAATAGTAAGGAGAATGAAATATTTCTCACCTTTCATATAGAGGCATGTCTATGTTTATCTAGGCCTACTAAACCTAATTAATCTTTTAGGATTTTATGTCCTTCAACGGTTTACCCATTTAATGAGAGAATTAAAATAATTTATTAACCATATAATAATCATATTTACTCTATTTTACTTCATCTTCAATGATAGATCTATAGGTCTTCATGGATGCCTAATGTTTGTGTTCATTTACTTATAACCCTCAAAATGTATAAATTTCCATGTCAAGAACATTTCACAAATACTCGTGACAAACCAAACATAGATTTGTGTACCCATTTTAATCTTCATACTATAAATTTTTTTTTGGAATAACAATTAATGAAATTGTGGTGAATCAATATTCAAAAAATTTACAAATTTACTTTATCATTCATGAACTATCAAAACATTATAGTGAACTAACAACACATTAATAGCCATGAGAATGAGATAAGAGCATGAAACATAAAACTTATTTGAGTGGGAAAACCTCAAGGGGAATAAAACCAAATGATATATAAAAATTTAATATAGTCCTATAATATAAACATAAACATTTAATGAAGCACCAACTTCACTTGGAGCACCAACCCCAACTAGCCAAGTACCCATTTGACTAGGCTTTAATAAGCACCTACTTGCAAAGAGGCACTAACCCCTATATGAATAAGCCAAAAATTAGAATCTTGATTAACTTTATCACATTTAGGATATATTTTTTCTCAACCATATAATGATGACCACCTCTTTATCTTGCCACACTCTTAGCCCTTTCAAACTACCTTCTATGCTCTTTCACTCAACTCAGTCTCTTCAAGATATATTAGGTCATTTGAAATCGATACTCATATACATTAACCATATTATATATTCATTATATTTTATATATACCCTTATTATGGTATAAAATACCTCCTTTATCTCTTCAAAGTGTTATATCTTTCGTTTCAACTCATATATTAACTAACTAGTAAATTACACCTATTAGGCCTTGTTCTTATACTAGGCTCTTGATCATACACCTCTTGGTCAGAAATAAAAAATTTCACACTTATATTTTAAATAAAATATGCCTTATTACATGTCAAAAACGTTAATTAAACACTAAAATATGTCACTCATAGCATATATGACCAAAAAACCCTTTTAGGTGTTAAGGAGACCTAATTCAATTAGGCTTTCATTAGCACATGTTACCCTTTGAACTCCTTGGAAAACTCTAAAAATTATCACATAATATTAAAATATAATGTAATTTAAATATTCCCATAATAATATAATATTATTTACATGACACCTTTTATCTCTAGTCACTGCTTGAAGCATGACATTAGTACTGTTCACAATTAGGCCTATGCATACCCAAAACGTTTGTCTTGAAAAACTAAAGTATGAACACAATTTTGAAAAATAACCATGTAAAAAATTATAAATACATAATATACATGAAATTAGGTTCATAAAAATGTGATTTAGACTTTACAACTTAGGGAAACATGACTCAAACTCTTCTCTGCAAGTAACCCACTTAGAACTGCCAACAAGCCTCAAAACACAATCATAGAAAATTAAAATTTTAACATATTAAATAACACAATAAAATAATTTTAATTAATTAAAAATATCATAAATAATGATTATAAAAATATAATAATATCTAATGGCAATATTGGTCTTGCAGACCAATATCATGACCTCATTGTACATAGATCTTATCGAGCTAGATAAGTCAACTTAAGAGAAACTTTTTTCTATATTAAATGATATAAAAATATTATATCCAACATTAAAATTTATTAAATTTTTTTAAAACATTATCCATTCACTTTTATTTATCCCTAATCCATCATAACAAATCCATAATCAACTTCTCACTTCTACCTAGGTTTATCACTCTTTGAACTATTAGGCCTATTAATGACTGGTCAACTTGTATGACCAATTTAACACAAATGAGGGATATATCCTACTAATAAAACACCATGGAAATAAAATAAAATTCTCAAGCTTCAACCTTCATCCATTTAATAACTTTGAATTGGTCAACTCTAACTGCTACAATAAATCTTTGAGAAATAAGGCCTTTATTATAGGGTCCACTCACTCACTTGACAAACCAATCAGACTTAGAGGTTCCTTGTAGATTTGGATACATGATGAAATAATTTATAAATTTATTTGAAACCATTCTAGGCTGTTTTTAACAGTATCTTTCACATCAAGTTAGTGTTAGATTTTTAGAGAGGGTTACCACTATTTTTAGTGTTAATAAGTGTTCATAAAGGACATCCCTTCATTTTAAAAAATAATGGCTAGATATATTAGATAGGAAATTTTACCATATTTCATCAATATCTTATGTTCTAATTCATAAGTTACACATGCCAATGAACAATTGAAAACTTTCTCAGGTTGAGAACCCTTCATTCTATCAGCTCAAGGGACCTCAAAACCACTTTTCATGCCATTTACTACAAAATTGACCTTAAAATTGGTAAACACACCTATGGAAATATATCACACCACTTAAAATTATAAAATTCTCATTATTATCTTCAAATTTGAATCTCATACCTCATTTGGCCACCGTTTCTCTCTTTGCTTGCTTAGTCCTTGACCTACAAACTACATTAGGCCTTGAAACTGACCTTCAATCCTCTTTTCATGTAATCTCCACATTATTTACATGATAAGATAAAATATAAAATGATAAAAAAATTTCAAACATCATTCTTATTCCTTTATAATAGATCATGATGCCTCATTAGTCCATGTAGGGTTTAGATGTGGTCTAGTTGCATACTAGGTCTATAGGTCCTACCCATGTAGGCTCACTTTGAGACTCTCATGAGTATTCCAATGCCTCATATGCATGATAAAAAAACCTCATAAAACCTATTATGCCTTTATTCATCCATATCACTAGCCCACCAATGTCATACCTTCTCTTAAGGTCTTCTCATGCAATGACCAGTGTCATGACTAGGATTCTTAAGCTCATGAAACTCAACAACTAACCTTGAAACACTAATTGATGTTACTATAACTTGATCACATATATTACATGATATTTATACAATGTCATACCTCTAAATGATTCTATTAAACAATAACAATCTTTAATGACCTCATGAATTCCTTTCTTAAGAACCTTTGACATTAATGACAACTATGCCCAACTCAAACAACAAAAACAATGCTCAATAATCACTCCCTTTGTCATTGATAGAAAAAAATATTTTATACTGATTATTATCCTTGAATTTAAGTAGGATCAATTTTTAGATGCTATAAATCTGTACCATATCCTAAAACCATGAAATAAACTGAGTCTAAAATCCTAAGGTCTTGAAATAGGCTAATTCTAAAATGTGGTGGAAACCTCCAAAAATCTATATTTTTCGTATTAACTCATAGAGGTCCAAAACCACTCTCAAACAACCATAAATTATATACATAAAATATAAATTAAATTATAAGAAACTAAATATCCATAATTAAATGTAAATAGGGGATATATACATAAAATAAGCATTCAAGTATAAGTTGACATTTAATTATGGATATTTAGTTTATTATACTTGAATGTTTATTTTTATGTATATACCTCCTATTTACCTATTTTAATTAATCACATTAATTACTATTTACCATCCCTAACCACCCAAAATCTTTTAAACAAAAAAAATTCATAAAAAAGAAATAAAAAAACCTATCCAGCCTCCCAATAACCCTTCCAACAACTTATCCTCATAAAAAACTCATGGAAACAACTTAGTGTTACATTCAATTACTTTAGAATGTGGTTTAAAATAACCTAATCCAAATTTTGACCAAATTGGGCTAATTGACATTGATCCTCCATGATCAACACTGATTCTCTTGGATCTATGTCGATCCATATATACACAATGAGCCTCCATGGCTTGGGACTATAATTTTGGACTTTGAAACATTTTTGAATTGTTTTTGAAACTACATGCATAACCTATAAGACCCCTACCCATATGATAGCAAGCCATTTTGGAGGTTGAAATCCTATTTTTTTAGCACACATTGTCTACATTCACCTCATTTATTAAAGGTCATTTTTATGTTTTATTTGCTTAGTTTTGGCTCACATTATGGTTTATTAGTCACTTAGCATCTCTATTTTATCATCTATTATCTATTTTCTTAATTTTATCAACTTATCAAACCTTTTCCATCCTTAATTTTGAGTATTAGTAGTTGACACAGAATCGACTTTGATTCACTTGAATCAACGTCAATCTTACAGGATCGATATTGATCCTTGATAAAACACAAAAATAGACCCAAATTCTATTTTTGGTAGAATTCACAATCCCTAAAGCCTGCATAATCTACTTTTTAGTTTTTAAATTTATCTCCTAATTTGTTCATATCCATTACTAAAAATTAGTAAAGCATTTATCCATGTTGTCCTTGATCAATCCATTTATCTTATCTTTCAATCATAGATAATTTGCATTTATCTAATCTTTATTAAGTTATGTTTTATATTATTCATACTTGCATCTATTATCTTGTATATCTTACTTGTTATCTTGAATAATCCATAATAATTTATCTTTATCAAATTATCTTTCAAATCATTTATATATTGGAATCATTTATCTTCATCATTTTTAGAGTTTTATTCATCTTAATTGAAAATAGTGGGTTGACATCCATTCAAGCAAGCATTGAGCTTCTTGGGACTAGTTTTTTACCATGCAAACCACTTTTTTTTATATTAATCCATGTTTTTGTGAGTAAGTGTGATCTATAGGTCATTCCTCCCTAGCTAAAGAATAGTTCTTACAAAGCTTGATCAATGGTGTGCAAAAAACCTTCATCTCTAGGTATTCTTAAAAACCCTAATTTTACTTTATTTTTAGTATTTTATTAGACCACATTAAAAAAATGAAAAAATAAAAAAACATTCTGGCACACCCGATGGGACCTCGATCTCATCTTTTGTTTTAAAAATCAAAATTCTTAAATTTTCTCTCTTTACCTTTCTTTGTGTGAATTCATCCAAAGAAAATTAAATTTTCATTTTTTTTCCTTTTGAGGTTAAAATACATTGCATCCATCTTTCTTTCTTAGGTTCTTTCACATAGAATAATATAGGTAGCAATCTATCATAGTCATCACTTTATCCACACACAAACCAAATGACAATATAAATTAACACATATAAATACTTAACACAAGGAAATCGATGAGGATTTCATCACCTCATGAAAACCTTCTTCTTGGTGATCCCACATGGATTTCACCACCAAGGGGAGGACCAACTCATTTCTCTAGCTGAGTATAATCTCTAGACTATCAGTATATCTTGGCTAAGCACTCATACTAGCTATGGGATTATGATGTGAGGGGAACAAGACCCAAGTACCATGCCATGTACCAATACCAATATATATTTAGTTTGAGAACTAAAATACAATACCCAAAACCATCCTTAGATTACCATTTCTTAGGGCCCTTGTTATCCTTTTCTTTATTTTTTCTCACATCTTAAATTTAAAAAAGATATAAACTTTTTGGAATGAATTTAGTTTGTGTATCTTTCATTCAAAACTTAAAGCAAGTTGATTCAAAAATAAATTCTTGTTTATTTTTTATTTTTTCCATCTCATGGTTGAAACATGATAACAGTCATAAAAAATAACTCAACCTCCATTTGTGTTCTCATCTATGGAGACTACTCTAAGTCTTTCCACTTCCCCTAAATCCTTTAGATCACTTCATATTCCATTATATTATACTCAAGAGAATATAGAGTTTATTTCCATTTTGGATAATAACTTGCTAGCCCTTAACCATTATCTCACCTTATAAAACACACCCATTTCCCTTCTTGAGGCCCCTCATATTTTTGGTATGCCATAATGTGGAACCAATGGGGATTCACACACAATGAATATGGTCATAGAAACATCATCACTACCCACGTCACAAACCTTCTTCAATATACAAATTTGGATACATTGCTATTAGGTCTATATCCATCCCAACAAACACCCTTAAACACATCCACTACTCCTCTTATAATCTTAAGTACCATGATAACCCAACTTGTACTTATCCTTACATCCCCCCAAAGCTTGGTTTCTATCCTATCATCCCTCACACATATATAAACACATGGTGGTATGAATCCACAACCATTAGTCTAAAAATCTCAACAAAATATCCTACCTCAACCCACTATGGCTTCACAACCACAATTCCTACCACATCCTCAATAAAATGTCTAATTATAGCAAACTTTAGCTACTCCTTTATCATGCCAATATTTAACACCTCCATCATAATACTCTCAAATACCTCCCCACTATCAATACATATCATCTTCCAACCCATCTTATCAATAATACGTACCCTCAACATATCCTCCATATGTTACTTCAACCCCATCAGTTAACACCATAACCATTGGTTATCCCAAGTTTCAACCATTCATCACATCACTACCCCTTCAAAAATAATACTTAGGGGGTGTACCTCAATATACCACCCAAATATACCTTATAAACATCTTTATGAATAGGATGTCCCATCTAGAAGCCTCAACCTCAAGGCCTAAGAATGTACTCTCTTATGAGAAAATTTCTAATGAGCCCATTAACCCATCTGTACCAATGAGACCTTACCCTTCATAATGTAAACTACCCAAATTTACTAAATTCATAAGTAAAGAGGACCCACAATATCACATTAGGGCATTTAGTCATGTTTGTTACCTTATAGTCCATGATGATGCTCTCTTACTTAGTACTTTTCACATATCATTAGCTATACCACCTTTGGTTTGGTATAGCTCCATCCCCCAACACTCATTATTTTCCTTCAGATAATTAGCTTAGGTCTTCTTAGAACACTTATCCATAAACATTTATATGAAAATAAACCTCACTAACTTGTATGGTTTTAGACAATTTCAAGATGAATCCATTATTGACTTCATAGCTCATTGGTGTAGCCTAATCAACCAGTTAACCTTTTCCTTGCCACAACCTGAATTAATCAAATTATTTTCATGTTTTTTTGTAAAACATATCTCATCCATATTATAATTTCAAAACTTTAATACTTTTAACGAATCCTTTACCATGGCATGTAAACTTGAGATTTGTGTCATTGAAGAGGGAGAAGTTATGTTACATAATAAAAACTTCAAACCTAACCCATAAAAAACCAATAACAATAATCCTAAACCAAAAGGGGTAGTAAATGATATTATTATAAAAACTTCTCCTCATCCAATACCTAACCAATTAGGACCATCCACTTCTCAATCATAACCACCTAGGGGCCTTACTCATTTTCCCCTAAAAAATATACCCCTTTATGATATCCTTATACTTTTGTATTGGATAAACTCATACAAGTAGCCATTTTTGAGCTTCTACCAATCAAACTAGTTGATGATACATGTCCTAAACCCACTTGGTATATAGAGTATGAGTTTTTTGCTTATCACAAGATAATAAGACATGGCATAGAATGATCCCAATCCTTTAAACAGTTGGTACAAAACCTCATCAACAAGGGGGACTTTCATTTGAACAATCCAAATGTTCCCACTAATCAATCCCTTGATATTATCAAGCATCCATAGTCCAATTACCCATCCACATTAGAATCCTTACAAACACACATTGAAGAATCCCAAAACTAAGATGGTCATGTGATTAGTACTATCCATGACCAACTTTTATCACAAGAAGTTAATACATCTTCCAAATCATCCTCTAAAATACTAGACCTCCCTATAAGAGATATCCTAGAAACATAAAAACATGATCCAATCCAAATCACCCTTATCATCCATTCCAACCTCCCTAATCTCATTACATGGGATCTCCCAAAAGAGGAGTCTCCTAAGAATATTTACAACCCTACTCTAAAGGAATAAGATAAAATGACAAATCTAATCAATGCAAATAAATGCCTGAATCTTCTAAAATGAAGAGCCCTCCAATATCCACTAATAAGATTAGAGATTCCTTTAGTATCCAAAGGCAAAATAATTGAACCAAGCTACAAAAATATCCCTATCACATCTACTAGCACTAAAAAGGGAAAATCAATAACACCCCTAATCCAAAATGGGCCATCCATCTTAGGATCTCATCCTTCATCTATACTACCCATCACCATCATTGAATTGTCATCTAAAGGATCCACCCAAAAATATCTTCCTCTTCCTTCAACACCAAAACCATCAACCAAACCTTCCACCTCTAAGCACTTAAAATATCTAGCTAAAGACACAACTATCACAACCAAAATGCATCCTACTAATCCTATCTAGATAACAAATGCCAAAACTAAAATAGATCAAAAGTATATATTAAAAAAGGTTGAGAAACTGTAACAAGACTCGTTGAGAGGATTTTACACCACCATTATCAAAAAAAATTTATAGACATCCCTCATGTCATTACCACTTATCAGAGACCATTCAACCCACACACTTTAATACCTTCTTGGTCTAGGAAAGATAAGACGTGTGCTTATCATAAGACTCTTAGACATGATACTAAAAATTGTAAATCATTTAAATCCATAGTCTATAATCTTTTATGAGATTTTGACTTCTTAAATGAGGAATTTGATCCTAATCCAATCCTTAACCAAGAAAATAAAATACACACCATCCCACTAGACCCACCTCCATCTAAAATTTACAAACCTATCTATCATCCCAATGATGTTCTCATCCCAAGGATAGGAGAAACCTCTTTCAATCCAATGATCCCTTTACCTCATTTCCATGATAATTAATCCTTAAGTTCCCCATTTTAGTAAATCTCACTACGGGAATATCATTTATTATCACTCAACACCTTTCTTGACACCCTTATGTATGAAAATACCAATCAACACCATGTGCATCTTGAAGCAAATATCCCATCACCATCATCTAACACCCATTTAAAAACTAATGACATCATTCCTATCTATTAAAAAAAACTAACATGCCACTAATATATAAAAGAGTATTAAAAAAACAACTCCTAATTGGCTTGTCCCATATATCGTGGATCTAGGGCATATCTCTTGACTTCCTTGGAAGTCAAGTCAAAAACAAGAGTCTCCTAACACATTGCATATGTAACCTTGTCATTGTTAATATCTTTGGTGATTTATAAATAAACTCATCCCTTCCTATTGTTTATATCTTTCATAATCCCCACATACACCTTATAATGATATAAAATCATGTGGTCATTTGATAACACTATCTTCATGATCTTAAATATGCGCATCTCGACTTTGCTCATAGTATTTTTATACTAGACATGATCTACCTATATAAAAGGAGCCCAAAATCATTATTATCCATAGCACCACACCACTTATCATCACATTATGACCTTATGCCAAAGATTTGTATTTAAGAATGTGACCTAGGCTTATTAAAGTCAACCCATGACTATAAATTTAATTTGGGATAAAATTAAATCAAAAGGTCAAAAAGCATATATGACTCCCTTGAAGGATGGCTATCCAAAATTCAAAAACATAGACTACTCCCTTGAAGGATAGTTGTTCATAAAACTCAAAAATATATCTTAAAAGCATGGAGCAATCCTTTGAAGGATGGATATTTAAAGTTATAAATTAAAAAAGCTTCCCACATTGATCAACTTTTCTATCTCAGCTAAAAGTTATCAAGCATGCCCATAAAAACTCCAAAAGTAAAAGTTACATAATATACAAAAAAATCTTCCCACATTGATCAAATTTATAAAATCTAGAAGAATTCTTACATTAATTAGTCTTTATAAAATCAAACATGGGTTGATCTAGTTATTAGTCTTATCATTCCTAGTACATAAAGACTTCGCCTCCAACCTAGGGAGATATCATGGTCCTAATTTCATATCCATATCTACTCATATTAGCATCTCCCATATCATTTCCTATCTTAAAAAATCCTAAGATTGGTTGATTGAAAATCACCAAGGTGTTTATTAACATTAGACAAGGTTTATAGAATACGTATATCACAAAGGAGCTCATGCCTCACCATGATCCAAGTAACTAAGGAGTCAAGTTAACCTCAACTACTCTTTTATCATATATTAAATTGAAATTAAAATCAAAATCCATACCATCATATAACCTAATTCAAATTTCCATCAATAATCCCAAAGCCTATTAAAAGACATAAAAGGTTATGGCCCATAGCCACATCACTATCAAAATCAAGAATCGACATATTAATCCACCAAATTCCTTGCTATAAAAATCCAAACAAATGTTCAATTTTCTCTCAAAATTCATCGATTGATCACATGCACATACACCAATGATATTTAGGCCATACTATTTATTATAGGCTATTATAATCCATGTTGATCTTTTAATTTGATGAGCATCCTTGTTAATTGACATCGATTAGCCTTTTTTACACTACTTAAAATTTTTCATGCATCTAGTCCTTCCCTTGAGCTCAATCATGTTACCTTGCCACATATATCCCATTATTTACCCTATTGCATAATAGGCTAGTGGACATTAATCCCTGTTGGTATCATAACCTTTGTAAGGCATGCACCTTTTTAGGGGCATCTCACCTTTATGGATCTTAAGAGTGTACCTCAGCTTGAGAGCATTCATCTATAGGTAGCACAAACAATGTAAGCACATCAAATGCTTATGGTCAATGAACCTTATCATTTATTATCTTTATTTCCTTCATTTAAGCCCAATTACTCATAATTGTGGTAATTTATTGCTTATTTTTCTTAGGAATTTCTACCTATAATATCCCAAACCCTTGTTAGTGAAATATTTTACTTCATCACTAAGCCTGCAACATTAGCACTCATTTTTATTGATCGCATCCCCATCCATCCATCCAACACAAACCATCCAAATTCACATTTGGAAGTTTTGATTGACATTTATCTAATAAATAAATGATGTTTGGATCATGCTATTTATAGCCATAGTAACAATTTGCATTGGTCTTTTTTGATCAACCTTGATCTATTGTCTTGTATTTACTTGTAATATTTCATGTGTATATAGCCTTGTACCTAAATCCAAGTAAATTAAACCCATTATAATTATGATACTTTACACCCAGCTTCTAAGGTTAGTAGAATATGACCCCTGTTGGTCCCTTATCCTATCTTAGCTCACCCTCTATAGGGTACATCTAACATTTATAGATCTTAAAGAGCATATTTCACCTTGAGACAATATGTCTATAGGTTTCCCTAAATTTTATCATAGTAGATGCTTTAGTTATACCTTCTTATCATTTGTCTCCTTGGTATCCTTTGTTTAAACCCACTTGTTCATATCGATGGTAATCTATTTTAGCATTAAGGCATTACTATGTGTAATTACCATTTCCTTTTAAGTGCAAACAAGTTGCTCACTCGAATATATGTGTGATTTTACTTTGGAACCTCATCATATCCATCCATATAATAAATTTTTCAAACTCATCACCATCTCATCATTCCATGCCAGCTCCTAGTTTGAGGGGGAATACCTCTCATATACACTTGGGGCATTAGACCCATCCTGGCTTTTGTCTTGTGGCTAGTCTCTACAAATTTCTTAACAAAAAGGGGGAAATGTAGATTCTATAAATCTGCACCATAACCTAAAACCCTAAAATAGGCTCAATCTAAAATCCTAAGGTCCTAAAATAGGCTAAGTATAAAATGTGGTGAAAACCTTCAAAAATCTATATTTTTCATCTTAACTCCTAGAGGTCCAAAACCACTCTCAAACAACCTAAAAATATATACATAAAATATAACTTAAAGTATAAGTTGACATTTAATTATGGACATTTAGTTTTTTATACTTAAATGTTTATTTTATGTATATACCCCCTATTTACCCATGGTAATTAATACTATTAATTAATATTTACCATCCCTAACCACCCAAAATATTTTAAAAAACCAAATTCATAAAAACAAAAAAAAAAAAAAGAACCTATCTAACCTCTCAATAGCTTACCCTCATCAAAAACTTGTGCAAACAACTTAGTGTTACATTAACTTACTTTGGCATATGGTTTGAAACAACCCAAGCCAAATTTTGACTAAATTAGGATAATAAATGTTGATCCTCTATGATTGAAGTTGATTTTCTTCGATTGATGTTGATCCATATATACATAGTGAGCCTTTATGGCTTGGGACTACAATTTTGGACTATAAAATGCTATTGAATTATTTTTAAAATGACATACATAACTTATTGGACCCCTATCCATATGATATAGAGCCATTTTGGAGGTTGAAATCCCATGTTTTTAGCACACATTATCTACATTCACCTCATTCATTAAAAGTTAGTTTTACATTTTGTATTGCTTAGTTTTAGCTTACATTATGGTTTATTAGTCCTTTAACATCCCTCTTTTATCATCCACTATTTATTTTCATTATTTTATAAAATTTTCAAACTTTTTGCATCCTTCATTTTTGATTATTAGTATTTGACATAGAATCTATGTCAATTCACTTTAATCAATGTCGATCCATGTTAAAACACAAAAATAGACCTGAATTCTATTGTTTGTAAAATTCAGTCCCTAAATCCTGCATAATCTACATTTTATTTTAAAAATTTATCTCCTAATCTATTGATATCCATTACTAAAAATTATTAAATCATTTATCCATCTTGTCCTTGAATAATCCATTTATCTTATCTTTTAGTCATAGATGATATGCATTTAGTTAATATTTATTAAGTTGTATTTTGTATTGTTTATACCTGCATATATTATCTTTGTATATCTTATTTATTATCTTGAATAATTCATAATAATTTATCTTTATCAAATTTTCTTTCACATCATTTATCTTCATCATTTTTAGCATTCTATTCATCTTAATTGAAAATAGTGGGCTGACATCTAGTCAAGCAATCATTGTGCTTCTTGGGACTAGTTTCTTACTAGGTAACCCACTTATTTTTATATTAATCCATTTTTTTTTGAGTTAGTGTGATTTTTAGTTCAATCTTCTCCATATAAATAGGAGTTCCCACAAATATTTATCAATGGTGCACAGCCAACCTTCATCTCTAGGTAATCTTAAAAATCCTACTTTTACTTTGTTTTTAGTAGCTAATTAGACCACATTGAAAAAGAAAAAAAATACTAAAACATAACTCAGTGGATAACCCCTACCAAAGTTGTTTTTTTCATATCCCATAAGCTCTAAGAATCCAAAATGAGGCCATTCACTACCTCTTTGAATTTGTTATTCCCAAAAAAGTTAGTATTTTGAAGAAAATTTTCACCCCATGTAGTTCAGATAATTTTCTCTAAACTGCACCATTACATGTAGAAGCAGTAAATTTATTTGATATTGCACATGAAAGGTCAGAGAATTTATATGATATTACACCTGGTCCCACCATTCCCATGGTGATTAATTTGCATTAATTACCTAACTAATATAAATTACCACATCATAATTAATTACCTAGCTAATATAAATTACCACATCATAATTTTATTTTTGCCAATTTTCTTTTACACTTCTCTCTATTCTCAAGCCCACATACACTCTTTTCCATTATAAGATCATGTGCATTATCTCCACCATTATACTCATTTACATTATGATTCACTATTTTCTTTTCCTATCCCCTCCAAATTGCATCTATACAACTTAACTTTGAGTCTCAGGTAATTCTTGTTTATTTTTTATGATGTTTCTTTTTCACCTAGGATTTTATTCACTATCATTATTAAATTTTACAAACTTCATTTATTTTTATTATTTCTTAACTCCCTCCCATGTCATGTTTTGTTTTGAATTTCTTTTAATATTTTAAAAGTCCATTTTAAACTATTTCCATTCAAAACCTATGTCTAAAACCCTAAAATTTTCTTGTGTGCCTCAAAGTTTTTCCTCCACACGGTACATTATCCAAAACCCTTCCCAAGGGTGCACTTTAGATATTTTTCTTTAATGTGCACTATAAAATCCATTTTAGATGCACATCAAATAATTTTCTCTGATTTGTACCCTTTTCCCTCATATCTTGAGTGCACATTGGAGATTTTTCTCTGAAGTGCACCCTTACACCCTTTAACCCATTTTAACCAAATTATGCACCTCAAATAAAATTCTTTGAAGTGCACATAGATGACCTTTTAGTGCACTTCAAAGAATTTTATCTGATTACACTGTGAGCTCGAAACCCATGGTGTAGGTCATAAATAATTCTCTAAATTACATCTAAACATACCCAAATTTAATTCAAGCCAGAGAATTTTATCCAAATTATACCTAACCTCATTTTACCTAACTATGATGTGGTCTAGATAATTTTATTTGGATTTCACCAAAGATTAATTTTGTCCATATCCTATGTGGAGTGATGATTTTTTATGCTCTTTCATTTTCTTCAAAGAATATGAGAAATTCTAACTCTAGAGAAATGACATTCTCTCTTGCAATCACTTAATCAATGTTGAAGGATTCCCTGACTAAGAGAGCAATGAAGTACAAATTTTAAGGTATTTTTTTAGCATCTATAGTTGCATCAAATGTAGATCAAATCAAAGACACTAAAATTGGTCATGTTGATATGGATAAATTATTATAAAAGTTGGGTAGGGATCCCATTGATTAAACAATGCAACCTATTTTAAATAATGAGATTCATTTGATATCTAAATTTCCTATGTTAGCATAAGACCTAGAATTTTTTTTAGCAATTGCTACCCATTTTGACAAAGAAACCAAATTAGTTAAGGATGCAAGTGGGAAGGTGATCATTTGGATAAATGATGAGTAGTTTGAAAAAATATTTCATCTCTTAGATATTGAATAATACTCAGATGTAAGTGTGAACTCAACTCAAGTGTGTTATGATAGGAATTTTGACAAGTGTAAAAAACACATCTATACTCATTGGCTCAAAAATCCTAGACATTCAATTATGAGATGGCCCATGTGCCTATATCATAGTGAATTTTTATAAGTAGGAAATTTTATCACTCTCCTAAGTAGAGTTAAGGGTATCACCACATAAAATATATTTCAAGAGTGGATGTATCATTACATCTTCATCATCAATTAGGATAAATAAATAATTTACTAGGGAAGTCAAATTGGTAATGCCATATATCACCAGCTCTTTGAGGTGACCTCTTCTCTAAAATTTTATACGACATCCTATCTAGTTTATGTTATAGCTAGCATGATAGATTTACTATGATTGATCAATATAGATGAGTGGAAAAAGGTTTTGGTACATGAATATTATCCATAATTAACTCTCAAGGAAAGCATAAAACATTACAAGAGAATCAATGATTATTTATTCTACAAGTTCATTTGAATCTTTGAATAAGACCTCAAGAAAAATAGAGTTTTAGACCAATTATGGGCAATGATTAATAATATTGTTTATGTATTTATACTATTCCCAACCTTCACCTACATCAGGGTAGGAGGGTTTGATGAACAACCATACATGATACCTGGTATCCAAGTGATAAATTTATTTTGATGTAAATGTGCTGGCAAATGATGACTATGCATAAAAAATAGTCAGATGCTCATAAATGGGGATTCAAGTTTCTAATTAGAATTGGTCAATACATAATGTCAACTACTCTAATAACTAAGAAAATGGAGACTAAAATTCAATGGGTCAATTTCAAGAGGTTCAAGAGTAGAAAAGACTTTGATTATACAATGATGAAGGAGACATTGAAAGGAAATTATGCTCATATACACAAGATCAAAGAAATTTAGGTAGAGTTTAGGATTAAGGAAGATGTGAGAAGACTTGATTATAACCATCTTACTTCTGATCAAATTGATAATCTAAAGTTGGATGATATTATAGAATATTTATCAAATGATTAGAATGTATTAGACCCATCACATGAGCATAATCAGGTATCTTTTACTCCTCTCTTGCCAATATAATGGTCCATCAAAGAATCTAAATCTATCAGAGATATATTTCAACCCATTCTTGTGAGGACTAATGCTTATTTAGAGTATAAAGGTATCAATTTGAAACATTTCAAGACTATCTTGGTAGAAAAATATGATGAAGATATTGCACGGAAACTAAAGGAGTTAAAGACAAAGAATAAAGAAGAGGCCTCTACATCCACATAGAAGTCTCCAAGTAGAAAAATAGGAACACCCATCCATGAGTGAGGCACCACCTCAACCAATAATTTCACAATCACCTCAACAAGTGATTCAACAATCTTCATAGCCAGTGGCTACATAGTCAGAGATTCCCTCAGTTGAAACCTCTCAAACAATAGTTTCACATCTAAAATTCTCCACAGTTCCCCCTATTATATGAAATATACCAATTGATTCCATTACTCCATAAATTTTTTTCATCTCCACCTTCATCTCCCAGTACCATGCTTTTCCAAGTCCCTTCACAAGGCACACTCAATAAAGTTTTTGATTCATTGTCAAATTTTTCCAATCCTTCAAAGTCGTTGGGGCCTCCTACTAGTTTTTATTTTACCCAACAACATCTAGATAAATTGATGTCTAAAACATCCTCAAAAATAATAACTCATGTCCCTACTACTCTAGTATCCAACTTATCATTAGGGACTAAAGTGTTATTCACACCAACCCAAACTCCACCAATCATAACCATAATCCCATTGGTGCCAACTCCATTACCAAATATCTCTACCATCTTACCTTCCATTCCACCCAATTCATAAACCATTGGTCTTTAGCAAACATCATAGTCCATGGAATCCTCCATCCCAGAAGATCCATCTCCCCTTCCTCTATGGCTAATGACTCAAACACCCAAGAGGAAGAAGCAAGCTATTTCTCTTGATGATTTTGATTTTGGTTAGCTTGTGCCAATAAAGCCAAAAATAATAAATAAGGATAAAACCATGTTAAGGATAATTTTTGAGTCTCAAAACAAGTATGAAAAGGTTTTAGTGCCTCCCCAAGATAGAAACATTGAATATATCCAAGTGTCTGAATATGTGGTTGCATAGATAAACCTAGAAAAAAATGCACAAAGGTGCAAAGGAGGATTTATAGGCAACTTTGGCATCCTTGATAGAAAGATATGAAAAGGAAAAGAAAATTAAAGATCAAATCAAGGTATAAGTAGAATATTTGACCTCTATTCTACTAAATATCACACAATCCTCTAAGTTAATTGAACTTATTGAGCATGAAAACATAGAAAAAAATAATTCAGTAGGTAAAGAAAATTGGATCTCAAGGTGGGGTGGTCAATGCCTAGATTGAATGGTTGACAACACAAAGTACTCAATGTTTTAATTCTATAGTTGAATTTTTGAAGAAATTGAGTGAATTCAAAGTGAAAACTCAACAAATGCTTAAGGCACTCACTCAAAATTTATAATTAACTGAAAAGGATATTGATGCATGGACTCAACTACACAAATTCAAGTTGGAAATCTTAGTTGAGAAGAAGGTCATTTCAAGTAGGAAAGTATTCATAGAATATAGGGAAAAAATGAAGAATAAGAAAGAAGTTATTGAAAATTTAATTAAGGATATTGAAGAAGCAAAAGATATGTGCAATGATAAGGTGTCAGACTTTATAGATATGATTGAAGAGCTTCCTTATCGAGTTAAAGATGATTCCAAAGAAATTGTTATTGTAGAAATAATAATTCAAGAGTTATCATCTTTGATTCAGACAAAGATTGAGATAAAAACATTCATGCTTGAATCCATAGATAAATTGTTTGAGTTTCAAGTCATAATGGATAAGTTACAAAGAATCTTGGACAAAAGTAAGGACTTGTCAGTTAATCTAAAATATTCCATCACAAGGTTGCTTGACAACTCCAATAGTATATCAAGGACAAGATGAAAGTGAGCTCCAACCCACCTTGAATAAATTTTAAGAATTCTTAGATAGACATAAAAATAAATAAATTATCATGTCTAATGATAGTTTATTTTTGTAACTTTTTATATGTAATTTTGTTTGGTGTAATTTGTACCTAGGAAATTTACACAATTCTAAGTCAAATTAGACTATGTCAATGAATAAGTTAATGTATTTATGTTTTTTATATTTTTTGTCATAATTCCTCTCTATAAATATGAGGATGTTCTTTTGTAAAAAAAGATCACCAAGAGATATAAAAACAAAATGTTGTTGAATTGAGAAACAAAATTTGATACTTTGTGTTCATATTGTAAATATTGAATTTCATTCAATATAATAAAATCTAGTGATCTTTCAATATTTGTGTTGAAATAAACTTGTGGTGTGTTGAAAATTTTCTTATGCCTTTTCTATCACATTTTTTTGTGCTTTGATTGTATTTTGGTGTGAAATTTCTATAAAATAGAAGGTGTTAGGAAGTTAATTTTGGATCTATAACTACATTTTAGTTACTAGGTTTATGTTCATCATTGAGAGTGACTTAACGTGGAGACTTTAAGCCCAAAATTATTTTTATTTGGTGATTTTATCTTTTAGTGGGAGTAAGGTGAAGACTTCAAGATGATTTTTTTTCCATTTATCTATTCATGTTACTTTACTAGTATTATTTTAGTTATTCTTTAAGCTAACTAATCTAAATATTGAATATTATTGCTTCATCAAGTAATTTTGTATTTCCAAAACACATTGTAAGGAATAGAATAAAGTTTTTAAATGAAAATCAATTTTGAAAAAAAAGATAATTTGATGATATGATAACACCCACATTGATAAAATTAGTGTAAGTAGCTGTAAATAATTACTTGTTGTGTTAGTTAGCAATAAGAAGAGAGCATCCCCTTTCCTTGAGGAGAGATTTATCTCATCACACTGTGGTTGAAAGTACCATTTTTTTACCATTATATTGTTAAAAAAATATTAACCCAATAGTTTTTGGTGATTCCATTGGGGACATGAACATGAAATTAAGAGCTACACTCTTTTGACTAAAATAGGACTATTACCTTATTATTTGCTACTATTTTTTATAGTTAATCTCTTTTCTTTTCTAGATACTTTCATGATCTGGTAGAATAAAGCTACACTCATGTCAGAAGGGTAGTGGGACACATTGATCTAACATTTAATTTGTTTTAAGAACATAACTTTGATATTTTGTTGGTACATGCAAAATCACCTCTTTATCATACAAGTTTTCCAACTACCATTACAAAATATCCTATACCAAGGGAAGATTATAGTGTTTGTAGGGTCTTTCCTATTTTACCTTTGCAAAGATTCATTATTCCTCCCTATAATTTACATAGAATTCTATTCAAGGTCCATGGGGAAATGCTTTTAGTCTATTGAATTTGGCACCACCATCTCATGAAATTTTTTGTGGTTCATGAAAAAATTTCCCCAAGTTATTTAGTGATGGAAAGCAACATCTAGATGAACATATTTCTATATTCTACATTGCATGCGGAGTTCTTAGAGTGGAACATGAAGATGCTTTTATAATATTTTTTATAGAAACACTCTAAGGTGTTGATGCTAATTGGTTTTACCATCTCCCAACAAGAACCATCACAATTTGGGCTACACTCAAGGCCTAATTTGAGGCAAGGTTCAAGACAATAAAAGATGCTCATGCCTTATCATCTCAACTCACATAAATGAAAAACAAAACGCATGAGCCCATGCATGAGTTCATGGTGAAGTGAAAAAAGTTAAGGAATATAATTCCAATGGTTTCTCAACCTAAAACTAATAATTTGAAATGTTTTTTCATCAATTCTCAGTTGTTAAAAGTTAGTTTTCTTTTATGAATAGAAACCCCCAACTAACTTTTATGATGCCCAAAGCTTGGCCACTGAATTAGAAGATGATTTGATCTTGGTGGGTAAAGTATGAAATAATTCAAACAATCTTAGAGGGTAGCCCTCCACAGTTTCACCTTCTACTAACACCACTGATCCTATGGTGTAGAAGCTAGAAAATGAATTGCTATCACTCAAAAAGAAAATGTCCCAAGGTATGTCTTTTCCTTCATACAATGATATTATAATAATAAAATACACAAATGCTTCTAATTATTACAACAATGCTATGATAAATCAAAATTAGAATAAGCTTTCTCCATTACAAGCAAGGCTTGCATTGGAAGCACCATCAGATAATGCAACAGTCAATTAGTTAGAACTTGGAACTAATGATGTTCTAAATTTAGAATATGGTATAGAAAAATGTGTTAATCCTTTCATAGGAGATTAAGAAGGAGAAGTTGACAACTCCAATATCATGTTTCTAAACTTTGAAGAAAAAGAAGCTGAATAAAAGGAAGATATACATAATGAGTCTTATGCCATCTTCACCCATTCTCAAAGTCATATGAATCAATAATAGAATGTTGATAAAGTTAAGTCCAAGGATGAACCACATACATTGGTTAAAATTACCAAGAGAGGAAACCCCCTACCGGTTCAACCAAAAGACATGGTGGACAAACAAGTACTCATCTTTCTACTTCTTCTTATATGTCTAGACCTAGTGTCTAAAATTTAAAACCTAAAAATTAAAATATATTTTCTTCCTTGGCTTCCCCATATCTAGATTTTGATATCATAGACCATACCAAAAATACAAAAATTCAAATGTCTAAGGCTAAGTAACTCCAATCTAATCCCAACCAATTTGATATATTGGTTAAGTTTGTAAAAATCAAAGGGACCAATTCTAATCAAATCTCATCTAAGAGTGTACCAATTAACCTGAAACCAAAACCCAAAGCAAAATAACTTGGTTGTAAATCCTACATCTAACTCAAGAAAAATAGAACTTTCTATATTTCTTGAGTTGTCAATGGTTATAAGCTCAACAATTGTGTCATTGATTTAGAAGCCTTTGATAATGTGATACCATCTAAACTAGCAACAACCTTGGGATTAACTCTGAAAAAGACTTTTGGCCATTATTTTTCAATGGAAACTATGAAATTACCCCTCATAAGCTAAATCAAATATTCATAATTTATAGTTGTCATGTTCCTAGAGAAAAAGATAAAAATGATGGTTCTGGTGGCTGATGTTTTAGCCTCATATGGGTTTTTATTGGGACGTAACTTTTACAAAGATGTTGGTGGTGAAATCAACATGGATTATTCTAAGGATAGAATACCTATGAAAGTTATGATGTGGAAACTTCATCCAGACAAGAAAATAAAGTATATTGTGACAAAGATTGAGGATCCAAAAGCATAGAATCTCTTTGAAACCTCTTGAATGGGTACATATTTCTTGACCACATATGATGATCTAGCATCTTTAGATGATATTTAGATGAATGTCAATAAATAGATTATTCATCCTCTTATAATGAAGAAATTATAAATTTGGAGAACGTCAAAGTGGAAAGTTCAAATGATGTTTGCACTTTAGAGTTTGATGGAAGTTTTTCTTTAATTGGATCTAGAGTTGAGATAGTCCTCATATCCTTGAAAAGAAAGATCTTGCCTTTTTATTTCAAGTTAAAATTTGATAACACAACAAATATTGTTGAATATTAATCCTTGTTATTAGGGATGGAGGTTACATAGAAGAAAGGAATTAAAAATATCCATGCACAAGGTGATGTTGAGGTAGTCATTTGACAAATCTAGAATCTTTATTAAACAAAGAATGAAAGGCTAAGGCATTATCACAATCAAGTATAGGATTACATGGAGGATTTTTATGAATTTAATATATTAGTGGTTCCAAGAGAATATAATGATAGGACAGATTTGTTTTCTATTTTAGGCACTGTCATGATTCCTCACAATGATTTCCAAGGAAATAAGTATACCATTAAGTTGGTTTTTTGATGTACTATTCTTTAAAATGCCAATCATTAACAAGTTTTCAACAATGATGAGGAAGGAATCATGTTCTTAGAGAAGGTGGAAAATTTTAGTGATTTATACTTTTAGGGAAGTGACTATACACCTCAAGAATTAATCTTCAAATTTAATGAGGAAACTGGTGAAGAAATTTTGCAATTGAAAGGGAATAGGATTGATATCTATGGAGAGGCTTTTTGATTAATATTATTGATTCATAAAATCGAAATAGTCAAAATTTAATTCATAAATAGAAATTAAGGAATTCAATATAGGGATAGAGGATGACCCTAAAATGATAAATATTGGGAGATGTCTCTCATTAGAGGAAAGAGAGAAGTTGGTGATACTTCTACACCAATACATTGATGTATTAACATATTCATATGCTGATTTAAAATAGTTTCAATCCAAATAAGTACAACATGATATCCCTCTCAAGCTTGAATCTCAACATCTTAAGAAAAAAAAAATGGCAGTATAATCCCAAAATCTTAGGCACCATCCTTGCTGAAATATAAAAGTTGCTAAATGTCAAGATCAGTTTTCTTATACATCACTTGACATGGATAGCCAACTTTGTTCGTATGAGGAGGAAGAATGGATAAATTTTCATCTATGTTGACTTCCATAGTTTGAACTAATCATCACTTAAGGATAATTACCCACTACTAGTAATGGACCAAGTATTACAAACTGTGATTGGTTCAAAGATGTTGTCCATGCTAGATGGCTTCCTAGGATACAATAAAGTGGAGGTGCATGATGAAGATCAACATAAGATGGCTTTCACTACTCCATGGGGCATATTTTCATATTGTATAATGCCTTTTGGGATGGTTAATGCTAGTGTTACCTTTCAAAGGGATATGAATTTGGATTTTTGAGATATTATTGGTTAGTTCATTGTGGTCTATCTTGATGATTTAAATATTTTATCAAAGAAGCATCAAGATCATTGTGACCATTTACATCAAGTTCTTGAAAGGTTCCATGAACATGGGATATCTCATAATCTCAAGAAGTCCATTTTTCGGGTTACAGAAGGTAAGTTCCTTGGACACATTGTGTCTAGGGAAGGAATCAAGATTGATCCTAAATGGGTCAAGTTAATTCAGAATCTTAATCTACCATCAAGTAAGAAAGGAGTGCATTCCTTCTTTAGGGAAGTTAATTTCTTGTAAATATTTATTCATAATTTTTCTGAGAAGACATGCCACATTTTTGATATGATGGAAAGAAAATCAATTTTCCATTGGAACATATATGGGAGAGCTACCTTTCATGAGATCAAGGAAGCAATTACACTTAATCATGTCTTAGTTTACCAAGAACTTCATCATGTATAGTTATGCTTCCAAGCATACCTTATCCTCTATCTTGGTATAATGAAATGAAGAGGGGATTGAATCTCCTATAGCATTCATGAGCTATCCTCTAAAGGCTCATGAGCTCAAGTACTCATCCATGAAAAAACATGCTTATACTATGGTGAAAGTAGTTAAGTATTTTAGGTATTACATCCTCAACTCTCACACCATTGCACTAATATGAGATTATACAGTCAAGTCCATTTTAAATCAATAAGAATTTTAAGTAAAAAGAGGCAATTGGATTAATAAAATCCAAGAGTATGATATGGATATCAAGCCTAAAAAAGTTGTGTGTGGAAAAGGTTTATGTCAAGTCATGGCAGAGACTAAACTAGAAGAGGTACCTAGTAATGTAAGAGATACAAAAGAACTTCCCATGGTCTTTCTTGTGAGCACAATGAATGAATGGTATTCTAATATTTATCATTTCCTAACATTTGGAGAATGTCAAGAGCATTTGTCTCATAAGGAAAAGAGGATAATCAAGCTTAAAGCTAAAAACTCCATCCTTTGGGATAATGGTTTGTATAAGCGAAACACTGATGGAATTTTTCTATGATGTGTAGATAAAACATAGCAAGGCAAGTTGTTGGAATATTTTCATGACTTAGCATTTGGGGGAATTTTTTTATCTCTGATCATAACTCACAAAAATTTATGGGTAAGATACTACTAGCCAACATTTTTTCAAGATTCATATGCTTAGGTGCCTAAATGCGAGAAATGCTAGTAATTTATGGGAAACCCAAGTTAGTAGACCTACCTCTCAATCCAATAGTTATTGAAGAACCTTTTTAGTAATGGGGTATTTAATTCATTGGCATAACGAACCCACTATCAAGTGTAGGTCATATTTATGTTCTCATAGCTACTGACTACTTCACCAATTGGGTGGAGGCAATTCCAACCAAACATGATACTTCAGAGGTTGTATGCAAATTCCTTAAAGAAAACATTATCACAAAGTTCAAAGTACCTAATAAAATAATAACTGATAATGTTGCTTGTTTCACATCTTAGGAGATGACTTAGTTATATTTTGAATATGAAATTATTCTATCCCACACCTTAGACTACTTCTCTTAGGTAAATGGTCAAGATGAGTCAAGTAATAAGAAATTGGTAACTATCATCAAGAAGTTGGTAGAATACAATCAAATAACTTGACATAAGGCATTATATGATGCATTATGGGCTGATTACATCACTCCCAAGTGAATGATTGGTATGTCTCCTTTTTAACTATTATAAAACTTGAATGCATAAATACATACTGTATTAGTGTTGTTCACTCTTAGATTGGCTAAGGTAATTGAGGATGAAATTTTTGAAAGATCCTTAGATAAACATATTATGTACCTTGC
Organism: Torreya grandis; assembly: GCA_037957365.1. Classification (NCBI taxonomy): domain Eukaryota; kingdom Viridiplantae; phylum Streptophyta; class Pinopsida; order Cupressales; family Taxaceae; genus Torreya; species Torreya grandis. The sequence continues at coordinate 1,301,593 of JARHVA010001372.1, forward strand.
AGAGATAGAGGAACAACTTAAAAATTTAGTGGACCATATTTTTAAACATCAAAGTCATGTCAAAGAACTTTTTGACAAGAAAGCTAAGTCACAAAAATTATGAATCAGGGATCTAGTCCTCTTGTGGGAAAAAAGAAGAGATGAAAGGGATGCATGGAAAATTTGATTATTTGTGGAGAGTCCCATTCCTCATCTATTAACTTTATGGGGAACATAGTTTCCTTTTGGCATACTTAGATGGAAAACCAGTATCATTACCCTACAGTGGGAAAAAATTGAAGCTTTTCACTTAGTGAGGTTATAGATAAGTTTGTACATCTTTTAAATATCTGTATATTCTTTTATTTTGATTTTTAGTTTGGTCAGTCACCTGACTCCATGACCCAATGGAGAAAGGCACTTAGAGTTCTAGGATTCTCTTTCCTTCAAGAATTTCAAACAATGCTTAAAGGAAATTCCCCAATTAGAGATAGCTATTATCCTTGAATTTAAATAGGCTCAATTCATTAGATAACCCCTACGAAACTTGTCCATTTTGTATCCCATAAGCTCTAAGAATCTAAAATGAGGCCATTCACTACCTCCTTTCATTTTTTTCCCAAAAAAGTTAGTCTTTTGAGAGAATTTTTCACCCCATGTAGTTTAGAAAATTTTCTTTGAACTACACCAAGTTCATTTTGGTACAAGTCAGATAATTTTCTCTAAACTACACCATTATGTACAAAAGTAGATAATTTTACTGACATTACACATGCAAGGTTGGAGAATTTATCTAATCTTACACCTAGACCCACCATTGCCATGGTGATTAATGTACATTAATTACATAACTAATATAAATTACCACATCATAATTTTATTTTTACCATTTGTCTTTTGCACTCCTCATTGTTCTTGAGCCTGTGTGCACTCTTCACCATTTTTGAGCTCATGTGCATTCTCTCTCTGCCTTTCTGCTCATTTGCATTTTGATTCCTAATCCCCTCAAACTTGCATCTACAAATCTTACCTTTAAGTCAGGTAATTCTTGTTTATTTTGATGATTTTTCTTTTCGACCTAGGGTTTTATTCACTATCATTATTAAAGTTTATAAAATTCATTTGTTTTTATTATGTCTTAACTCCCTACCATGTATTGTGTTATTTTGAGTTTCTTCTCATATTTTAAAATTCCATTTTAAATTATCTCCATTCAAATCTTATGTCTAAAGCCCTAGAATTTTCCCATGTGCCTCAAAGTTTTTCCTCCACATGGCACATTATCCAAAATGCTTCCCAAGGGTGTAGTTTATAGATTTTTATCTATGTGCACTATCAAATACATTTTAGATGCATATAACAGAATTTTCTTTGATGTGAAACCTTTTCCCCTCATATATTGAGTGCACATCAGATATTTTTCTCTAATGTGTACCATTTAGCCCATTTTAGCCAGATCATCTACCTCAGAGAAAATTATTTGAAGTGCATGTAGCCAACCTTTCAGTGCACTTTAGAGAATTTTCTTCGATGTGCACCATGAGATAAAATCATATAGTGTAGGTCAGGGAAAATTGTCTGACCTACACCTAAACCTACCCAAATTTGGTGAAAGTCAAAAAAACTTCATTGACTTACACCTAAACTCATTTTACCCAACTCTTGTGCAATTTGGATAATTTTCTCTAGATTGCATCAAAGATAAATTTTTTCCATATCCTATTTATGAGGGTTGATTTTTCCACTCTTGCATTTTATCTGAAGAGTATGAAAAATGCTAACTCTAGAGAAATGACATTCTCTCTTGTAGTCATTTAATCAATTTTGGAGGATTTCTTAGCTATGAGAGTAATGAAGTATGAGTTTGAAGGTTTTTTTTGGCATTTACAGTTGATTCAAATGTAGATTAAATCAAAGACACCAAAATTGGTCATGTTGATATGGTATAATTCTTACATAGGTTGATATGGATCCCATTGCTCAACACATTCAACCTATTTTAAATAGTGATATTCATTTGGTAGCTGTATTTCTTTTTTCAGCACAAGACCCAAAATTTGTTTTTATGGTTATTTCCCACTTTGACAAAGAAACTAGATCAATTAAGGATACAAGTGAGAATGTGATCATTTGGATAAATGATGAGTACTTTGACAAAATATTTCATCTCTCAGATATTGAAGAATACTTATATGTAAGTATTAACCCAACTCAAGCGCATTATGATAGGAATTCTAACAAGTGTAAAAAACACATCAATACTCATTGGCTTAGAACACCTAGACATTCAATTGTGAGATGTCCCAAGTACCTATATCATAGTGAATTATTAGAAAAAGTAGGAGATTTGATCACTTTCCTAAGTAGATTCAAGGTTCTCCCCACATCAAACATCTTTCAAAAGTGGATGTATCACTACATCTTCATCATGAAGAAGGATAAATAAAAAATTTATTGGGGAAGTCAAATTAGAGATGCCATATGTCACCATATTACTACTAATCAAATTGATAATCTAAAATTGGTTGATATTTCAAAAGATTTATCAGATGATGAAAATGTATTGGATGCCTCATATGAGGGTAATTAGGTAGCTTCCATTCCTATCCCACCAACCTAATGGTCCATCAAAGAATCCACATCTATCATACAAATTTCAACCTATTCTTGTAAGAACTAATGATTGGTTGGAGTCTAAAGGTATCAAGTTGAAACATTTCAAGACTATCTTTGAAGAAGAATATTGCAAAGATACTATAAGTAAATGAGAGGAGTTGAGGACAAAGAATAAAGAAGAGGCCTCTACATCCACATAGAAACCAATTTTTTTATTTGTAAGTAAAGATAAAATAAAAGACAAAGGAGCTAGTATAGATAAAAGTATTCAAGTCGAAAAGGAGGAACACCCAACCATGTGTGAGGTACCACCTCAACTAGTGATTTAATAATCTTCATAGCTGATGGCCAGATATTCAGAGACTCCTTTGATTGAAACCTTTCAAACAATAGTTTCAGATGTAACATTATCCATAGTTCTCACTATAATACCGACTATACCAATTAATTCCATTCCTCCCTAAATTATTCTTTCATCTCCACCTTCAACTCCTAGTGCCACACTTTTCCAAGTCCCTTCATAAGCCAAACTCGATCAATTTTTTTAATCATTAGCAAATCTACCCAATCCTTTAAATTCTTTGGGGTCTCCTACTAATTTGTATTTTACCCAATAGTATATAAATGAATTTGTGTCTACAACATCCTCTAAAATAACAACTCAAGTCCCTACTACTATATTATCCAACTTATCATTAAGGACCAAATTGTCAGTAAGGCCAACCCAAACTCCACCAATCCTAAAAACAATCCCATTGGTTCCAAATCCATTACCAAATATTTATACCATCTCACCTTACATTCTACCCACTTCAAAAACTATTGGTCTTCCCCAAACATCATAATCCTTTGCATCCTCCATCTGAGACGATCCATCTCCCCTTCCTATGTGGCTGATGACTCAAACACCTAAGAGTAAGAAGAAAGATGTTTCTCTAGATGATTTTGATTGTGTTCAGATTATGCTAATAAAACTCAAAACAACAAAGAAGGATAAAACCATGTCAAGGGTAATTTTTGAGTTTAGACACAAGTATGCCAAGGTTTTAGTGCCTCCTAAAGATATAAACGTTGAATATATCCAATTGTTTGAATATGTAGTTACATGGATAAAATTGGGGAAACAAATGCACAAAGGTGAAAAGGAGCATTTACATGTAGGTAGGGCATTCTTGGTGGAAAGATATGATAAGGATAAGAAAATTAAAGATCAACTCAAGTTATAAGTATAATGGATGACCTAGGCAGGGGGCCTATACCAGTTAGTTCAGTACTTTTGTTGTGGCTCTACTAGTCACGGGTTCTAGTCTCCCCCTGCCCCGTGGTACTAGAGGGCATGTCATGCCAACGTCGCTAGTCACATAAAAAATTTTTACTGAGTGTACTGGAGGTTATAGGGGGACCGTGTTGTACTAGTTTGGTGACGTTGCAGTACCGATTCCTCCAGTCTAACCAAAAAAAAAGTATAATGGATGACCTCTGTTCTACTAAAGATAACATAATAATTTTAGTCAATTCAACCTATTAAGCATGAAAACACAAAAAAATAATTCATTAGGTAGATAAAATTAGATCTCAAGGTCGAGCAGTCAATTCCTAGTTTGAAATGTTGACAACACAAGGTACTCAATGGTTGCACTCTACCATTGAATTTTTGAAGAACTTGAGTGAAGTGAAAGTGGAAATTCATAAAATTAAAGACACTCACTCAATATTTGGAATTGATTAAAAATTATATTGATACATGGACTCAAGTACACCAATTCAAGTTTGAACTCTTAGTTGAGTAGAAGGTCATTCCAACTAGGAAAGTATTCATAGAATACAGGGAAGTAATGAAGAATAAAAATGAAGTTATTGAGAAGTTAACTAAATATCTTGAAGAAACTGCATATATTTTTAATGATAAGGTGTTAAACCTTACAAATAAGATTGGAGAGATTTTTTTTCAAGTTAAAGATGATTCCTAAGAAATTCTTCCTATACAAATAGGAGCTCAAGATTTCTCATATTTGATTCAGACAAACATTGATAAAAATAAATTCACACTTTAATCCATTGATAAATTGGTTGATTTTCAAGTCATAATGGATAAGTTAAAAATAATCTCGGATAACATCAAGGACTTACCAGTTAATCTAGAAGATTCCCTCACAAGGGTCCTTGCCATCTCCAAGAGTACATCAGGCCCAGATGATAGTGAGGTCCAAGCCACCTTGAATAAATATGAATAATTCCTACATAAAAATAAAAATAAATAAATTCCTGTGTCTAAGGACACTTAGTTTATTTTTTTGACTTTTATATGTAATTTTGTTTGGTGTAATTTACATCTAGGAAAAGTACATAGTCCTAAGTCAAATTGGACTCTGACAATGAATAAGTCAATGTATTTATGTTTTTTTTTTTTTTTTTCTCATATCTCTTCTCTATAAATAGGAGGATTATCTTTTTTAAAAAGAATCACCAAGAGATATAGAAGCATAATTCTATTGAATTGAGAAATAAAATTTGAAACTTTGTGTTCATATTGTAAATCTTGAATTCTATTCAATAAAATAAAATAAAGTGATCTTTCAATCTTTGAGTTGAAACAAATTTTTGGTGTGTTGGAAATGTTATTATGTCTTTTCCATTAAAATATTTTATGATTTGATTCAATTTTGGTGTGAAATTTATATAAAATAAAAGGTGCTAGGAAGTTAATTTCAGAGTCTTTGAGCTAAATTTTAGTTATTGGGTGTATGTTCATTATTGAGATTGAATTAACATGGAGACTTTGGGCCCCAAGTTATTTTTCTTTGGTGATTTATCTTTGAGTGGGAGCAAGGTTAATGCTTTGGGCTGCACTTTGTTCCATTTATCTATTCACATCACTTTTTTGGTATTATTTTAGTTATTCTTTTGGCTAACTAATTTGAATATCAATTATTATTCAATCAAATAATTTTGTATTTTCACAACACATTATAAGGAACAAAAAAAAAATTGTAAACAAATTTCAATTATAAAAAAAAGAATTGAATGATATGATAACACCCATTTTGATAAAATTAGTGTAAATAGGTGTAAATAATTACTTCTTGTGTTAGTTAGAAATAAGAAAGGAGCCTCCCCTTTCCTTGAGGAGAGATTTATCTCATCACATTATGGCTAAAAGTACCATTTTATTACCATTCTATTCTTAACCAAATATTCACCCAACACAAATAATTCTTATCTCCCCATTTTGGTATTTATACCCCTTTGGCATAAATGACAAAGTAATGTATGTAACTCCTTGGATCACAACGTTTACAACTAAATACTCAACATATGGGACTTATGGGTTTATGATACATAATGAAAAAATGTTCCCCTTATCTCCATGAATACCTTTTTATAATAACTCACATATTATTAGAGATAACGAGCATGATTATATCTTGCTAAGTTCTTGATGTCAATGATTTTAGGGGTAGGAATTACACCCAATTCCAATCTTAACTGTTTAAAAGTTACATTTTGAAGTGGTTTGGTCAAGATGTCTACAATCTAATCCTATGTAGAAACATATTCAAGTTTGACACTTTATACACCTACCTTCTCTCTTATAAAATGATACCTAATGAGAGTGTACTTTGTCTTGGAGTGAATGATAGGGTTATTTAAGATTATTATAGAACTTGTACTCTCACAATAAATGGGGATAGGAAAATCATACTCCACCTTGTAGTCTTTTAGGGTTTATCTCATCCATAAGACCTAAGTGAAACATGAATTTGTTACAATGTACTTAGCCTTAGAAGTAAACAATGCTACTCATGGTTGCTTCTTAATTATCCATGAAACTAGGCACCCACCTAGGAAGAAGGCTCCTCTAATGGTACTCTTCCTATCATCTATACTTCCTACCTAATTTGCATTTATGTAGGCTATCAAATTTAACTCCTTAGTTCTTAGATACCACAACCCATACTCTGTAATCCCTTTGAGATACCTTGGTATCCTTTTGAATACTTACAGATGATTTTCCTTTAGATCTAATTAAAAAATTTATACAAGACCTATTGCTTGCATGATGCCAAGTCTAGAGGTAGTGGTGTAGAAAAAACTTCCAATCATTGGCCTCTATGCCATCTGATTGACATTTGAAGTCTCAACTCCCTTGCTCAACTTACATCCTTAGATCATGGGTGTACTAACTCCCTTAAAATCTTACATCTCAAACTTTTTCAACATCTCTCTTATCTACTTGGCTTGTGACATGAATATACCTTTTTTAGATTGGGTGATTTATAAACCAAGAAATAATGATAGTTATCCTAGTATGGACATCTCAAAAAAATTCTTAATCACCTCTACAAAGTCCTTTGTTATGTTCTTATTATTTCCACCAAATATGATGTCATCCACATAGACAACCACTATCATTTGATGGTCATCTTTTGTCTTGATGTATATATTACTATTTATAACTCCTCTTTTTATTCTTCATCCAATAGATACTTATCCAACCTAGCATCCCAAACTCTAGGAGCTTAATTTAGACCATAGAGAGATTTTTTCAATTTATAAACATAGTATTTGTCATATCATAGTGAGAAACCTTTAGGTTTCTCAATGTACACTTCCTCTTCCTAATTCCCATTAAAAAAGGCATATTTGACATCCATTTGGTATACTTTGAATCCTTTGAATTCTTCATAGGCTAGAAATAATATGATGGCCAAAATATCACTAATAGTGTAAATATTTCCTCAAAGATAACCCCTTCAACTTATGTATATCCTTTGCATACTAATCTAACATTGTTCCTAGTGACTTCTCCATCTTCATTTAGCTTGTTTCTAAATACCTATTTTTTGCCAATGACATTCTTATCTTTAGACCTAGGAACTAGTTCCCAAGTTTAATTAATCTCTATTTGGTCTAAGTATTCATTCATAACCCATATCAAAAAAAATTATATAAGACTCTTAGGATCAATCTTGGATATTAGAGCAAATTTATATTGATTTAGATTACTTACTAGTCTTCTCCTTGTTTTCATACCTATATTCTTAAAAACTATCCTCCTCTATCATATCTTAGGCACTTGATCTTCCCATTATTCTCATTCTCAACAAGATCCTTGAATTCCTTGAACTTGTTAAGATCTTCTAATTTTTATTTCAAGAATATAACCCAATTCATTCTTGTGTAATCATCTATGAGTAACATGAAGTATTTATCTCCTTGAATGCTTTAAATTATTGTAAGACCACATAGATTAGTGTGTAATATCTCCAAGGGTAATTTATTAGAGTAATATTTGGAATTGAACATTCTTATAGTTTATTTACCATGTTGACATGTCTTGAAAAGTATGTTTTTATATTTGATGATCTTAGGCATGTTTTTCATAGACTTATTAGCTATAATATTGACCAAGTTGTCAAATTTTGGGTGACCTAACCTTCTATGCCATATCCAACTTTAATATATCTTTCTCATTAATCATATCTCTTTATTGAACTCATTAAATACATATAGGTTGTTCTCAGTCCTATTTTCATTGGCAATTAACCTTCTTAATTTGGATGTTCTTATCTCACACCCTATTTCATGAAAGGTTAGTGTGTGTCCTTGATTTCACATTTGACTTAAATTAAGTAGGTTATGTTTTATACCTTCTACATATAACACATTTTGTGTCTTGGTCTTTCCATTGTCCAAAAATAAGACACCCTTGATAGCTATATTGGAATTTATGTTATCTCTAAACCTCATTATTCCTACAACATTCTTCTTTAATGAGATGAACTTATTTCTATCTCCTATCATGTGTCTTTAGAAACCAATATATACATACCATTTTATGAATTCATCTTTAAAGTGAAAGGCATTTTGAGCTAGCATAGAATCATTTTTGGTCTTTTATTCCTCCTTAGAAAATAGTCCATCTTACCTCTTGAGCTCAATATGATCCATCATTACTTGATTTGGCTTCCATACCAGTGTTTGATACTTCTTATGCATTATAGGAGGTTCATATGTATTTTTGAATATTGTGGGCCTTCTAACTCTATTAGAGTAAAATATTTATATGTGTCATATATTTTGATAGATGTAGAAAACAACATTTCTATGCTTACAATGGTTCCATGATGACTTATCCTTTATTTTTTTGGAATCCTTGACTAGTCTTTTTATGTTGGTACTCTTGAATTTTTATATCTTCTCATTATTTCTCTCAAACTTTCTAATTTTGTCTATGAGATAATCATGATCAACCTTCAAGGAATCTATCTCTATATTTAACTGATCATACTGAACTTCCTTTGACTTAAACCTTATGTTGACCACTTATAATTGACTCTTGAGATCATTAATAATATTATTTTGATGTGTCAAATCATGAAGGGAAATTATGATCTCAACTTCAAGATCTAATTTATCTTATCCTTATTTACTATCATAATAGAGTTCTTCATCATACATGTTTACTTCTTATTTATCATAAGACATTCTTGTGCTTCTTAGGATCACCTTCAAGCTATTAGGATTACCTCAAAGGACCAATATATTATATAAATTATTAGAAGAATAATGATTGAGGGTGGGGGGGGGGGGGGGGGGGGGTAAATCCATATTTAAAACTTTTACAACTTTACTTTATCATTCATGAACTATCAAAATAATAAAGTAAACTATGAACACATTAAGAGTCATGAGCATGAGATAAGAGCATAACACAAGAACACTTATTTGAGTGGGAAAACATCAAAGGGAATAAACCCAAATAATATATGTAAATAAAATATATTCCTATAAGACAAACATCAATATTTAGTGAAGCACCAACTTCACTTAGAGTACCAACCCAAACTAGCCAAGCACCTACTTGACTAGGTTTTAGCAAACACCTACTTGCAAGGAGGTACCAACCCCATAGATGACTCAAAACCAAATCATCCACCTGATTGCCTTGATCATATTTAGTAAATATTGTTTATGAATCAACTAATTATGACCACCTCTTTATCTCTCCACACTTTTATCCCTCTCGATAACTGTCTTCTAGGCTCTTTCACTAAATTAGGTCTCTTCAAGATAGATTAGGTCATTTAACCTTGATTGTCATTTATAGTACCCATATTATATATTAATGATATTTTTTATACACCTAATTATTTTTTAAAATACATAATTTATCTCTTTAGAGTGATATATTTTCTGTTTCAACTTATACATTCACTAACTAGCAAATTAGGCCTTTTTATTATACTAGGATCTTGCTCATACACCTATTGGTAAGTAATAACATTATTTAATGAAATAATGAACACATTTATTAAGAACCTTTGATATCAGTGAAAAATTCAATTCAAAACATCAATAAAAGTAACAATGTTAAAAAAATGTTTCATGGCCAAACACTCAATTTATGTATGCTTAATCCACCTATTCTTTTCTCAATTAACCTTCAATTAGGTCTCTAGGCCTAAGAAACTAAGCTTTGGATCTACGCAACCCTCACATGTGTGAGACTCTAAAATAATTCCTTAATCAATTTTAGGACCTCTTAATCAAGCCCCATGTCAAATTTGATGATCTGGTACCTTGTATAAATGTGTGAACCACCAAATGGTTAAAACCCTAGCATAAATGTATGCTTAGAAACAAGAGGTAAATATTATGATTTACCTTGTGTGAAGATATTTAAAAATAGTGTATAATTATCTAAATTATCTAACCATCAAGTGGACAACTTCATGTACCTTTTTACATACTCATAACATCACTTCCAAGCCTTCAATGAGTAGGCGTACCTTATTGTAGGCCTACACAAGGGATATTTCATGTATTTTCATTGAGTTTCATTTTCAATACAAGGATTAATAACTATTTAATAGGATATATCCATATTATTTTCACTTTGAAGAGGTAATTAATAATTTAATACCCTCCTAATGCATCACTTATTTTTCTAAATGCTTATGTTTTTTCCATGTTGGTCTTGATGCTTGATATGTAGTTGTAGGTTTGCATTTATTATATTGCTATCACTATTGGGATAATTTTATTTATGATTTCCAAAATTATTTATGGTTTTCAATAGGAGTAAATATTTCATTCATTCTATTTTAAAACCTCCAATACCCTTTAATACCTCATAACACAATCATAACTCCCCTTTTCTCATTTGCCTGTGTGGGTCTATGATTGATCACATGAGAACATGCCTAACTAGGATTGAGGAAGAGTGTGAGTGAAATAAGTATCTCATAATATTTTACATGGGGTTTTCCAATGTACTATAAACTCTCATTCTACCTTTCAATGATTTCAAACATATTTCATTTTGGAGACAATTTGTATTCATCTCTTTGAATGTATGGTCATACACTTATCTTCACTATATTGGTCCATAAATTCCATAAAAATGATTTTCATATGTTTCTATAGGGAGTTATTAGTTTAAATAAGTTTTTAGGAAACCTATAGTGGTGATCGAGCTCTTAAATCAACTCAAAATTCATCGATAGTCTTGATTAGAACCTGCTAGCCAAGAAGGCAAAATGGTTTTCCTATTTAATGTGTCTTATCCATATATTTAAATAATTAATTTAATGTTATATGGGTATATTTTACTCCTAATATTACCCAATCATGACCATTTTATTCCATCAAGCTCTAATGTGGAAAAATTTGGGTAAACTTGAGCCTTTCCTAGATGGATAAGATATTATAAGCCCCTTACAATATTAGGGATTATTGATAGAGTTATATAACTTAACCAAGAAAATAATTCCACAAAGTAGAAGTTAATATATACCTCCTACTATTAATAATAGCTGATCTTCCAACCTTATCTCTGATTCCTGTACTAATTAAAAATTGAAGTACCTTTTAGAGTTGTCAAAGAGAGCAATGGGAAGGGTGAGTATGTTTTTACCTTGTTTGAATATATAACACCCTCAAATTCATGGTTTATACTTGTATTATATATAATAATACATTTAATTCATTTTAGTTATCTTTATTATATAAATGTGTATAAACCCCTTAAAAACCTCTCTTTCTTACCTAAGAACTATCATATTCTGCTTGGAAACTAATTAAACTATACCAACAAGTATTTGTTGAGATTTTTCACACCTATAAAGATGTGTTTTTATGTTAAACCACCTCATTATGCTTAAAATCTATAATTTCCTATCATATTCCTTTTTAGAACATTAAAAATGGTTAAGGAATCTTTTCAAAATTAGTTTCAATGTTAGAGAAAATGTTTGACTTCATTTAAGACACTTATATGGACCCCTTAAAGGAAATAAAATTAATTGACATGAAATTTATAAATAAAAAAATAATTCATAACCCCTTGACACCCTTGAACCTACTTGACCAAGGTAAGTCATGACTAAACAAGCATGATACTAGAAAACACACTTAACTTAAACTTGTCAAAAATACCTTAAGATATGCTAAACATGTTTTACAAAGAGATTTCAAGATGATCAACGAAGGTGGATATTTTATTGAATTATTTTTTAAACACCCTAATTATATCTAAAAATTAGTAAATGATACAATCATGAACAAAAAATGATAGATTTCAAGAAAGAATTAAAGAGAAATAAGCTTTCTTGGATGCTGAAGTTCAAAAGTGGCAATTTTTGGCCTTAAAATCCAAAATCACATAGGTTTTATGGATTTTCATGCATGAATATTAAGTTAAATGTATAATTCAAATACTTACCAACTGCATCTACCTCCTCAATAGATATTCTTAGTAGAATAGGGCACAAAATCTTCTAAACATGAGGTTTTGTATGAAAAAATAGGTTTACGAGGTTATATTGGAAATTAAATAATTTTATGATACTCCCAAGGTATAGATAATGGTCATATGAATTCACTAAAATAATATTTAATCCTTCACAAGTACACATGGAGAATATCCACTCTCTCAAGCTTAAACTGACCAAAATTGCCTCTACATGCTCCTACAAGTTGGTTTTTAGGATGTGACATCCTTACTGATAAATTTTAAGGGAATTTAAAACAATTGGAGATGAAAGAAGATGTATTAAAGGGTATATTTTAGGTGTTAGGAAGGATAAATACCTAGGCAGGGATATGAATAATCATTAAGAAGTCTAAAAATATTTGTGACAATCTTGATAGGAGCATGGTTTGATGCCTAAACTCATTTACCCTATTACATTGTAGAGACTAGATCTTGGAGGATGTTGAGAAGTATATTTTCATCATATTGATGCATCAAAATTGAATGAGGACCTTTGAGGCATGTAGATCCATTAAAAATGAAGCTCAATGTTGAAACCTTATTAAACCCTAAGAATTCGAGAATCCACCTTTTATTTCATTGAGATTATTAATTTAAATTTAGGGTATTTATAGGTATAAAAATAGGGTGTAAAATCCCTCCATGATCACATTTTATCAATAGCTATAAGGTTCAGGTAATGGAGGCCATTGAGAGGATTTAATAAGGTCTCAAGTTTGAAATGGTCTTTATAGGCCTAAAAACACGAGTAAAATTTTCAAGGCATTTTTAAGTGTATATCCTTAATTAAAGAGTATTTAAATATTTAATATACCACTAATTATAAATATTCATGTTATCTAAGCAAGTGGCAGATTTATTAATACCATAAGAGCTAATTCAGGGCTTTCATAGGTTTTAGGCTTAAAGATGGTTTACATAGACCTATAAACAAAGAATGTGAAGTTTTCAATGCATTAATAGGTTTATAATCTTGATTATTAGATAGAATAAAATATAATTATACCCTATATAACATCCAATACCATTCCAACTATGGTTGAGGCCCACAAAGTTTTAATTGCCAAGAGTTTGAAGGTGCTTCAAATAAGGAGACCTATAGGCCTGCAGCTAATGGTGCTTCCTCAAATTTTTTCATTATTTTTATTCCATATTTATATATAATATAATAGTCCTATAATTTCATCTATAACTCATCTTTCCTTTTAATTAAGGTGTAGGCTCATGAAGACCCCTCTTAATTTTTAAGAAAGGTTTTAATCTTGAAAAGAAGACTTCACATGTTTACAAGAGGGTACAAGGTCCAACAAGGTTTGAGATAATTTTATTTGAAATAACATGTATTTAATTCCTTATATAATCACATATATATTCTCCATGTAAGTTTTTAGAGTTTATTAACAATGAGGGTTATCTTGTGAGCATTACTAGTGAAAATGATATTTAGGTCATGATCAAATACAATCAAGGTAAGGGCATATATTACCATTTGTTGAATAGTATAAGATTTTAAAGGTGATTTTGTAGATATAATATAGTTATGAGGGTATTTTCTTAGTCAAAATAATCTCAAAAATTTTACAAAACTTTAATTCCCCTTAAACTATTACTCTTATGGTCTGCAAACATAATCTACTTATTATAGTCAATAAATTGGCACTTGTCCTTATAAATATAGGGTTTTTCAAAACTTGAGAGTTTTTGGGAAATATGAAAGATGTGATAATATTTATAACCAACTAATAAAATTTCAAAAAAAATTGATAACAAGTCCAAATTCCACTTGTATTAGTTCTCAGGTCTTGCTTAGTCCATGAAACCCTAAGTTAGTACATTGGACACTAAAATGGATATATCTCTTGAAATAATGGTTAAAATCCATTTAAATTTTATAATAAAATGAAATAAATGATTTTTTATAATATTAAGTGGTTTCAGGGGTTGAAGGTTATTGTAAGGCTAGGTATGTGCATTTATTTCCCTACAGGGTTGTAAATGAACCCAAATAAAGGGTTTAAAGAGACAAAAATGGCCATATCTTCCAAATAAACCATAGATAAAGTATGAAAATTTTATGAATGATAATAAATTATGTTAATAAATTATTTAATATGTATTTGAGGTTTAAATTGGTATGGTGAGAGATATTTTGCCAAAGTGTAGTCCAAATATATGTGAAGAGAACCTACAACCCTATTTTAGTCTATCATTATTTCAAATGGAGAATTGAAAGAAGAATGAAATGTAATTATTAAGTTAGATTATAAAATATTCTAATAATATTTATTAAGTAATACTAGTGACAATTGTCTCAATCCTTCAAAATAATATTTAAGCCTAGGGTTGCATTTCAATGGATATTCTCAATGGTTTTGAGGTGTTTTTCTTAGAGATGAGATGTCCTAAAAATTTCCATAAACATACATAAAGTGTGAAGTTTAAAATTTATCTTTTGAAAAAGTATCATCTAGTGTAGGTTATATTACAATTGATGAGATATTGTGATCACTTTTAGGCTTATGTCGAAAGGTGAAGATAAAAATTCTAGGCTCAAGGGGTTACATGGCTCCTCAAGGTATCTAGAGTCATTTTCAAAATTAGGAAAGAGTTTAGATGTTTTAATAAGTGTTTAAATGTTTCATGGACTCATAAAAATTATTTCATGTCCCTTTTAAGTCATCTCACAAATCTTTGGGGCTTACGTAGTTAACAATGAGTGCATGTTTTGATATTAAGCTTCCAAGGTATTAGGTCATGAGATGAAGTTCTTGAGCCAAGAGAATAGACTATAAATAGAGTTGTAGGTTTTAATCATGATAAAATATATCTATGGTAGTATTTTATAGTGCTACTATGGTTCCTTATACATATAATATTTCAACATGATTATGTCACCTAAGTCTGCAAACTAACTAGAGATATGTTCAAAACTATTTTAAGCTTGAAAAGAGAAAGAAGTAGGATCAAAACAAGGAACAATAATTGTTTGGAATCTTCAACAAGACTAGTTAACCTACCAATTTGCCCAAAGTGTCAAGAAGTGAACATAAGTTTATTCATGGCATGAAACAAGGACTAACGAGTCTCTTCATGTTTTGAATATTATTGGACATGTAACTTGTTTTTTAAATAGATCTAACACATTCCTAATAAGTTAAGATAATTTTAGTATATGAAACAATATCCCTAATGACCTATTATAGGTTTTCATAGAAGAAAAAAAGTAAAAATGGAGATGATCAAGCATGAGGATGCAATTTTCTGTCTTTAAATAAGTCCTCTTGGAGAAATAGAATTCATATCAGCTCTTCCACCTTTATTAAGGACCCCTATGTGAATTACAAGATGATTTTGAGTTTAGATATGATTAGGAGCTTGGTCAAGCATGACTATGATGGATGTTGAGGGCCTTTAAGGACATAATATAGGCTCAAAGAATTAGAAAGATGATCTAAAAGACATGTAATTACCCCATGACATGTTCTTCCATGCAAGCTAATCTTTAGGTCTAAAAGCAGCATTGAACATCCTCCTCCAAGTCAACCATGGAACAATTTTGACATGAAAACATCAAGAGAAATATGATTGAGATAAATGAATGTAAGAGTTTTATAAGGGGAAAAACCTTATTAGATCACATTTATCATCCACCAAGCCACCAAGAAGCCTAAAATAACAAATAAGTAAGGTCTCCTCTCTACTCCTATGCCTAACTCTCATTGATGGTCATCAATATGGTAGCTTAGTGCATTAGAGAAAGCATAATGTCCTCATGTTTTAATTTTTCCTCTTTTAAATAAGATAATTAATGTTGTAATAGATGCATTTATGTAACATAATCATGTTTTCTCTCTTTAGTTTCTAATAAATTAGGCTGAAAATGACTCTCTTGTTATCCCTCTATTGAATATGACAAGAATATACTCATTTGATTACTTGTAGTTATTGGAAAAATGATTTTCATTAATGTCCAAAGGGAGATTATTAGAATTATGGATGTCATTGATGTTTAGAGATGAGTATGGTGATTTGAAGATGTACAAGGGATCCTATTAGAGGTTAAAGATGAATGGAGTACTTATGTGCATGATTGGAATTCATTTGATTACTTATTTTGTTCATCTAGACATTTTGGATGTAGCGGTAGAAAATATGGATAGGCAGTTTGCTAATATCACCATTACCATGTATGGATGAGTCTAGGGGAGTTTATCATATGGTTGTGATCAAATTAGCCCCTAGTTGTTATGAACTCTATTTGAAGTCATGGAATGAGGTGCAATTGAAGATATAAGGATACAAATTTGGATACTCAAACAAAATTCACTAAGTTTCCATACTTAGCCAAATTTGAAAAAAGTTTCAAGAAAATACAAATAAGCATGTTGATGAGGTCAACATTCACACACATATAGGTTTTAAGGAAAAACAATCATATCGGTTTGTTCATTTTTATTCCTAGTTTCTATGTGCTAAATCTCAAGTCACATGATGTAGTGTGATACAAGATATACATGTGCAAAGTTAGGTTCTCGTGCATTTTGATAGTGTTTTCCCACACTTAGTGAAATTTACATATGTCAAGAAAATTTTAAAAGGCATTTTTATGATGTCATATCTTTCACGTATAAAGGTTTTAGGAGTAGATTTATTAAGGGATGGAATCCACTATATGAGAGGATCTTATGTGCCAAATTTTAAGTCATGAGACTAAGGGGAAAAAAGTTATGAAAAAATAAGTTGGCCTTCTAGGAAGTTCTATGCATAGTTGCCTTTATGATAGAATAATTTGAGTGATAAAATTAATTGTGTTATATCTCACACATGTGAAGGATTTAAGATGAAATGATCATATGGGTTTGTTTAGAATTATGCCTAGTTTTATATGGTATAAATTTAAAAATAGGTAGTTAAGTGAAGCATAGATATGAAGGTAAAAAGTTGACATTATAGATAGATTTTAATGGTTCCCATAGTCAAATTTTCCCAAAGTAAAGTTTGGGCAACCTTCAAAGAGATCAATTGAGCCTGTTTACTCTAAGATGTCAATATGTAGAGAGATGAAAAAAAATGGTCAAAGTTTAAAGTTAATCAAAATGTAGAGATATTTCATATATTATCAAAATATTGAATGATGTTCAGATTATCATGTAATTAATATATAATAGATCAAGTAAACTCAATGGGATAAAGTGTTTGATGTTTATCGATACAGATGTAAGTTAAAGATTATTCTAGTTTGATAGATCAATGGAGTGCATTCATTCCAATTAATTAGTAAGAAGTGAGATGATATTAAAATCTTGATGTTTAATGATTGATAGAGGTAAGTTCATGAAACTTTGGAGATCTAATGACATGTGGAAGATCAAATCAAAAGATCCAATAGATGTGATTTTAAGTTAGGACATTAAAGCCAAGACACATTTCAAAGTTGATCAATTTGAATTAGGACCATTAGATCAAGGTGAAAAAATTAATATCAATGGTAAATATTTAAAGATATGATCATCCTAATGGTCAAGTAGAAGAACATATTATTAAGCCATAAATTAAAACATAGACAATGATTTTGATTATAGTGATAAATCAAATTTATGTAATATGGCATGTGCATTAAAACTAGAGCATAGTGTATGATAAATATTGTAATGAAACAAACAATATTAGTGGTGAAGCATGAGTTCGAGATGAAATAAACTTGTAGTTAAAGATAGGAATTAAATTCCAATAAAACTGAGTGTGATGTGTTAGCAAACTCATATGAACACATAAAAGATATGAACCCTATATCAAATGCTTATATATTTCATCTAGGATATAGTAGATGTTTTTGGTGTAATTAAATTATGTAAAGTATAGAAATATAGAGACACAAATATAGAGAGGCGTAGAATAGAAGAGAAGGGAAGAGAAGAGAGATGAAGTGTAGAACATGAGCAATTATAAACTAAACTTATAATAGAGAATAGAAAATTAGATTCATTTATGAATATATATTATAATATAGAGTTATATCTCATTATATATATATATGATTGGTGGGTTATATTAGAATATAAGAGTTGGTGCTAAATTAGGGAGTGGGTGGTTATTTATATTAGGTGCTCTTAAATTAGGGGATTGGTATCTCCTTAGGGTTGGTGCCCTTAAACATTATAACCAATGAGGTTCTTCATTATGAAGTCGGATTAGTGTTGTCACTTAAACTTGATCCCAATGAGGAGATGGGATAATATTATCCTCATTCAAGTGAGACATGGAACCACCTCAAGTCTGTGGGTATCCCTATTAGGAGGTGGATCTCTAGGTTAGGGGATAACTCCCTTTGATGCATCACTAAAGCACATATCCTACTATTAACACTTGGGGGGTTAAAAAGGGTTAAGAATAACATGAAAAGTAATAATAATATATGGGAGGTGATACAAAAAATTTATTATCTACTCACACTCTTTGGCATACACTTGGAACCAAGAAAAAGTTATATATACACTTCACTCAACATCAACTCTCTCACACACATCAATGCTTCAACATGGGGTCTTGGAGATAGCACAGCTTAGGAAGACTTATGAAATATGAATTATAAAAAAATATATTTAATTATATATTAAATATACCTAAAAACTCACTTGACACTTTTTGTTGACCTGCAAGAAAAACATCATAACACACTAGGTACTAATAAGAATAACATGTGAAGGTGAATAGACATCACACTTGCACAAGACTAAACACTTTCATGTACACTTAGTGAAATATTTAAATGAGGTAAAATTAATTGTATTTATTGATTCAAGGAAAAAAAATTGGTTATTTTCCATACCCAAGTGGAGAGATCCATACAATAGCCAATAAGGCTCAATTTATAGAAGAAATGGGAAGAGATAGAGAAGGGGATTCCAAGAGTCACTTGGACATGTGTCAACAATTTCAAGATTAGTTAAAAATTAATGGGAGAGATTAATTTGGTGAGACATATATACAAAGTATATATAAGTGTAATCTCTAATCATCTAGGACCTCAAAAGTGGTTAAGAAACTCCTCTTGCACAAAAAATTGCCTCTCATGATTAGCCTTCCAAATCTACTTTATCATTGAAACTGATCAGGTCTGATGATTTTTATTATTATTAGGGGTTACTATTAGGTCATCACATTCATTTTATATTATCTTAATCATTCCTATCATTATGGCCATGCATAATCATCAAGATAGTCCCAAAATGAGCTCTTTTCCCTACACCTCTCACACTTGGCACCTAAAAAATATTCAAACCTATAATATGATCCATAAAATAAGAGGAATGAAATTTTTACCAAGTTTCCATGGCATAATTTACATGAAAAAATCCTTAAAAGGCTTTCCAAATGAAGATCCACCATTTTATCTAAGTCTTCCCTAGCTAGCTCAATGGACTAGCTGAAATGAGAGAGATAGTAGGCACAATTAGGAGTTTATATACCTGATATAATGAAAATTTAGACTTATAAAAACTCCTAATATTTCCTCCAAAATTTATTTGGTCTCCTGGAAGTTCACCATGCCTACACAACACAAAAATGGTCAAAATAATCCCTATTTTTTCCTATTCCTTATAGGTTCATACAATCTAATCCCATGGATATGATACTAATTTAGATTTTAAAAACTTATCTTTATAACTAATGGTCAAATTCATCCATCTAGATGCACTTTTAGGCTCATTTTTGCCATCAGGTGCTAAAATAAGGTTTGAGAGGGTTTTGGAGTCACTAGCCCTCTTAGCCTTTGTTCATAAATAAGTTATGTTATAATTCAATCCAAATTCCATTTAGGTATCTATAATGACCCTATACACCTTCTCCAAACATCTCATGGTCCCATGCAAATGGTCTTGGAATTTATGATTATTCTGACTTGGCATTCAAGCTCTTCTTATAGATTTTGTGAGGCCTATGAATGTTTTAAAACCCAAAATGGATTTTTAAGGGATATACATGAAAAAAAGAGTTAATAAACTTTATAATAACCATATAAACATTCCTAAACAACTATAATGGATCCTTTTGAACTATAAATAAAGGGTGACCCTATTTTGAGACTAGGCCTAAACCTTGTCAATAAGTCTGTCTGTACCCTTGGCCAAAATTAATATTACAAGGGATTTATTTTCCTCTTAAAATGATTTAAAACCTATAAAATTATCCCATAATCATGATAAAATAAATTAGGAATCTTAACTAAGGTCCAAATTTAAAATGCCCCTCCTTACCAAGCTACTTCCTTACCATTCCTTGCCATGGTGGCTGTAAACCTCCTCATATTGGGTAAATTATTTAATTATAAGGATTATATAAGGGTTTTTTATATCTCTAGGTATGTTTTACAACTTATCCAACCTTAAATTGGTCCTTTATATTTCCTTCTGGTTCATCATTTCACCTTCTCCCTTCAAACTATCTCAATATGCATGGTAAAATTACCCCTACTTTGAGACAAAATAGAGAGAGTTTTCACTATTATATTTGTAAAATTTATGATTTATAACCTTAATAAACCAAAAATAATGGTTTTTACCAATTTTTATCTTAGAAATCCTCCATTAGACCACCAAACTCTTCCAATTTGCTAGGCAAATTTTATGAAGGAAACAAACTATGAAGGTAGGTAGGGGATAGACTATGTTTTGCCTTTAAAAAAGGTTATTTTGATTTTTTAAAATTAAATTATGTCCATTAGGTACTTTTTATTCATATATAAACTTTATTCCAATCATACCCAATATGATTCCTACCAGAACCCTCTCATATTCCATCCCTATTAGACTAGTTTCATGGTTTGACTGAGATAGATTCACTTTGACTATGTTTGGGGATTGGTATCACAAAATATGATTTGAAAAGTGAATTAATACATGTTTAGGTTCATTTTATCTCATATTTCACTTTTTTCAAGTCAAAATTCACTAACAAAATCCCATTTGGCTCAATAAAAACCTACTTTCAACTCATTGCCTGTCTCAGTCTTTATAGGGTTGGGGGTAAATTTAGGGGCATTTGAAACTATTTTGAGGGGGTTTTGATTGTTATTGAAGTATTTTAAGTAACCAAAAATCCTAATATATTTTAAATTGAAAAAATAAAAAATTAAACTCAACCATTTATTTCAAATACTTCAAATTTCAATCAACCTCCTTAGCAAGACTGTGTCTGATGGTCTTTAGGCCTACCTGTAGGTTAATTTGGCTCTATATGAACTTGATCATGTGGTGCTTAGGGTTTTATTGAATACATATAGTTAAATTATTATTCATTTTTATTTTATCCTCCTTGAATAAGTCATAAAACCCCAACTAGATGCTTTGCTTACAACTTTATCTTATACTCAGCTATAGGTGGTTGTTCTCAGTCCCCTGCAAGGATAGGGAAGAGTGTTAGGGGGTCATCACAAGGCCCACAACATTTTATTTTAAATATTTGTTTATTAGTGTCATTTTAATATTTTTTCCTTGTTAAAACTTGATGTCATAGTTTAGGATCTTCAAATGAAAAGTGAGGTGAACTTTCTTTCAAAATCATGTAGACTTCACTAACCTATTTTAGTGGTTTTTTTTGGCAACTTTGAAGGTCCAAATGACCATTTACCTCTTAAAATTTTGGCTTAAAAATTGTGATAGGAATATTATGTGGATATTAATAATAAAAAAATCAATTATGAGCATTATAATACTCTTTTGATATCATATGCACCATCTACAAAACCTTAGAGACCTTTATTTAGTCTATTTACGGACTAAGGACCAAAATCATAGTCACTTTCTCTTGACCTCTCACAACACCTTTTGCCCTTATGTATAAAGATAAAACCTCTCCAAAGTGTACTCCAGTTACCTATAAATTATTGAAACCATTGTGAATGTTGTTTCTCAGTCATGATGATGTTAGTAGGGGCCTTTAATGGAGGTTTGACTGTAATATGCATGCAAGAGTAGGATAAAGCAAAAGTGTACAAGGTTAAGACTCTCAAAAAACATTAAATTAATTTGATAGCCTTAAAATAAATAATAATTATTAACAATATGTGAAATCAAGTTATACAACACCTTCAATGGCACCTTTAGGTTGTCATTATCTCAATGAGGGTTGGCAATGAGGAAGGGCTACACATTTGAGCATGGCTATGACATTGTATGAGTTGAAAACTAGTTAGATTTTTTATAAATAAATAATAAAGGATCAAAAAATATGACATAACATAAAATTCTTCCATACCACATGTAAAATATTTTTAAAAACACCTAAAGTAGTTGCAAGTGAAAGTAAACTAGTTTGGAGCATGTAAAAGCCTCGAAGAGGATTTTATTAGACATTGATATTTCAAAAAAATAATCATGTTTATTTCTTTAAAAACATATAATAACACCAAAAAAACATAAAACCATCAATATAAATCAATAAAACTTGAAACAGGTTCAAAAGAAGACCCCCTCATGGTTGAACATGCATAAAACATTACCTAGAGTGTAGATGATTGTTCATAAAGGAGGATCCACAAAATTTAAAGTTAATTTTATAAATATTAAGTGAACTTAGATTAAAATCCATCCCTATAATTACTCGTCCCAACTCCACCTGTATGGTACACACCAAGTTCTTGAAGTTGGCTTTCTTTGCTTGCCAAGGAAAAATGGAGGAAAAGAAGTTGTAGATGGATTTTTTTGAATTATCCTGGAAAAAAAAAGTTTAAAATAGTGTTTTTAGGTTAATATTAACTTAATCCACATTTTTAGCTAAATATCAAATCATCCATTCCATATAAGTTCCCAAAAGGGCCTAAAAACAAGGAGGAACTCCTATTTTCTAAACATAACTAACTCTTGGATGAAATATTACTGTTCTTGACATTGTTATTACTTATTGCACATTTAAAATCAACTTGGTGACAAATTTTACCTCTTATAAATCTGTATAAGTTAATTAATAGGCTAGAAAGTGGATAAAAGACCCCTTTTTGCACATGAGACATAACAAATGACCAATTTATGAATTTTAAACACATTGAAACATGATAAATACCATAATAATAAAATATTATAAATTTTTTTAATTTACCATGTTTGACCAAGGCTTGACCATGTTTGAATTTGTTTGACTAGGTCTTTCTAAGGGAGATGAACATAGACAAGGACTACGACAAGTCCAAGTAAGATAAAAGACAAACATGACACCATATACAACACATGGAAACCCTTTTAAAATTTTTAAAATATTAAGGGTTGACCTCATTTTACTAAAAGCCAAACTTGGTCAATAATTAGAATAGTAGATTCTAGAAAGTATTCTCATGGTGGTTTTTCCCATATTGGGTTTTCCATGATATATTTAGTGTTGTGTCTATTTGTGTGTATATGATCTCTACATATATCTTTAATATACATTAAATTTTTGAAAAAGGACTGAGTTAATCAATTTATTAATTCACCCCCCTCTTAGTAGATATTTATGTTCCAATAATTGGTATCAGAGCCCTGGTTCCTTAGAAGAAGCTTAATCAACTTAGGTAGATCTTAGATGGTGAACACAAATGACTATTCAAGAAGGATCTTACTAAAAAAGAGTTCATCTCTTTTATGGATCAAAATATTCATTTTAGAGCATTAAAATGAAATCATATTTATCCTCATTAGGGTTAGATGTATGGATGTTTGTTATAAATGGACATACAACTCCTGCTATAACTCCTATTAATCAGGCTACCAAGAAATCATATGAGAGCAATGCCAATGCTAAGAATTATATTTTATGTGGATTATCTAATTCAATTTTTTCTAAAGTGATGTATTTTAAAAATACACAAGATATCTGGAAAAAAAATTGAAAATCATCTATGAAGATGATGGCAAGGTAAAGCAAGCCAAGCTAAAAATGTTCAAAGGTAAGTTTGAAAGAATTAAAATAAATGAAAAAGAGAAAATTACAAAATGCCTCCTAAGATAGATGAAATAGTCAATATAATCAAAGGCCTTGGAGAAGAGATGAAAGATCCAATCATTGTCAAAAAGGTCCTAAGATCTCTACCATTAAGGTATGACTCAAAAATCTCTACAATTAAGGAAGCAAGAGATCTAGATAAACTCATTGTTGATGAGTTGCATGGATCATTCACGGCTTATAAGATGAGAATGAGATAAATAAACACCTTCTAAAGAAACTACATTCAAAGCATCCAAACTAGTAAATGGAGAAGCACCTACATCTGGATCTAAGAAGACTGATGAAGAAGAAGCCAAATTTTTTAGAAGATTAAGAAGAGGGTCTAGAAAGTACAAAGGTAAGTTACCTTTTAAATTATTTAACTAAGGTAAATTAGGATAGTTTACTTCTAAATTCCCTTATAAAAATAAGGATAAATATGATCAAGAAGAAGATAATAAAGAGGTGAAATATCACTATCTCAATAAGAATAAATTCTTAAAAAATGAGAAAGGCCTTACACAAAAGAAGATAGTGATAGTTATGATGATGATCATGACTGTGCCTTTGTTTTTAAGGAAAATAAAATCATATTCATGACATTAATATCATCTTTTATGGATCAAGAAGAATTTGAAGACTCAAATGAAGAATAAAAAGGAGAAATATATCTAGAGTGTGAACTCATATGTGTTCTATAAGAAATAAACAAGCTAAGAAAAGAGAACTCAAAATAGAAGAATATTGGAAAAAAGAGATTGAGAAAATGTCCAAAAGTCTTAAAAAATCTGATCAGATGGTGGTTATCATAAAGGCACAAGTTGAAGTGGCTAAAATAATAGAAGATGTAGTCAAACTTAATCTACAATATAAATTTTATGAGTGCATGAAGTTAAAAGTAGAGATAGTGGCTTTGAGAAAAGAACTTGAGAAAGCTGAAGATAAAATAGACAAATGTCTAAAGATGAAAGGAGAATCAGAAATTCTTGATGATTTGATCAACTCTCAAAATCCTTTGAAAGAGAGATCTAGTCTTGGTTATAAAAGGGAAAAAGTTATGTACCTAGTAAATCTACTAACCTATATGATAACTTTAAATCAGAAGGAGAGTTAGGAGCAAAGAAAGAGAAAATTTTCAAGGATACAAAGAAAGATACAAGCACAACTGATATGAATAAAACTAAAAAAAATATTGAATAAAATAAGAATACAAATGTAGCTGATGCAAATGGATACACAAAAGTGAAAGACTTAAATAATCTATAATTTAGAAGAGCTCATCCTAGTGCACAAAGAAATGTTATGACTAGGTATTACTCATATTTCTATGGTTATTATTATACTTGTAATCAATTTTCTTAGAGGGTTATTAATTATAGATCTGTAACTAAAAGGAGAACAAATTTTGTAAGAAAAAATTCATTTGCTCCCTTATTAAATACAAATATAATATGCTATAATTATAATAATTTTGGTCACATAGCTACACAATGCAGTGTGATCTAGGAATTTGACTCAAAAGAGGATGGTTAGTATGGTGTTATTTCTAAAATGAAAACAAAATAAAAGAAACACACTAATAACATAACATCTCTAGGCCTAGACACTAGGGAAAGCTTAGTTAATAAAAACAAATGACAAACACAACTAAAAAGTAAGGAATAAAACACAAGAATTCCTTCACCTTCCTTGGATTCTCTAAATGTCTTTGTAGTAGTGGCTTGCTTGGTTTTGTGCTCATGAAGTCCTTGGAAATGGAAGCTTGACTACCTCCATCTCTCCTTGGCACCTTTGGCTTGTGGATTGGCTTGAAATCAATTTGGTAGGGTAACACTAGTTTCATGAAGCTTTTAGAGCCAATCTTGCATTATAACTTTGCACAAATTAAGCTTATAAATGATGTTCATGGCCTCTCTATTTATAGAGTTTTGAGAATGTCTACAATCAATCTAAACCATCCATATCAAGATTGAGATGTGTGGTTGAGGATTAATTCAATTTTGGAATTAAATTTATAATTATCCTCATCATGACATTGGAAGAAGGGTAAATTAAGAGGCATGGAGGGAATCATGAAAGGCATTGATGTGGCATAGAGGACATGAATCTTGATATTTGTGGCATTTATAGCCTAGGGAAAACTTCCCAAGAAATAAGATCACCTAATGATTTAGATATTCAATATCCATTTCCAAAAATAATTATTCAACAAGTTGCCATGGAGTTTTTTATTAGGCCTTGATTTGGGTTAATTGGATCTTAAGTATGCTTAATCACTTTGTGCACAAATTACTCAAATTGATCATAATGCCTTGTTATTGGTTTAAAATTTGATTGAATTGAAATTGGAAGTAACTTTTAGATGCATTATAACCGTATTCCCATTTAAGATGTTACCAAAAACAAATAATAAAAGCACGAGTCTTGTGTAGAAGACTTGATAGGAAAAAGTAATCCAGAGCACCTATGTATAAAATTAACATTCTAATTTAAAATGATATTATCAAATTTAGCTAGCTCATAAATTTCATTACCCCATTTAGTGATACCCTAGCCAAAATTGGCACTTTAATATGTTAGTTTCAGATCATTTATCATGTTTTATTATTTTTAGGCAAGATTGTGCATTTTAAGTGGAAATTGGCCAAAAGCCTATTTGGAGGTTATCGGTGGCTAGTTTTAGGTGTCTACAGTTTGACCCTATTTGAGGAGGTGTTGAAAGCTATAAGAATAGTAATGTCTTTTAAAATAATGAAAAGGTCCCATATGCCTACAACTAAAATGATGATAAACTAACTGTATGATTCCCCCTCGAGGGAATGGTTAGCACAAGTAGGTCAGAAAATGGTACCTTTATAAGAAGTAAAATGAGAGGACCAAAGAAAGGAAAAATGATGGGGTGAAAACACAATGATATTTAAAAATTAGTCAAAATCATTTAAAATTTAAGTGGACTGGTGTACAATGGTTTTCCCAAAGGTGGTTATAAGCATTGTACCCTGATAGTGGTAATGTGGTATGATAACACAATGATTTGCCCAAAGGTAGTTATAATCATTGAGAAGATGGAGCTACCCTAGTTAGGATATAAAAATAGGAGAGTTAGGATAGACAAATAAGAGAATAACATGCCCTTATATGGGCAAAAAAATTAAAGTGGTGACAACACAATGATTTCCCCAAAGGAAGTTATAATCATTGAAAAATGTAGGTGGGTTGATATATAATGATTTTCCCATAGGTAGTTATAATCATTGGACCCTAATTATGGAAAACATGCTAAATTTGGTCAAGGATGATGATAGTGTAATGATGAATTGGAGCAACCTACTAGTAGGGAGATGCTCATCTAAACTAATAAAGATTGAAATTATTTCATGTTTAATTACTCTATTCGGGATATGATTAAGATGGGATCAAGATGTTGATGTTGAAGAGATGCCACCATTTCTGAATATACTTTTTAAATATAAATTTTACTGTAACACATGTTGGTATGCATCATGATATAACATCATGAGGACTTGGTTGAAATATGCATGAGGATTGACTCCCATAATCCAATACTCAATAGAAAAAAATGCACCAATGATAAAAACCATGATAAAAATGTAAACATATGAATATGGATGGATTCAAGTATAAGTGTGGGCAAGGAATCACCCAATGAACACACATAAACTAAATCAATACAAAAATGTTGAAAGCAAAAAAACAAGTAGACAAACAAATAAAATAAGTAGAGATAAACAAACAAATAATGTAATAGAAACTATATGAACATTGCCCCTATAAAATAGGCAAAAAATTAACAAAAAAAAAATGGGGAAATAGAATAAAAAGTAAGGGGGTGGCTAAGCTATCTCCATATGCACTAGGAAAGTGGATTTTACCTACATAGTTCCATGGATGTAATATCCAATAAAAACTTCAAGCCAAATGTAGTTTTCCTAGGGAACAAGAAGAATGTGATAACTAAGGAAAAAAAACAAACTGGATGTGATAGAAGAAGAGGAATGGTCTTGAAAAATGGTAAGTGTGTGAGAGAAAAAGGCCAAAAATTATGGGGAAAATAAATGACATGTGATTTTATTTTAACTTAGTAAGGGTTCCCAAAATCCTTAAGGAAAAGAAGTGGTCAATATTTTTGTTCTTTTCTAACAATTTTTCAAATGTTTTTGGAATTATTTTTAAGTATCTCAACTCAATTGAGAATGATGAGAAACTAAATGGTTCAAGCTCAAAAAATGGTGAGAGTTTTCATACTTTGGTTTCTCACAAAATGGTGAGAGCATGGCTTAGGTTACTCACAAAATGGTTAGAGCATGTATTAGGTTTCTCATAAAATGGCAAGAGTGTAGCTTAGGTTACTCACAAAATAACAAGAGTGTGGCTTAGATTACTCACAAAATAGTGAGATCATGGGGAAAAAGAGTGACTGAGATGACCTCAATAAGTATCAAGCATTGCCTACATAATCCTAGAGTAAGACCTCAAGTCACTATAGTTATACCCCTATAGTGGAGGAATGTGACTAGTGTAGTAGTCAATTCAAACAAAACAAGCACATTTGGTAAAAAGGGATAGTACAACATAAGAAGTTGAAAGTTGGTATGTCAAGGCTTAATTTTACTCTTAATTTTCCCATTGGTACTTATAATTAGTATGAAGATTGGTGGTAAGAAATAAATAACAAATGAAGGATGCAACTGTCAAAACTTCTATCACACTATTCCAAAATACAATATTTGTCTAAAGTACTTGAACCAACTAATGAAACTAATCAAATATCTTGATTTTGAAAATGTGTAATGATTGGAAAAAATCAAGGTCAAACGGGCTAGTCGTTAGAACACATTGGGTCAATAGAACGGAAGTGGAAAGTGGATATGGTGAAGAGGATGTATAAGGATGGTATGTGTATAAAGATAAATAATGATAAAATAGCATAAATAAAATGGCCCTTATAGATAATACAACTTAGAACTTAAGCATATTACCACTTGAGATGAATAATATTTATCAACTCAGGAAGTTTATCTTCATCTGGTGTGGCAAGCCTATATGCTCTTGATCCATAATCTCAAGTAATGATGAAAGGTTCTACCTAGTTTGGTTTGAATTTACCTTTATGTTTTTTCTTAGCCATGGTATTCTTTTAGTTTCATTTAAGAAAAATATCACCAAGTTCAAATGTTCTATGCTTAACATGTTGATTATAGTGGACCTTGAGTCAGTTCTGATATGCTTGAAGATTTTTGAGCATAGCCATGCATTTTCATTAAGTAGGTCTAGCTTTTGAAGGTGAGATACTCGATAGTCATGATCATCTAAGACATTCTTGAAAGAGATGCATATTAAAGGTAATTCAACCTCAAGGGGAAGGATGGCTTTAATAACATAAACAAGAGAGTATGGAGTGGATCCTATAGGGGTATGATGATTGGTATGGTATACCCAAAGGGTAGGGAATATCTGTAAGTGCCAATCATTATTGGCATCATTGAAAATATTGATAATGGTTTTGTTGGATGCCTTAGCTTGGCCATTACCTTGAGGATAATATGTTGTAAAAAAAATTTGTGTGATGTTATATTCAGTACATAGCTATTTTACATCCTTATTATTGAATGATCCTCTATTATCAGATATAATGTCATAGGGGATATCATAGCAACAAATCAGATGGTTAAAAATGAGTTTGGAAATTTATTTTCCAATCACATAAGTGAGGGGTATAGCTTCAACCAACTTATTGAAATACTTGATGGTAGTAAGGATATGTTAATGGCTATCAGATGAAGTGGGCTTAATCTTCCAAATGAGGTCAAGTCGCCATGTAGAAAATGGCCATGGTATCAACATTGGTTTCAAATTTTTACTAGGGCATAAATCAGATTAGCATGCCATTGACATTTATCACACTTATTTACATATATAGTGGCATCCACATTTATTATAGGCCAATAATAAATAGTACACAAGATATTTTTAGATAGAACTATCCCATTATAATGAGCTCCATATACTCTTTCATAAACTTCTCTTAACACTAGTGTAGACTCTATCAAATTTAAATAATAAAGCAAAGTTCCATCAACATTACAATGGTAAAGGGTGGATCCAAGTAGCGTATAATGAGTGGAATGATGAATAAAGGCTTTGGCTTTTTTTGAGATAGGCTAGATGGTAGAACTTGGTCATGAAGGTAGTTGTAGAGTTTTGAGTACCAGATAGAATTAAGACCAACAATATCACAAATCATGGAAAGGGTTGAAAGTTCATGAACTGGTGCTAAAAAATTATTATTAAGGAATTGATACTCTCTATATTTATCTATTTTTTGAATTAGAGGTCCAATAGTACCCATGGCATTTGTAGTTCTATTACTAGCCTTTGGTATGTGCTCAAACTGAATGTTCAAAAAATTTTGTTTAATAGTGTCGACCATGGATTTATATGGAACTAGCTTATCATCTTTGGTATAAATATGGTCTATGACCTAATTGATGATTAACTAAGAATCACCTTAAACTTGGAGATGAGATATATTCCACCGCACTACTTATCAAAGTCCTATAACAAGTGCTTCATACTCGACCATATTGTTTGTATAAGGAAAGTTGATTCTAAATGATTTAAGGATTAGATCCCCTTATGGTGTAATAACTAATAGGCCTACCCATGATCCATGTGAAGTAAATGAACCATCAAATATATCTTGTAGGGATGCTCCTCAAGGGGTATGTCAATGACGATCATGATAAATTCATCAAAAAAATGGAATGTGAGTGGTTGTGTGTCCATGAAAGGTGATTCAACAAGTTGATCTACAAGAACTTATCCCTTGATTTAATTTTGATTAACATAATCTATGTCAAACTCATTGAGAAACATGATCCATTTAGCCATTCTACCTTAAAAATTTGTTTTAGATAGTATATACTTGAGTGGATCTACTTTTGAAATGACCATGGTCTTATTATTCAACATGTAGTGGTGTAGTTTTTGAGCTATGGAGACCATGGCCATATAAGTATTTTCAATAGATTCATAGTTATGTTCATATGTAACCAAGGTATGGATTAGGTACTATACAACATGCTCTTTTCCATTATCATCATGTTGAGCCAAGAGTGCCCCTCGAGCATTGTCAGTAGTTGATAGGTATAACAAGAATGGCTTTCCTAGCATAAGAGGTAATAAAATAGGTGGATTAACAAGATAATCTTTGATTTGTTGAAAATATATTTGGTAGTGATCATCCTAATTAAATGAATCTCCCTTCTTCAAAATATGAGTAAATAGATGTAACTTATCTTCTAATTGAGAGATAAAATGTCAAATTGATTGGATCTTACCTTGCAAACTACAAATTTACTTTAAATTGGTTGGTGGAGACATCATGATTATAGCATGTAATTTAGCTAGATCAACTGCAATACCTCTATGAGACACTATGAATCCAAGTAATTTTCCTAAATTTACATCAAACACACATTTATTTGGATTGAGTCTAACTCTTTACTCCCATAATCTTTTAAATATCTTATGTAGCACTATTGGATGGTCAGCGCTTGTTTTGGATTTTCCTAATATGTCGTTGGCATATTATTTAACAATATCATGCATCATATAATGGAAATGATAGTCATGGACCTTTGATATGTATCTCTAGCATTCTTAAGGCCAAATGGCATCACTTGATAGCAAAATGTTCCCCAAAGAGTGGTGAACATTATATTATGTTGGTCATTTGGTGTTATTTTGATTTGGTCGTATCTTAAAAATCCATCTATGAGTGAAAGCATTTCATAGCCTACCATGGAGTCAATGATCATGTCAATATTGGACAAGGGAAAATCATCTTTAGGACAAGCTTTGTTGATGCCTCAAATTATTATATATTTTGATCCCTTCGAGATCTATTTTTCTAGTCAATGGATTGAATATATCCTACTTCTAAGAGTTTTTCCAACTCTTTATTTACCAATACAACAATGTGAGGATGCATCTTACATAGATTTTGTTTTACTAGTTTGTTGTTAGGATTAACCATAAGGTGATGTAGAACCAAGGTGGGGTCTAAACCTAGAATTGATGAGTAGGCCCATTCAAAGATATCTACAAATTCTCTAAATAGAGTTGTAAAGATGTCATGTTCTTCCTTAGTAAGGGATATGCCTAATTTTACCCATTTTAGGTCTGATGGAGTCTTGATATTTATCTCTATTATAGCTTTGACTATAAGGGTCAAACCATCTTCTAGGCTAGTAAGCAATGACTTGAACCATTGAATTATGTGAGGGTCCTTTATTAGGACTTTCTCTTCAACTTCTCCTAGGCATGATGAATCTAAGTCCCCTAATGAGAGATCTGGCCATGTGACAAAAACAATTTAAAATTCTTGAATAATTTGATCAAATACTTGTTGCTCAAAGTTGAACTTGGATCCATAGTCAAGTTCATCATTTGTGGTCTCATGGTCTAAATTATAAGAAGAATGAACACCCCTTTCTAATGGCACCTAAAATAAGTTTTCACCATTAGACTAGCCTTTATCTTTACTTTTTCCCTAGCTAGAAAGCACCTCAAAGAGTTTTTCACTTTGGGACCTGAATGTTTTACTTATTTTTTTGGCTAAGGGTGTTCACTCACTCTCTAAAATAGGATACAAGATATAATGTGATTGAGAATCCTGATTTGTGATCTCCCAATGGAACATTGTCTCTAAGGCCTAAAAAATCATAGAATGCCTCATCATTCTAAAACTCATCAATTGATAGACTAGATTATTGTTGGTCCCAATATATCAGTTGGGGATAATATAATGGCAAAGGTTTGTGATGAATAGCTAAGGTAAGGGTACAAATGACATTGTTATCAAATAGGTTGGTTTTAGATAGGTTATCAAAGGTGAGGCTATGATTAAACTCTGCTTCACTATCATCATCATCATCATCATCATCATCATCATCATCATCATCATCATCACTAGTTCTTAGTGATGGAGTTTGAATAAAATATGTGGGGTCACCCCCAAGTGGTTTAAATCTAAGTCTATAAGGTCCTTCATACTTAGTCATGGAAATTGGCTCAATGGTTCCTTGCTGATTTAGTTTGAGGCCTCTTCCTTCATAATTTTAATGTTCTATACTCCTATTGGGAATAGGATACTTTGCATTTTTATAATGAGCAACTTGGTTATCATTGTATATCCATAATTCATCCCTTTTAAGAGGGTTAGGTTCTAGGCCAGATGTTGGTACAAATGTGATATGTCCCTTATCTTTGTTACTTTATTTCCAATGCATATGTGAGGTGAATTTAGGTCATCCAAAGGTTTTCATATTTTGAGGAAGATTAGTAATATGAAATGTATCATGGGTCACATACTCTCTCAATCCATTATCTGAAATGGTGAAATGATTGAAGCTTTAAGAGGTGGCATGTGGGAAGGGGAATCTAAGGTATTAGGATCTATATAATTATTTGGTAAAGGACAAATAAGTATAGCCTTTCCTTTATCCTACATACAACTTAGATTCATGCCATATTGATAATTGTAGATTTGAAATTTAGCCTCAAGATGCTTACAATGTTCATATGGGTGTAAATCTCTTGGAATATTCACTTCCATCTCTAAGTGGGAAAACATGATACATTGTGAAATGTTGATAGGACTACATGAATCTCATATAACCAAGGCCTGCCTAGAAGCATATTATATGATAACTCAAGATCAAGTACATGGCAAAGTGTGTCATGGGTTAAAGGCCCAATGATAACTAGAAAACTAATGGTTCCTTATGATTCTATTTCTTGATTATCATAGGCTTTGATGGTTATTTTTTCTAGTCAGAGATATGTCATTATGTACCCAAAGATCTTGATTGGCTTTAGAGACACTATGTTGAGGTCAGATCCATTGTCTATAAGGACACATTTCAATTTATTCCATCTTATATAAACTTATATGTTTAATGGATTATTATGGAGAAGAATAAAAGAAGGCATATCACTTTGGTTGAATGTGACTTGTTGGGCTGGAGCTAGGTGTCCAACCAAAGATTGAAATTTATCAAGGGATATGTCACTAGCAACAATGGATTAGGTGAAAAATATATTCAATATGTTCTTATGGATTATTAACATTCATAACAAATCTAAAATAGAAATTTGTGTTGGTGTCTTTTGTAATTGTTCCATAATATCAAACTTCTTGTTTTGGTCAGTAGTGAGTGGTTTATTTTGATGCTAAATGGTCGATTGGATGTTAGGTAAAGTGGAAGATGGTTGTGGGATTGGGATAGTAATATTTGACCTCTAAGTTTTGATTGCATAATCAAGAGTGAATATTGAACCATTATTGCTAACCAATGTCGGGAATGGTGTGGGACCAAACAAGACAAGTCTTGATTTCCAGTGCACTTTCATGTGGTCACGTGGTAAAGATGAGTTGTCGATATAAGGTCCAAAAGGGGAAATTCTAATTTTCTTGTTTGCCTATATGCACTCCCATGTCAAATAAAGATTATTCATGTAATTTAGTTGAATGATATTGTTTAGCAATGGTCTAGGCTGATTAGTGCTCGGTCTACGATTAATAAAGATGGTATTAACACTACCCCCTATAATATGACCTATAACCCTATTGTATTCATGTGTAACTACATGGTAGGTTTGTTGGTTGTTACCATTTTGACCTTGGTTTTGTCCATTGTTTTGTCATTGTGGGTTATACAATTGATTTTGTTGATTCTACTAGTTTGGCCTTTGATACTATTGATTTTGTTGTTGCACTGGCTATTGTTGTTGCTATTGTTAATTATTTTGTTGTTGCTGATTGTTATGTTGGTGAAAGGGGTTTTGATAAATCCCAAGAGTTTGATTGGAAGTGGAAACACAATTATCCAATGTTATCTCCCCATTTTCCAACATATTATTAATTAAATGCTTGATTTGGACACATCTTCATAGATTATGCCCATGACCTGATGATAGCCACATAATTAATTTTCTTTGTACCAATCAGGATAAGGAATGCCTTTTGGATAATGCTTTGGTATCGACCAAATAATCATATTAGTGGAAATAATATTTCAAAATATAGACTCGATAGGTTCTAATAGGTCACTAAATACACAACATGCACACACCATTCTCCTGGGAGGAGGGGTTTACAATGTTAAATGCTATTGTACTTATGTGTAGGTTTTGGCTATTTTGCTTGCAGCATTGGTTGGAGAGGTTGCTAGGTAGGAGTAAGCTAGAAAGTTGGTACAGATGATGTTTGCACCATTTCAACATGATGGGATTCATTTACTCTATTTCCCACAACATTCCTATTATGGTTGAATAGATTCAATCTTTCTTGGTTATTAGCATGTCCCAGTTATAATGTTAGTACTTGAATGTTGATGTTGGTCATTTCCTTGATTGGTACCTTGATTTTGATTAGTTGAATTAAGCTTGGTGATTCCTTTATTAATGACTACCCACTCGATCAATAAGACTTTATAAATGATCTCTTTGAATGTATGTGCACATTGTAGTTCCGGATGGTAAGATATCTCACTATGCAAATTTTTGGTAAACACAGTGGCTAATTGTTTATCTAGTAAACTATGGGTGAAATGGATTACAAGGGCTCTCCATCACTATAAATACCTTGTAAAAATCTCACTATATTTTTGCTTTGCCTATGTTAAGTCCACTAATGAAATCTCATGCTTGAGATTATAGGAAAAGTGCTACATAAACTTATTAGACAGATCATCAAAATTTATTACTAAATTTTTTGGAAACATTAAAAACCACTCTAAGGCTTGTCCATCTAAGTTCCTTGGAAACAATATCAAAAGGTATATGTCACTATATGCCATTGGCTGACATGTGATAAATAATTTAGTCAAATGAGCTTTAGGGTCATCTTTCCCATTATATTTGTCAAATTTTAGTTGTTCATATCCTGGAGGTAATGATATCTATAAATACTCCATGTTAAATAGATAAGAACACACATCATCCAATTTAAAATTTTTAATTTGTTTCCTAGCTTGAATGGTAGCAATTACATCCTTCATCTATTGTAATTCTTGGGATAGGAAACTGGAAGTAACATTGGTTTGAGAAAGAATATTAATTTGGATAGATGGTTGGGAGGTCACAAATGGGACACTTTGACTAGGGTATGATGAAGATATCTATTAGGGTACATTAGTCTAATTGGGGAATAGATTAGGAATAGACATATGTGGATTAGGATGTACTTGAAATTGCACAATGGGTTGCATGATATTCTAGTTTGGGTTGGTGATAAAAGTTTGACTTGAAGGATTTTGTGGTTAGGATAGAGAGATATAACAATACCATGCCTGTTGTGGTTGAAAAGGGACATGTTGACTAATCAAACCTTGTTGTTGAGTGAGAACTTATGGATTAAGAGCTTGTCTCTGGATTCATGGCACATTTTAAACCAATGATTGTCGAGTAGGTACCTAAGAAACATGGGGACCTCCTTGTTGTATGAATCCCTATGAGGAAGTGAAAGTAGGTTATAGATTTGGCATCTATCACTAACCAATATTTGCACATTATTGACTAGTCATTTCTTGGTTTTGAATTGGCATATTAGTCTGTGATTGAAGAGGTATGTTCATCATTATTTGGTGAAGTGAAACATTAGTTGCCACTGATTGAGGTGGAAATGTATTTATCCTCTATTTTGTTGATACACTAGATTATGTCTATTATTGTGGAATACTACTAATTACTTGTTGAGGAGGATTAGGATTCATCACATTCTATCATTGAGGCATGACATTAGCCATTGTTTGATTACATAATCCCATAGGTTGTACACTTGAGGAAGCAATCGGTTGAGTTTGGGGTGTACAAAATCCTATTCCCTATTATGATGATCTATTCATAGGATTAACTATAAGCACATGTTATTAGCTAGTTTTTTATGCATTAGTACCACTTTGATCAAGATTAGATGTTGTTGCACATTGTCTACTATGTTTGGCTCATTATTCTATGTATACACTGAAGACACTTCTTTAATAATGGGTATATGCATCAAGTTATATATAGAAGTAGTTTGTACGAATGGGTCAAAACCTAAAATCTCTTGTCTAATTAACTCTATCAACACTCTTGTTGAAGG
The DNA here is from genome assembly GCA_037957365.1 of Torreya grandis. Classification (NCBI taxonomy): domain Eukaryota; kingdom Viridiplantae; phylum Streptophyta; class Pinopsida; order Cupressales; family Taxaceae; genus Torreya; species Torreya grandis. The sequence continues at coordinate 1,339,095 of JARHVA010001372.1, forward strand.
AACTAGGTCAATAAGAGGATTACTCACCATATTCATTTGATTGAAATCATGCACTAAATTTAGGTAGGTTTGATATGTTCTTTGTATTTTGTTAAAGTGATCTTCCAAGATGTTTTTACCTCAATTAGATATATTATGTTCTTGATACGTTGTTTGGAATATAGCCATAGGATTGATAGAATAAGCCTAATGATCATAAATGATATTATGGGGCACTCTTACTAGACTTGGTAATTTTTTATGAGGGATGTTTATTGGAAAGTTGGCCCCTACCTCTCTGGATCTAACTAAAATCTTGTCTTTGTTCAAAAAATGTCTCCCAAACAAAAATGGATCATACGTGGAAGCCATATTAGTAGAATATGACTATTGAAGAACTAGTTCATCCATCATAGGTATTGTAGCTAGGTATTATATGGTTTTTTCTTGGTCTTATTCTGAAAAAGGTGGTGTGTTAACCAGATAGTTATCCAATGGATCTTGGCTTTGTTCCCCCAATTGAGTATTATAAGAGGGATAAGAATCCATCTCATAAGCAATATTATCCACATAGGGGTCTTGCACCATTTCTTCCTACACAACCACATTACTAATCCTTATATTGTAGATGAGTCCACTATGAGTGTAGGAATACATGTTGGGATCCATAGTCAATACTTTGTGATAAAAGGTCAAATATTTATTAAAAATCTAGAAAGGAAAAAATATAAAATAAATGATGACTTCAACTTGGTCTCGATTTATCAAAAGGATCAAAAAAATTATTCAAAGATTTGTGAAGAAAAAAGCTAGCATAAAGTATCTAAGGTTCACTATTCACACAAAGATAAGCATGTAAATGGACCTAAAATCAAAATGCCAAACTCTAAGGTTGAAGTGTTTTAAATTAGTCTAATCTAATAATTTAAAATTTTCTAGGTCTTTTGGCCAAACACAGCATCAAAATCTAGGCTTAAACAAGGTATGCGCTAGGACTCTTGGACAAACAACATCAAAAGGTAGACTTTGAAATTGATGAATGTTTTAATCTAATGGATTTGAAACACTTAAAACAAACACTATGCATTTGATTCTTGGACATAAACTTGATCAACTAGGTATAAGGTATGAAACAAAAGTCACTTTAGAAATAGTTTATTTTCTTATTAAAAAATGGTACAAAACTTGGTTCTTTTGACAAACAAGCTAGACAATAGTGAATAATATAACCATTTTAGACAAAAGATCACAAAACTACACTTAGATTGGTCTAGAAAACAATATTTAAAATATTTTGGGTAGTGTAATGATGCTATACTACTAAAAAGGTGTGACAAAAAATATTTGTTTCAAAAACTTTCTAAGGCAAAGATGTTTTCCTATAATTTTGACAGCATAATGTTACTTTTGTTAACTCAAAATGATGTGGTTCATAGACTCAAAGTGCAAGTGTTTAACACAAAATGGCTTAAGTCTATCAAGTAATGACAATGATTATGAGTCTTAAACAACCTTCAACCCTAATTAGAAATTGAATCCTAAGTTCCCTCAAGTTTAGTACAAATGGCAAACCCACTTAACACATCAAGCCTATGAACTTATAAAGGTGAAATTTAGAATTTAGATTATAAGTGAAGGAATTAAACAACTTTTATAAAGGTTTATACTCAATTAGGTAGCATAAATATATCATAGTGGATAATATGACTCAATCTTTTGATGAAATTTTGAACAAGGCAAATTGATGACCTCATGTAGGCAATATAATTGCTCTTTATTTAAAAGACAATTTGGACTACGTGTTTGGTTTGGATTGTTTGTTTACACCAAGTTTTGACTTAAAACAAGACTTAAATCTTTGACAAGACAAACTAATTAATTTCTCTTAGATCCTAAATAGATAAGGTTGTTTGGTATTGTTGGAATCCATCAATATACATCATTTGAGAGGATTTTAAGTGTTCATCCAAAAGTAAATGTGCATTATATAGTAGGGTTTTTACAAATCTTTCTCTCAAATGATAGTATTGTGACATGGACCTTGAGTTACACCTCGCACCAATAATACTTCCATGGTAAGTGTGGATTAGCCTAAGATCTAATAAGTTTTCAAATGATCTAGGGGAATCAATTGAACAATGACTTTTATGCTAAACAATGCAAAATAAAAGCATGGATTTTGGATCTGTATCACTTGGTTTGTTGAAAAAAGGTCTAGTCTTTTTTGTAACCACTACATCCTATTGCTGCTTAGTGTAGTGCGATATCCAAAGTGCCACTACAACTCATGTAAAACTCCAAAGGATCAAAATGAAGTCAATGTAGGGAGATGAAACCCTAGGTCAAAGGTTTCCTAAAGAACTTGTGGGAGGTGATGAAGTCCCCCTCAGAAGACAAATTTGCATAAAAATAAAGAAAGCATGAAATAGAAAGACTTTAGGGTCATTTTCAAGGTCACCCAAACTTTGACAAGTTTTTGGGGAGTGCTTTAGATGAATTTATTTCTAAGCCTTGGACTAGGATATTTGTAATAGGAATGGTGCTTTTGATTCCAAGGGTTCCCTATATGGGACAAATAGAAGAGTATACATGCAACATTCCTCTTTTTACAAAACAAAGATTTAATCTAAATAACTATTGTAAACAAGAATTAACAAGTGTGTTCAATTTTAATCCTAAATGAAAGTGACATGGTGTTCATTTGACCCCTTGGTCTTAGTTGTAAACTTTGAAAGCATTCATCATAAACATCTAAAAATTTTAAACACCAAAACAAAGTTCCTAATTGATTTTTAAGCTTGAAAAAGGTGATCTAAACATGTTTTTGTCAAATTTCAAGCTTGGTCCTAAAGAAAAAATGTTAGCATGTCCTTTAGCTTTGAGTCTCTTTTTGTTTTGAAACAATAAACTTTTGAAAAAGAGATCTCAGGTTTATGTTTTAAGAAAAACATAATGACTAATGTTGGTTTTTATAATAGACAAAGATTACATTTTCTAACCGATGTCAATTATCTAACTAACATTAGTTATGCTAATGTAACTGATGGTAGATATATAACTTAGTCAGTTTTAATAACTGACATCAGTTAAGATATGCAATTGATTTTGGTCTTACTTTTTGACATCGGTTACTATGTAAAGATTGTGGGAAAAAAAGGGAAAAATAAATTTAGAAAATCAATTTGCAAGAGTTTTAGGTGTCCAAATGAATATTTTAAAGTTTCAAAATGATCTTCTTCAATTTTGAGATGTGTCTAGTCCCACCAGATGTGCCATAATGTGATCTAGGAATTTGACTCAAGAGAGAATGGTTATTATGGTGTTAGTTCCAAAATGAAAGAAACACACCAATAGCATAACATGTCTAGGCCTAGACACTAGGGAGAGCTTAGTTAACAAAAATAAATGACAAACACAACTAATAAAACACAAGAATTCCTTCACCTTCCTTGGATGCTCCAAATGTCTTTTTAGTAGTGGCGTGCTCAATTTTTTGCTCATGAAGTCCTTGGCAATGGAAGATTTACTACCTCCATCTCTCCTTGGCACCTATAACTTGGCTTGGCTTGGAATCAATTTAGCATGGTAACACTAGTTTCAAGAAGCTTTTAGAACCAATCTTAAATTATAATTTTCACAAATTAAGCTTAGAAATTATGTTTATGGCCTCTCTATTTATATATTTTTGAGAATGTCTATAACAACTAGAACCATCCATCCTGAGATTGAGATGTGTGGTTGAGGATTAATTCAATTTTTGGAATTTAAGTTTATAATTATCCTCATCATTAAATTAGGATAAGGGGAAATTAAGAGGCATGGATAGCATTATGGAAATAATTGATGAGGCATGGAGGGCATCATGAAAATCATTGATGAGGCACATAGGGCATGAATCCTAATATTTGTGGCATTTATGGCCTAGAGATGTCTTCCCAAAAAATGAGGCCACCTAATGATGTAGATATTCAAAATCCATTTCCAAAAATAAGTATTCAACATTTTTCCATGGAATTTTTTATTAGGCCTTGATTTGGGTTAATTGGCTCTTAAGCATGCTTAAGCACTTTGTGCACAAATTACTCAAATTGATTAGAATGTCTTATTATTGGTCCAAAATTTGAATGGATTTTAATTGGAATTCATTTTTAGATGCATTCAAAACCATATTCCCATTTATAATGTTACCAAAAATAAATAATAAAGGCATGTTTCTTGTGTAGAATATTTGATAGGAAAGAGCAATCCAGAACACCTAGGTATAAAATTGGCATTCTAAATCAAAATGATCTAATTAGAGTTAGTTAGCTCATAAATTACATTGCCCCATTTAGTGATACCCTAGCCAAAATTGACACTTGAATATTCCAATATCACATCACTTAGCATGTTTTAGTGTTTTTAGGCCAAATTATGCATTTTAAGTGGAAATTGGCCAAAAGCTTGATTGGAGGTTATTGGTGGCTAGTTTTAGGTGTCTAAATGTAGAACAAAATTTTTAAGACCAAAAACACAAAGTAAGAAGAAAAGCATGCCTCCTATTATGAATAAAGGTTCACAAATATTTGAAAAGGAGAAAAAGAAGCCAAATAAGAAACCCAAGGATGTGTGGAAAGTGAAAGATCAATCTATTATTGCTCAAACTGCACTCCATGGTAGGGAGAAGAATTTATGGGTACTAGACAGTGGTTGCTAAAAACATATCACTAGTGACAAGATCAAGTTCATCAAATTGAGAAAATGTAAAGAAAGATCTATCATATTCAGAGATAACATTATAGTAAATATCATAGGTAAAAGAACCTTGAACATAGATGAAAAACTACCTACACATGATGCCCTTTATGTTGAAGGATTGAAACATAATCTATTAAGTATTAGCCAAATGTATGATAATAGATATAAGGTCACATTTAATTTATAAGGATGCAAGTTAAGGAGATATATACGAGTATTTTATTAAGGGAAAAGAATTGAAATTAATATCTATAATCTTATTAAAGTGAATGGTAATAGCTATATGATAAGAAAGTTTGATGAGAGTTGGTTATGGCATAAAAGAATGGATCATGTCAATTTTGATAACCTAGTCAAAGTGAACTCAGATAATTGTGTTAGACACATAACTAAGATAACCAAACCTATAGACACTACTTGTAAGAAATGTCAACAAGGCAAGCATACAAGGGTCAGATTTCAAATAAAGGAGTATGCAACTACAAAACCTTTAGAGTTGGTTCATACTGATCTTTGTGGTCCTACTAAGATAAAAGGATCTAAAGGAGAGAGATACTTCATGTTATTTTTAGATGATTACTCAAGAATGACATTTGTAACCTTTTTAAATAAAAGTCATAAGAATTCAAGATATTCAAGATCTTTAGGGCCATGGTGGAGAATGAAATTGGATGAAAAATCAAATATTTAAGATTTGATAAAGGTGGAAAACTCACCTCAAATGAGTTCATAGAGTAATTTGAGAAGTATGAAATCAAAAGACATTACTTTGTTGTAAAAACTCCACAATATAATGGAGTTATTGAAAGAAAAAATATGATAGTCAAGGAGATGGCTAGAATAATGTTAAAAGAGGCTAAGTTACCTCATAAATACTAGAGAGTAGTCCAAATAGTAGTATATATATTGGATAGAGTTAAACTCAAAGTAATTAGTCATAAAACTTCTTATGAAATATGGTATGGAAAACTTGCCTCTATGAAGTACTTCAAAGTGTTTGGTAATAAATGCTACATTAAGAGAAAAGAGGATAAATTAGGAAGATTTGAATCAATATATGATGAAGTAATATTTATTGGTTATTCCACCCAAAGCAAAGCCTACATATGTTATGAAAAAAGGCTACACAATATTTTAGAGACCATCAATTTCAAGGTTTAATAAGGCTTGAAACATGTTCAACCTAACAGAGAAATTTGTAATGAAGAATCAAATTTTGAAGAGGAAGTAACTAATGAAGAGCATGAGGATGTAAATTTTACAATATTTGGTAAAAAGGATCAACCTATAGATTATATGATTGGAAATAATAATGAAGGAGTTCAAAAAAGGAGAAGATTTAGACAAAATAAGGAATAAGTTTTGCTTTCATGTCTAAAATTAAGCCTAAGAGTTATGTTGAAGCCAACAAGGATGAGAATTTGCTAAAATCCATGGAAGAATAATTGAGCCAAATTGAAAAGAAGAAAACTTAGGAATTAGTTCCAAGACCTTTAAATAAGAATGTAATAGGTACGAAGTGGGTCTTTAGGAACAAACTCAATGAGGATGAAATTGTTATAAGGAATAAATAAATATTGGTGTGTAAAGGGTATGCACAAATTGAAGTCATAGATTTTGAGGAAAAATTTACTCCAATTTCAATATTGGAAACCATAATAATTTTTATAGCATACTCTATTTATAAAAAATTTAAAGTCTATCAGATGGATGCTAATTCTACTTTCTCAAATGGAAACCTAGAAGAGGAAGTCTACATATAACAACTTGAAGGTTTTCAATTGTCAAAACAAGAAGATTATCTGTGTAGACTGAAGAAATATTTGTATGGTCTAAAAAATTCACCAAGATCATGGTGTTCAATATTAGACTAGTACCTACAACACCAAGGATTCAATAAAGGATCTATAGACAATAATTTGTAATTCAAATAAGAAGTGAGCATATGTTGATTGTTGTTTATGTAAATAATATAATATTTGGTGGTAAAAACAACAAAATGTTGTAGATCAATACAATATCATTTATTAAGATAAAAGGTTATAGATCAAGAGGTCACAATAGAGTATGTGCCAACTCGAGATCAAATTGTAGACATATTCACCAAAGCTCTTTCTAAGGAATAAGTTGAGTATATGAGATAGAATTTAGGAGTGGTATCTCCTAAATCACAAAAAAATATCCTAGTGATAGTTCATGAACCTAGGGTATGTCTCATAGAAGCTTTTTTAATCCCTAGAACAAGAGAGAAAAGGAAACTTGGGGATGCATAATTTTGCAAATTTATAATGAGTTGGTGGTTACAGATTTTTGGAAAAACTCTTTTATCTAAAAAAGGGGGAGAAAATTTTGGACAAACATTGATAAATATCGAGTCCCTTTGCCATTGATGTCAAAGGGGGACAAAAAGTGCAAATTCTATTGATGCAGAGCTTGCACAAGTTTTCCCTTTCTTAATCTTGAATAAAGGTTCACTTTACTAATTTTAGGATTAAAGAACCACTCATCAAACCAAAGAAATGAATATTAGTATTGTTTATATCATCTCAAATCTTAATATTGATAATAAGAGGATTTCAAAATATTCTCACTAACCTCTTGACATAGTTTTCAACACCTTATCTTGTTCTCATGTAACTCTGCCATTTCCACTAGCCTTCCTTGTATCCCCTTTATTTCTAAAAAATAGGTTAGTAAAAAAAAGAAAAAATAACCACAACTTTTAAATTTTATAATCTCCTTTTTATTGTTTAAATACATCTGTGGGTCAAATTTCAAGACCTATCTCAACCTTTAGATCCACTTTCTCCTTTTAAAGCCCTTCTTCCACTCCACTTGCTATAAGTTCATACTAAAGGTAATGTACAATCCTAAAAGTTATTAAATAAATTAGGGAATACCAAAATACATAATATTAAATTTTTTTGTAATTTTTCCATGGTTAGTTTTCTCATAATGGACAAACCCTAGTTACAAGTGTTTGTGGTCTCTCAATAGGTTGAGAGTGGTCAAAATTCAGTATCTTGATCTAGGAATAGCTTAAAACCAAAATAAGGGTGGGAAAAGTTTATTATAGGATAAATTCAATTTTTTTAATTCAATAACCAACTCACTATACCCTTGAATCATTCACAACAAAGAAAACTCAATCTAGTATCACTGTATTTGTTAAGAAGAACAGGGGTTTCAATAGGGTTTCATTATTTTTCACCAATATTACTACACCAATAGACTTAAAACATTAAAAATGTATTCTTTCCACCTTATATGTATTTTTTAAACCTTTATCTCTCACATTTGAATCAAAATAAGATTCAATATCAAACATTCCTAGTCTATAGAATTATGTCTTATGGATAGAGGGTTAGCAATGGATAGGGTTTCACTTCAATGGGACAAGTTTAATCCTTTAATAGTTATATATTGACAAAAATACAATCTTCCTATTATGACATAATTTTTAATCCTATGTCTTCAAAAAATTCCATATCTAAATGATTGCATACTCAAACTTTTTGTTTGTACTAACTATATGATTGAATACCCTATCTAGTAGGCTTGATTGTCTCCTCAAACGTGACTAGTTATCAATTAAAATTAGTTTATTATATATCAATAAGAAAATATAAATTTTTTATAGTAAATATCAATAAAAAACTCTCATGCACTTACCACATTGATCAACCAAATAAACATTACTCTATTTTAGTCATGCACACAAAATTTTCTGACACCATCCTTATTTATTCATCCACTTTTCTTTTTTAAAACTTAATTCTTCCTCAATATCAAATGGAATACACTATCACTATATCAAAACTGACTCTACCAGCCTTACTCAGGAGCATAACTAAATCTTGGATTGTTTTCACATGTTGAGGTCCTCTATTACATTCATTTTTTTATTTTACATAAAATGTCCAATGTATGACCTTGCCTAAAGACTAAGAAATATATAAAGGACATTTTAATTATCCTAAACCTCTTAGAAACCTCTTGGAAATGTTATTACACCTTTCCAACTTCATACAATGCATGAAAATATTTCCACAAGGTTTGAACATTCAAATTTTCAAATAATGACATTTTGGAGGGAAACTCCATAATTCAAATTTTATACAACTTTTGCTAACCTAGATCACACCTAAGACAAAATTAGGACCTTATAAACCCATGAAACACCTAAAATACAATTTCAATCCATCATTTTTGTGGTCCATAAGGATGCCCCTACATCATACTACCAAGCTAAAGAAATTTTGGCATAGGAATAAACTTGGTCTATGTTCCTCTTAAGTTTCTTTATACCTCCTAATTGAAGGTTGCTACTACTAATTACCTCTCATATATGTGAAAATGTTTTTGGGCCCCACAATTAGGCATCTTTTAGTTTTTCTTAATGGTATACCTGTACATGTAACAAACTTGTTAATAAAATCATAACTGATGTCTTCTACTACTTGTTTTGGATGTGCATACCATGCTTCCACTCTTTAAAATTGATACCTCACAACCTTTCTTCTACAAAACACTACTACTACAAATTTATCTTCTTCATCATTCACCCATTCTCTTTGTTTAGTATACTTCACCTCTTTCATATCAGCTATTTGATCTTTTTATACTATTTGCTTGCATAAATGCTTAGTTTTTTGTTGTCTAGAATCTTCATAACCACCTTATACCTCCTCTATACACAAATATTTCATGTTCTCTTTCACAATCTCATGATCTTGAATCAAAAAATTCATACTATTCCATTCACTTGGTTGTCCTTGGACCTACTATACATCTTCCATCTCTTATCTTTTCAAGACTTTATCCCATGCATTGGAGCTTGCCTATTATTCCCTCAATGAAATCACAAGTATAAATATTTTCCAAATGCTTATACAAACTTGAAAAAAACTAATTCACAAACTTGAAATTTTTTTACTTTCCATAGGTTCACATTCCTCAACTTGGGTTGCCTCAATCTCCTTGGGTTGTTCACTCATCTTCACTTCTTCATCTCGTTATTGTACCAACTCTTTATAGCCTATAAACAATACCTTAAAATAGACACCAACAACTTTATCATCATTCTTCAAAGGCAATAAGGTATACTTGACTTCTTTGTGTTCTAAATAATATATGTTCTTCACCCCATGATAACTAGTTGACCTGCTAAACTACCAAGGCATTCTTAGTATCACATGACATACATCCATGGGGATGATATCACACATGACCAGATCCATATATGTTCTAATATAAAAGTATAATAAGAACTATTCATTAACAAACACAATATATTATTTTTAAAGCTAAGAAACTTTGTAAGGTGTAGGATGAAGTAATATTTTGAGACCAAGTTTATTTAACATCTCATTTGAAACCAAGTTGTCTATACTTCCTAAGTTTATTATCATCTTATAACATTTACCATGGGACTTACATGTTGTCTTGAAGAGTGTTCTTTGTTGAGCAAGTTCTTTCTCCTTTGGTGGCTTCAACAATGTCCTCCTCATCAAGAGTGACTCTCCTTTTTTAGGTGCCACTATATGTGAATCTGATCCAACACTCTCTTCTTTTGTAGGCTTTACCATTTTATTTCTACTCTCATTCCACTAACTTCTTTATTATTGCTTCTCTAGATACCCTCAATACCTATGACCTACATACTTGTTGCATTTAAAGAATTTTCCTATGAAACCAATAGTCCCTCTTCCTATTACATCTCTGAATTTGTAATATGGCTTCCTACCTCTATAACTACCTCTTGGTTGTGCTTCATGTCTTTGTCCACAACTTTCACCTTATTCATATGAATTGTTATTGTCATACTCTCCTCTTCATCTCACCTTTTTACCTCTTAATTTTTATTTTTTTGTATGCCTTATTTCTAACATCTCCTAAGGCTACTTGGTATGATTATTCAATTATTTTCAAAGTTAATATATTGATATCATCTTTTATGGAGAACTTGAGACCATTTAGGTACTTTTATACCTTCTCATCATCTTGTTACGAATGTCATGTTTTGATTTTAAACATATGAAAATATTATATATATTCCTTCAATAAATTCTCCTTTTGTCTAATATTATGTAACCTCATAAACAAATGTGTATGGCATTAATTTTTCCTTCATCTTCATCACCATCCTATCCCATGACTAGATTTTTGTCTTATTTCTTCTCCTTCTCACTTCCTTGATTCCATCCCACCAAAAATAAGCATGTCCTCTCAATCTTGTGACTTAAAATTTAAATTCCTTGGTGTCATCCAACTCCTTGTACTTGAAATACTTGTCTATGACTACTATCCAATCCACCAACTCATCCATATTAAGATTGCCTTAATACACTAACACATCTAGCTTTAGTTTTGAACCCATCTTCATTATGGCTTTGATAAATATATCCTCCACTCTATCTTATATTTATTCCTCCTATTTTTCTCTGTTATTTTCCTCTTCTTTATGACTTTCATCATCAACTATGACCCTTCTTCTTTGAGCTATCTCCAAAGCTTCCATTCTAGCCTGCATGTTCCTCATCTCAATGAGAAAATTTAATATATTTTGTTTCATTCTTTGAGCTGATATAGGTCTCATTTTAATTTATATATTTTTTCCTTTTAATATTATCCTTTGAACATCCTTACACTCTTATACCAAAATGATACAGAGCTTACACAAGTTTTCCCTTTCTTAACCTTGAACAAAGGTTCACTTTACTAGTTTTAGGCTTAAAGAACCATTAATAAGACCAAAGAACTGAATATTAAGATTGTTTAGATCATATAAAATATTAGTATTGATAATAATGTGGTTTAAAAATACTCTCACTAACCTCTTGACACATTTTTCAACTCATTATCTTGCATTCATGCAACTCTGTCATTTCCACTATCCTTCCTTATAGCCCCTTTTTGCCTGTAAATAGGTTAGTATATAAAATTACCAAGAAAAATGAATTTTAAGTGTTATAATATCCTTTATATTGTTGAAATTAATCTATGGATAAATTTTCAAGACCTGTCTCAACTTCTAGATCCACTTTCTCCACTTCACTTGTTATAAGTCCATACAAGTAAAATATAGTCATAAAAGTTATTTAATAATTTATTACATACCAAAATAAAAAATATTAAATTTATTTATAAACTTTTTATGCTTAGTTTTCTCACAATCGATAAAACCCTAGTTGTTAGGGTTTGTGGTCTCTAAGCAAGCTGAGAGTGGTTAAAATTCAATATATTGATCTAAGAATAGTTTAAAACAAAAATAATGGTGGGAAAAGTTATTTATAGTCTAAATTAAAAAATTTAATTGAATAACCAACTCATTATAACCTTGGATCATTCACACCAAATAAAACATAGTTTCGTAGCACTATATTTGTTAGCAATAACAGGGGTTTCAATAGGGTTTCATTATTTTTCACCAATATTTATAAAAATAAATAAAAAAATCTTAAAAATATATTATTTACACCTTATATTTATTTCTTAAACCCTTATATCTCACATTTGAATAAAAACAAGTTTCAAGATCAAACTTTCCCAGTCTATAGAATTATGTCTTATGGATTGAGGGTTAGCAATGGACAGGGTTTCACTTCAATGGGACAAGTTCAAAAAATTAATAGTTATATATTGACACAAATACCTCTACCTATTATCAAATTATTTTTAATCTGATATCTCCATATAATTCCATATCAAAAGGATCACGTACTCAGACTTTTTTCTTGGACTAACTATATGATTGAATACCTTGTCTAATAGGCTTGACTATCTCCTCAAAGGTGACTAGTTATAAATTCAAATTATCATAACATATCTCAAATATAATCAATAAAAAAATATCATTCACTTAACACATTAATCAACCAAATAGACATTGCTCTGTTTCAATCATGCACATAGAATTTTCTTATGCCATCCTTCTTTATTCATCTACTTTTCCTATTAAAAACTCCATTATTCCTCAATATCAAATGAAATAAACTATGAATATATAAAAAATAAATTTTACACCATTACCAAGGAGCATAATTGAATCTTGGATTGTTTTCCCATAATTAGGTCCTCTATTACATGTTTTTTTTTTTTACATAAAATGTCCAATGTATGTCTTTGCCTAAAGACTAAGGAATATAGAAAGGACCATTTTCATTGTCATAAGACCTCTTAGACACCTCTAGGACATGTTATTACACATTTACCATTTCATATGATGCATGAAAATATTTTCACAATGTTTGAAAATTCAAATTTTCAAATAATGGCATTTTGGAAGGAAACTCCATAATTCAAATTTTATGCAACTTTTGCTAACCTAGATCACACCTAAGAAAAAATTAGGAACTAATATACATATAAAACACTTAAAATATAATTTTAAACCAAAATTGAATCAATTTTTGGGCCTATAAGGATGCCCCTCATTAACTCTCTATAAAAGGCATAAAATAGGTGGGCAAGTTGAGTTTTGGCAAAAGTGCCATGGAGAAAAGTGAAAATGCTATTTATAAAAGTTTGAAAGATCATATCATGTGTCCAAGTTTAGATTAATAAAATGTTCGATTACCTAAGGGGGATCAATTTTTTTTATTAATAGTTTCATCTTGAGTTCATTAGAAGACAATACAAGTAATGCCAAAGAAGGATCAGAGTATTACAAGACTAGATCATTTAGTTTTCCATTAATGAAAATGGAGGAGAATATTGGAAATATGATTTATAGTGATTTAAAAATGGATATTATTATAATTATGTATGTCATTGATGTTAATAAATGAGTATGGTGATTTGAGGATGTATAAGGGATCCTATCAGAGGTTAAGGATGACTGAAGTGTTTGTGTGCATGAATGTAATTCATCTGGTTATTCATTTTGTTCATCTAGATAGGTAGTTTTCTAACATCACCATTGACATGTGTAGATGATTCTAGGGGAGCTGGTCATATCATTTTGATCATATTAGTCCCTAGTTTTTATCTACTATATTTTAGGTAATGCGATGAAGCATGATAAAAGATATGAGGATGCAAAGTTGGATACATAGACATAATTCAATAAGTTTCCATACTTATCCAAATTTGTAAAAGAGTTCAAGTAGATCCAAGTAATCTTGTTGATGAGGTCAGCATTCACACACATAGAGGTGTCAGGACAAAATGATCATATGAGTTTTTTCATTTTTGTGTCTAGTTTCTATGTTAAATCTTAGGTCATGTGATGTAGCACAACAAAAGATATGCATATGCAAATTTGGGCTCCTAGGAATTTTGACAGTGTTTTCCCAAAGTCAAATTTGCATATGTCAATAAAATATGAGAAGGAATTTGATGATGTCATATCTTGCACATATGAAGGCTTAAAAATTAAATATATATGGATGGAATCCCCTATGTGAGTAGATATTATGTGCCAAATTTAAAGTCATGTGACTAAGAACAATAAAAGTTATGCAAGAACAAAGTTGGATTTATGGTATAAAAATATAATTGAGTATATTATTGGTTTTATATCTCACACATGAAAAGGATTGAAAATTAAATGAGAATATGGGTTTGTTTAGGATTATGCCTAGTTTTATATAGTCCAAATTTTAAAATAGGTAATTAAGCAAAGAAAAAGATATGAAGGTGAAAATTTAACCTTAAATATAGATTTAAATGGTTCTCATACTTATTCAAGTCTTCAAAAAGTAAAGTTTGAGAAACCTTTGAAGAGATAAATGGAACACGTTTGCTCTAAGATGTCATAATGCAGTGAGATGAAGATAAATAGTTGAAGTTTAACATTAAGCTAAGATAAATATCAAGCTTTTTAGAAGATCAAAGGATGAGTGGATTATCATCTAATGTATATATAATGGATCAAGTGGACTCAATGGGATAATTTACTCAATGTTTATCAACATAGAGGTGAATTAAATATTGAGCTAGTTTGATGAGATCAATGAAGTACTTTCATTCCAAATACTCATGAAGTAGCAAGATGAGATTAAGAGGTAAATGTTTAATTAATGATAGAGGTGAATTTCATGTAACTTTTGATATCTAATGGCACATGGAATCTTAAATCAAAATATCCAATAGATGCACTTTTAAGTTGGGACATTAAAGCCAAGTGTATAAAGATCCAATAGAGAATGTCAGCCTATCAAAACTTGATCCAATGGACACATTTTAAAGTTGTTAAATTTGAATGAGGACCATCATATCATGGAAAAAACTTAATATCAATGATCAATATTTAAATATATGATCATCTCAATGGTCAAGGAACATGCAATTAAGCCACAAATTACAACACAGATAATGGATTTGATTGTAGTGATCAATAAAATTTGTGTAATATGGTATGTGAATAAAAAATAGATCCCAATATATTCTAAATATGGTAATGAGAACAAAAATCATGATCATGAAGCATGAGTTCAAGACATGGGAAACTTGTAATTAAATCAGGAACTAAAGTCCAATAGAACTGAATGTGATGTGTTAGGAGACTAGTGTGAACATAGAAAATATATGAAACCTAGATCAAATGCTTATTTATGTCATCTAGGATATAGTAGATCATGCTGGTGTAATTAAATTGTGTCAAACAGAGAAATATAGACACAAAGATAGAGAGGTAGAGAAGGGAAAAGAAGGGAAGAGAAGAGAGATGAAGTGCAGAACATGAGCAGTTACAAACTAAACTTGTAACAAAGAAAAGAGAATTAGATTCATTTATGAATCTATATTATAATCTATATTTGTAGCTCCATATAGATCTAATTGGTAGGTTCCATTAGATAAGTTGAGTTGGTGCTCAATTAAGGAGTGGGTACTTCCTTAGAGTAGGTTCTCTTAAATTAGGGGATTGGTGTCTCCTTAGGGTTGGTTCCATTAAACATTGTAACCAATCAAGTTCTTGATTATGAGGCTAGATTAGAATAGTAGTTTCTAGTAGCTATTCTCATGATGGTTTTTCCCATATTGGGTTTTTCATGGTATATCTAGTGTTGTGTATATTTGTGTGTATGTGATCTATACATATATCTTTAATCTACATTAAAAGTTTAAGAAAGTATTAAGCTATTCAATCTAATAATTCACCCCCCTCTCAGTATATAATTATGTTCTAATAGTAGTGTTGAATTTTAATTCTTTAGATTAATAAACGATTAATTTTTTACCTTCTCCATGCATGTTCATTTTGTGAATTTTGTGTTTTATTGATTTATGCATGTGTTAAAGAGTGTATTCCCTTGAATAAGTCCATTAAATTTCACCTTTGCACAATATGGCTCATATTTTATAGGTCACATGATGTTATACTATTAGTGTAGGTTTTTATTTTTCCCTATTTTTTAATTAGGGAAAGTGTATTTCTTGTGGATACATGGAATTTTCCTACATTTGTGGGATAGGCTAGCTTATGTGGAGGTGTGTGTCATAGATGTGTCATAGGTGTCATAAGTAACTCCCTTGATGGGAGTTACTTCTCTATTCTTAGCACCTTGTCACTGCCTTTCATGGAGGAGTTACAGTCTATTCTTGGGGTGCCTTGTCCACCTTTTGTGGAGGAGTTACTTATGTACTCTCCTATTTGTATTCCTCACTTTGGCCATCTCATGTTAATCAGATTTTGGTTTTCTCCATTTTGTCTTGTGAAATTTATCTTCTTGTGTTATTTTCAAATTGCTTTAGCATCTATGTGGTGTGCACTTGCTTCAACTCATGTGATCACGTCTCCATTGCACTCGCATTATCTAGATTCTAGCAATAACTTTGATAGATTCAAATATAAATGTTATAAGTTGGTTGTGGAACTTACCTGATTGTGTCTTGAGTAAGACGTTTTAATCATCCCTCTAGTTCTAGTATAGGCCATAACCTCCATGTGAAATATCAATGCATGAGAAGTATAATTTGGAGAGTGTATAAAGTAGTTTCAATCTTTCATAAGTCCTATTATGTTGTCATAAGTATGTATAATATACATTAAATCATTGGTGCATAATCATATGTTTTGTTTTTTTTAATCTAATCCTCTTTTTTCACACTGAAGCATATAGTAGGCATAATTTAGATTATCTACAAAGGGAACCATCCCTATATGTAGCTTAACTCATCACATGAGGTCACACACAACCTAAAGAGTATTTCAATTGTATCACTTAAACCACTTCTCCAAAGGGTGAAAATTCAAGGTAAAAATACTTTCTAGCACACCCCATAGGACACAAGGACAAGAATATTTGCTGAAGATTTTATGTTACTCTTAGCAAGATAAACTGTTTGAACACATCTATAAAGAATTTGGTGACTCCAAAAGGCTTCAAAGAATTTTGGTTTCAGGTTAGTACCTTAGTTTCATGCCAAAAATAACATTTAGAGAATATTCTAGAGATGATACTACTAATTTTGTTGAGTTACCTTTATATCTAGTAAAAATAATAATATTTACAAAGACTACCCCATACACAAAACATTAATTCTTTTCTAGTTGTCCCCAACACAAATCTAATTAACATCTAATTTCCCATATGCATGGCCCTAGGAACTGAGATTTTGTCACTTTTACTGGGTAAATTCCACTAAATCTCTCCCACTGATATACCTCTGGTAACCTTAAAAATATTTATTATTTCACTGAAGAGGAGATAACTACCTATATTAAACATATCAAATATGTTACAAAAATTTGTGTAGTACATGATGTTACCCAAGAGAATGTTTTCATCATATTTTTAGTTGCCTCCTTAAATGGAAAGGCCATGCAGTGGTATAGGGGTTTGAGGCTAAATTATATGAACACATGAAAGGGACTAGGAGAAGCTTTATGTAAATAGTTTAAAAACAAATCATATAATTTATCCCTAGTTGAGTAATTAACAACCATTAAAATAGAACCACATGAGTACATGTCTGATTTAAATTTTATATTTCAAAAAACATGGGATAGGATTCCATAATTGGTAAGGTCTACACCTAAATATGTTTTTTTATATTATCTAAGAGAATAAAATAGTGATATCTCAATTATGATATAATCTATGGGTGATAAATCACTTCAATATTCTTATGAGGTAGAAATTGGAGTTGAGAATAGTCTCATACAGGATGGAAATATCATAACAAGACCTTATATGCCTATATTCTATAAATAAAACCTTTTATGCCACCTCAAACACCTACAACAACACCCATTCAAATGCTAACTAGTTAACCACCAAGTCAAGACAAATCTACCCCTATCCCATATAATGACTTATAAGAAGTTAAGAGGCTTATGTAGACTTTTAGCAATGAATTAATTACCCTTAAATGGAAGAAAGATCAGAATTATAGTCCTTATTGACCACCTTATCAGCCTTACAATCCAAATAGGCCACCATATCATAAAATTTCTCAAGGCTAATGCCAAATATTCCTATAAAACCATATTAATCCTTTAATCCTAATGATATCAACACTTAATGAAATATTACTTATCCAAAACAACTTAGTATAGGACTATGAGTGGTTTTTTACTTGCCACCAACCCCATAACCAAACCACTTATCTAAATGTAATTGTAAATTCAACAATAATGGTCCAAAATACCTCACTTGCTCAAAACACACAAGATAAAGTATCAAAAGAATATAAGTATTCTCAATATATAGTATATAATGATGTTATGCTTTTCATTTGGCAAGGGGATGAATATTATGGAGTCAATCAAGTGTAAGGTCAAAATTAGGCTCCTAGCTTTGTGGTAACCAATACATGGTCAAAGAAAAGAGCTATAGAATTTGAACCAACAGCTGATAAGGGTACTACATCATGTTATCCAATGATAAAAATGGATGTTTATCCTATTTTATTTATAAAGACTTGGGAAAATCATAAGAATTATATTTCAATAGGTTAAGTACATCCTAAGAAGGTATTATTGTAGCTAAGGTATAATAAAAGTTTATTTTTACCCCATTTAATATTCTTGATTATATGTATAAGATAAACATTAACATCTCAATGTGGGAGTCTTTATTCATCCTATGATAAAAATCCCTATTACAGGCAGTCTTGTCTAATATTAGCATTTCAAAAGGATCATCAATGGAAAAATAAAAAGTAGTCATCATCAATACACCTCAGTACAAGGAAGAAAAATTAGACAAGAGTATCAAACCTCCACCTTTTTACATATATTTTATCATAAGTAATCACATTATTCACATATGTATGATAGATTCTAGTGCTAGTAGCTTTGTGATGCCCAAGCAAATTATTGACAAGCTAGGCATAAATTATGAGTCACTTACTAAAGGACTAGTGAAACTAGATGGAAAAGTTATTAATATTGTTGGTGTCATTAGTGGATTGAGCCTTAATTTACATGCATGTCCTAATTTATCAATTCCCCAAGACATCTTCATCATTCACCTCCCACCTTACTTTGCATTATGCCTATCTAGTGATTTCACAACCAATATTGGGACCTACTTATCATCAAATTGGTCTCACATGCTCTTTAGGACCTGATATAGAAGAAAGGCCACCATTAGGTCTTAACCAATTACTAAAAACCATATAAAAACTTATGTGCCAAACATCACTAGTGTCAATTGTAAAATGTTTTACCAAGAAGACCATCCTATTGAGCAAGATGTAAACACTCACCTTGAAGGCATTCCTGATTTGATACTTGTTGAATGGGGGGATGAACATCATGATTTTTATCCTTATAAACTCATTGAAGACCATGTTTTAGGTACATATTTATTTCATGAAGAAGATTCCTTCATGCCAAACCTTGTGAAGACTAATGAGCATGATAACGAAGTGTGTCGATTTTCATTTTATGGATCTATAAGTAAAAATGGGTTAAGAGGAGGTGTCTTATGAGATAAAAATATTTTTCTTCTCTTAGGTTCATTTTAGATTTACAAATAATTTATGAGTATGAATCCTTCATAGATGGTCTCTAATGGGCTATAAGGAGAGGAATAAAACATTTACAAGTTTCTAGGGATAATGAATTGATCATAAATCAGGTAATAAATCATAATGTGACTAAAAAAACATTTTTAAGTCCTATAATCATAGAGTATAGGACCTGACTAAGGAGTTTGAATATTTCAATTTGTAATCCGTTCATAGTGAGGAGAATAAACATGCTAATAGACTAAATGTCATTGGTGAATAATTTGATATTCCTAATGAAATTAAAAATTAGGACAAAGTAAATTAGCATATCAAGGTGATTATAAGGCCTATTATACTAGATAATAACACTAATTGGTATTTTTTAAAAAGTGATTAGAAAATAATAAATCTCCTATAAGAAATTTCATGCTTAACTATAAATTAGGACACAATACAATAATATGAAGAAAAAATATCCAATTAAGGTCAAAAAATATACCAAAGGGATTATTCACTCTTGTATCTATATTAAATACTAATGATTAGATTAGAGGAGAGAATTTAAATGTGATGGGTAAGTGTGAAGACTATGAACAAACCATCATTAAAAAGGATAAGCTTCTCAAACTTAGTGAGGTATGTACTATATATGAAAAAACATGCATTTTTAAATCTTTGTCAAGAGTTTAAATATGTTTTTGATTTGGGATATGGTGATCTTAATGGATTTAATTCAAATTTGGAACAATATACTATAGAATTAGATCCAAGTGCCAATCCTATTAGGTAGAAACAAATGTAGATAAACCCAAAGATAGAGACTCTCATGAAGGAGTTGAATAAGCTAATAAAGGCCAACATAATGTTGTCATATCAAAAACTCATCTTGGGTTGAAAAATTAGTCCCTTTAAGGAAGAATAATGTAGAGATAATTTTGTGTGTTGAATTTAGGGATATAAATAGAGCTTATTTGAAATATCATTACCCATTTCCCTTTGTTTTAACTTTTTAGGACTTAGTAGATGTAAATCCTAGGTTACTAAATGGGTGGGTATAGAGGGTCAATATAGATAAATATTTAGAATAGATATATTGAATTCATTTACTTGAAATACAATGTGAAATGAGAGAATTAAATTATCATGAAACGTGTGTCACCAAAGGATGAGAAGGATAAAAAAAGGTCTGAAAATTAGTTTGGAGTCCTTCCATTCTAGAACTGGAATAAAAATTAAATTTTGATAGTACCATAGTTAGAGGGAGAATAGTACATGATAGTGTCCAATAAAATGTGCTAGTGTCCTTTTAGGGATAGGTGTCTTAATATCTTTAGGAAAGCTATAAGAAGGATTTACGGTTATATAAGTGTGATCAAGAGTCTTTGATCATCTTTTTATGCCATTGTTTAGATGTATGTCCTCTAAAAACCTATATAAACACCTACACACATGAAAAAAAAGGAATCAAATGTAAGAAAATAAAAAAAGATGGGTTATTGAATGTTATGATCACATGGGATTTAACCACTATTGTCCTTGACACTACCTACATTAACCCTAATGATAGGGGTCTCAGATTGCACGTAGTTTTCTCTTAGGGAACATACATAATTAAAATTCATGGAATGATATAATGGCTTTCACTTAGGCCCTTATTTTTTCAAGAATTTAGTTTTATATTTATTTCTTAGTAATATGTAGAGTGTTAAATTATACTATTGACTAGTTTTTAAGTAATTATGTGCTAAAGTAGTATGTGATAGATGTAAAATGCCTTGTGAGGATATTTATATAAAAAGAAATGTAATTTACATGTAAGAGTCTTATTTACTAGTCAATAAGGAGAAAAAAAAATGCAAAGTTGTAAGAAGAGACTCAAGGAAGGGTAAGGACTCATAACAAGTTGAAAACGTGATTTTTGGACACTAGTGCTAAGGTAGACACTAACACATTGAACTAGTGTCTAAGACCATGCTATTATCCTTAGAACAAAATACAAAGTACTTACTACATAAAATAGGCTAGGGAGTCCTTGTGAATGGGATATCATGACATAATACCATTATAGGTGCATAAAATATTAAACAAGTCATAATAAATATTAAAAAATAAAAATGACCATGTGAAGAAGACTCACATTCTTTTGGACCTTGTCATGAAAGAGAAACAAAAGACATAGTGCGTGTGTTTGCTTGACTAAATTAAGGTGTGTACATTTTCCCTTATTTTATTCTAGTAATGTAATAGAAATGAATGTACTAGAGTAAAATTTTAATAAAACATGTACCTATACTTACCTATGAGGATGTATTATGGACCCAACTAACTTCTTAAACAAAAAAGTGGATATGCATTTAGAATGTTAGTTGTCAAGAGGAAACCCATAATTTGGGTGTCCCCTAGACTAAATTTGAGTAACTAACTAGATCATGAGATAAAAATCCCTATTTTATTCACCCTAATATGTAGTTGAGTCTAATAATTAATATTTAATTATGGAGAAACAAGCCCTACTTACACCTGCTATGGGATGTAATTGATTCTGAGAAGTAAAATGCAATTATGTAGAAATAAGACTTGGTTTCCCACATTCTAGAATGTAACTGAGTTTGAGAAGTAATATTAATTTTGAAGAAAAAAGGCCTGATTTACCTCACTCTAACATGTAATTGAGTATGAGAAGTAATATATTCAAAGGTTGAAACTATCACGCAACATTTGTAATCTAGTTCTGGTGAAAACTATGGATCCACCATTATAGTCAGCTATATGATCTAACCTACTAAAATCCTGGTGATAATATGCATGTGATATGATATCTTATACATAAGAATGGTATAATTTAACATTCCATCTATATAATCTATATAAATCTTGTGGGATAAAGGACATATGTCTTGCATCATGCCCCCAAACATGATACTAGAGTAATATAGCTGTGTATCTTGTGTATAAACTAATGTCCATATAGAGATAGTATACCATGTACATGCCCCCATAGTCATAATTAGAGTCTAGAATTATGTCAAAATCCTATGTAAAATCTGATAATCTAAACTAATGTCTAACAAGATCATGGAACCTTGTAAATATGAGTCAATTTATGTGTCTGAATATCTAAGACAATCTATCTATCTAAATTAACTTATATCTCAATATCTAAGAAGAATATATGTATCTAAATTAACTTCTGTTTGAGTATTTATGTATCTAAACCACTTTATGTCTGAGTATCTAAATTATTATATATTTGAATATCTAAACCATTGTATATATAAGTATCTAGATTAAGAAGTATGAGTCAAACTATGTATCTATATATTTGAGTCACTAAATTGGAAATCTAATTTAGCTATGTGAATAGTGTATATATGCCCCTTTTTGGTGAGAGATCAAAAATTATGGTAAGGAATTCAAATTAAAAGTGATATTTTTAGGTACATTAGTGATATTTAGCATTGGTAATATGAGCATGATATTGATTATTTTGGTAATTTGTATGGAAATGTTTGTAAGCTAAGTCTAGGATATACATGTGGTCTATATTGAGTTTGTTAAGGAAATTTGAGTTTTGTCATTTATGGAGACAAATCAATTAGGATAGAAGTGTAACTTGTAAAATTTAGTAAATATCATCATTGAGTCCCACACACAAGAAATGAATCACAAATTAGAGATATGGTTTTTGAGATATTACGATTGGAAGATTTTTGTATTAGTTGGCAAAATTTAAGTACATGATCAAACTTAGGTAGGTGGCATTATTAAAATATAACTTAAATAGGTTGATTTATTTATTTTGAAATTAATTTGAGCCTTTTGAACTATGTGAATTAATTCTTTAATCCTAGTGAATATGTTGAAGAGATAAAGAATTAATGTGACCCACTACAAGGAGGTGGAGGTGCTTATCTAAGATGATGAGGATGTTACCCTGATAAGGAACTTATCATTTTCCATGTTTTAAATTTTTTTTTGAATTTTTTTCATTTTAAACAAAATTTAGGTAGTTTAGGGACCTTTTAAAGAGGTCCATGATAGTGTCCCAAGGATTGTGCTAGTGTCTTAGATTGCCACCTTACCATCTAAGGGCCATGCTAATATCCAACACTAGTGTCCTAGTATCAATGCTATTATTAGATCGAGTAAATATTATAGTTTTTATTCTAATGATTATTTTTCCATCTTTATATGTTATTTATAGATGGTAATTTTTGTTTTTATTATTTATTACAAGTTGGTGTACACATGATGGAGTTTCAAAGTGGATAGATGATGGAATGATTATGTAGATTACCCATGATAGATGATGAGAGGGTATTGATTGATAGGGATGGTTATGGGTATGTTGCATCACTTGATTGATGTGTTGGGATTTATATATGATGAATGCCTTATGTGATTGGTGGAATGACGATACCTATAAATTTTGGCTACCCACTACGGAGATCACTATGACTCTAGAGGATGTATAAAAGATACATAGAGTGCCCATTACTAGTCAACATGATATATTATAGGATGTTATTGAAAATAGAAGTATAAATCAAGCTTTTAGGTATTTTATAGGAATACTCATGTGAACATGTTGGCTAAATTTGGCCTATATATAAATATTATACCTAGATGGATATGCTAAACTAGATTTCTTGATGGAATGAGTGGTCCAAATATCTCATATTACTTACAAATATTTTAAAACACCTTAAGCAAGCTTAAAGTGCCATTTCTTAATCTTTGAGAAATAAGTCTTCAAACAAGTCTAGAATTGTAAGGGAAGAAGATCCATTAGGTTCTCATGGTGTTAAAATATTACATGGACATAAAAAAGGTTTCACATGTCTAAAAAACTCATTTTGGTCCTTGAAAGTTCTTAAATAATTCCAAAAGAACCAGATTATCATGAGAACATCTTGTAGAAATAGATTAGTCAGCTTGATTGTGTATTTAATAAGTATGCTTAGAAATCCTCTTAGGGACAAAATATTACATGGAAATGAATTTATTCATGCCAAGATCATGTTATACAAATTTAATGTCTTCATGAGATTTCTATCTCAAGATATAAAAATTCAAATTTAGACTTATAAAATAGAATAGGTGTGCAAACATCAAGTTTAAGCCCCATGAAGTAGACATTGGAAGTAAAATATCCTAAGGTTTAACATAAGATTGACAAGTGTCAAAATCTTGGGAGATAAGTTCAATATCCAATAGTGAGAATTTATCTGATAGATGCTAGTGGGTCCCAATATCTAATGGCATGTATTTACTTCTACAGAGTAGATCAATAGTCAATAAGATCTTAGGTATCATGATAAAGATCCAATAGTGAGAATCAACTGATAGATTTAATGGGTCTAGGAAAATTAATATTGAGTGTACAATAATAAAAATAATATCAATGATGATCATTTAGTCAATAAGTCAATAGATCTTGAAGCCAAATGAGAAGCTACCAAATGTCATAAGCATGTTAAACTGGTAGAAGATCAATAGTATACTTTTAATCATAATGAAGTAGATATATAGTGCATGTGAGTTCAACAATTCAAAGGTTTGATAACATAATCTTAAAAAACAAATAAAAAATTGACACTTGGCATAATATGAGATGGCTCAAATCAAGATCAATGGCTAAAATTAAAATTTGAAAGCTAGGGACTTCCATGGAGAATAAATGTGACCATAAGTTGAACTAAGAATAATATTTCAAAGAGCATATGCTTTCATTTGAGCTTGGTTAAATGCCATTGAGAAGAAATAATTATATAATCAATTTTTTTAATCATGAATCTCCATTTATGATGAAGTTTTATCACCATTAAAGCATAGTCTAGACCTATGGTTCAAATATTTTGAATATGCAGAGCCCATCTTTTGGAGTTTAATTACTGTTTCATGACTATAATGTTTAATCTTAAAATAAGGATCCATGCATACAATTAGATCTTAGCTTCCATAGGGTCGAGAGGTAGGATAGGTATTTTTTATACCTAACAAAGAGATCAAGAAGGAAACTATGTAATCTATAGGTTTACATCAATATAATAGTTATATGAAAACCAATAAATTAGATTTATTTTAAATCTATAATAGAGATCTATGATCAAATATTGAAATATGAGTAGATATGTGATTAAAGAATCTAATAGGATCATAGCTCTGACAAATAGATGCTAAAATCAGACATGGTGATGGCCTTGTCAAGCCTAAATGTATGAGGACTTTGTCCTTATAGCATGAAGAAAGTGGATATGGTGTGGAGAATCAAAACAAAGAGAGTTGGTGGTTGGAGAAATAGTTGGAGAGTTTATTCTATTAAGATCTTAAAAATATTTACTCAAATGAATATAGTCATGAATCATCATGAAAAAAAAACCCTTATCTTCTAATGTATCTCCCAGTAAAAGAGAAATCTTGAAGATTATTAGAGCAAATGAAGGCTAGTTTATTGATAAAGGATTAGTCCTGATTGGAAAAAGGGATACATATCGAAAATAATAAATAAACTTCCACCACATTTATTGATCATTAATGACTCCATTTTCCCATGCATGTTCCACGTCTCTTTCATTCCAATTATATTATATATACAAGCTTTTAAGCCTTAAAAATGGATCCCTCTCTTGGGCATGACTAGACTCTAACAAGATTGAGTTTTGAAACCCCTTGAGAAGAATAGAAGACTAATATTCAATTTCATAATTATGGTATAGTGTGTCAATGTCAGTTTGATTTGCATATGTGGTTTAAATCTCTCTCTTGTCAATTCTTGATCTCACCTAGCTACTAGTTATCTTGTTATGCATGTCATGTTTAGTGTTTAATGTCATTTGATTAAAGCTATCATGGGGATACATTGACTAGTTAGTGCCTTGAATCAATCCTATCCATCACTTCCCTTAGGTTTTGATCACTTGGTGAACCTTTGCATGAAATATTGATGCATAAGAGACTTTGGAGTTATAGATCCAATCATTTTTTATATCTCATTAGTGTTTTAAAAGGCTCAAGAAAGAGTGGATGAACAACCATTTTAGGTGCATCACCAATATTAGCTTATATTTCCATTTCAATCATCTTTCTCTCTTTTTTCCCCAAAAATTAGTAATTTTAAGTGGAAATGAGCTATGTGATCCATCAGAGGATCTATCCTTGATAAAAATCTTATAAGTCTAATCTAAGATTAGGTAACCCATAGCCTATGGTCATTCCCATGTTAGACTAGTTTTGGGTGGAGGACCTGAACAACCCTTTACTCATTTAGGGTGAAATCTATGTCTACAATAGTTTTGGCACACTTGGTGGGACTAGATCCAAAAGAGTGAAAATATTATTGGTGTGTCTTTACTCTAGTTAGATTTTGGAGGCAAGCAATTTAGCATCAATGGTGAATTCAAATTAAATATTTTGGTTATAATCATCTAAGGTATGTCTCATTGAAGATTTTAAATTAGTTTTGCATCTCTTTTGACATATGAGGTTGATATGAATAGATATGGTGAATACCCATATCATTCAACTCCTTATTATTAGTTCCAAAATGATCCATATGAGCCTAATCAACCCTACCAAGAGTTCTATCAAAGCTATAATGATCCTTATCAATTTTTTTATGATCCTTATTATCAAAGGCATGGCTCTTACATTCCTCATGACCCATATCATCCCTACCATGATCTATATCATCATTATGATGAGCATCACTAACCATGTATAGAGCCTTACAAATTGTATGATCACCCTTACCAATCTTATAATAGCCCTCATGAATTCAAGTGTCTTCTTGATCAGACTTATCAAGCACCTAATTAATCCATCTCAAGCTTTAATAAAACTGTACTTAGCTATGATAAGGAGATGATAAGTATAAACACTAGGAAGGGATATAGAGAGGATACTTGTAAGCATGAAATTAAAATTATAAGAGCTAATTTGTAGCAAGATAAATAGGTATGTTCATCTTTTCTAAGGTAAGGTCACTCAAAGTATAGTTTTGAAGTTATATACATTAATGGTCTAATAGTAAGCATTAAAGAGAGTTAAATAATTTATGAGGAACACTAATATTATCATAATCATCATCATGTTCCCATAAAACTCCCCTTTTCCATTTATGATCAGCAAACCAATGTTAATCATAGCCCTCATGAGACAAGCGAAGCCTTGTCTATCTTTCCTACCTAGAAACCTATCCAATAGAGGGATCAAAAAGTTGAAGAATTTTGTTATGAGAAATCTAATCTCCATGTTTCTTAGAAGATCATACAGGATATTTCATCTTTAATTTTGTAGGGAGACATCTCTAACTAGTTGGTCCATGATTTTGAGGTTAATTTAGCCAATCAAATTAATTTTACAAATTCAAATCTTTAGCATTTAATAGTAGATACAAAAGCAACATAGTGGAAAACTCCTTTTTTCCCCTTATCAAAAATAGGTGCAAAAACAAAGGTTTATAAACCTAAGTTTATGACTTGCAATCAAATTCAACAATCAATAAATAAATAAGAATAATCATGTCTAGAGTTGTAAGGAAAGAAGATCCATCAGATTATCATGGTGTTAAAAGATTACATGGACATGAAATAGGTTTTAGAAGTCTCAGAAACTCATTTTGGTCCTTGAAAGTTCTTGCATAAGTCTAAAAGAACCAAATTATCATGAGAATGTCTTGTCGAAATAAACTAGTCAGCTTGATTGTGTATTTAATAAGTATGCTTAGAAAACCTATCAAGGACAAAATATTGCATGGATATGAACTTATTCATGCCAATATCATGCTCTATAAATTTAATATCTTGATGATATTTCTATCTCAAGATAGAAATCTTCAAATTTAGACTCGTAGAATAGAACATGTGTGCAAACATCAAGTTTAAGCCCCATGAAGTAGACATTGGAATTAAAATATCCTAAGGTTTCACATAAGAGTGATAAGTGTCAAAATCTTAGGAGATAATTTCAATATCTAATAGTGAGCATTGATTTGATAGATGTTAGTGGGTCCTAATATCTAATGGCATGTATTAACTCATATAAAGTAGATCAACAATGAGCAAGATCTTGGGTGTTGTGATAAAGATCCAATAGCGAGCATCAACTAATAGATTCAATGGGTATAAGAAAAATCAATGGTGAGTGTGAAATCATACAAATAATATCAATGATGAGAATTTAGTCAATAAGTCAATGGATCTTGAAGCCAAATGAGAAGATAAAAAATGTCACAAGCAAGTTAAACTGATAGTAGATCAACAATATAATTTTAATCATAATGAAGTAGATTTATGGTGCATGTGAGTTCAATAAGTCAAAGGGATGATAGCATAATACTAAAAAACAAATAAAAAAATTGACACTTGGCATAATATGAGAAGGCTCAAATCAAGATCAATGGATAAAATTAAAAGTTGAAAGCCAAGGACTTCCATGGAGAACAAATGTGACCATAGGTTGAACAAAGAATAATGTTTCAAAGAGCATATGTCTCCATTAGATCTTAGTTAAATTCCATTGAAAATACATAATTATACTATCAAGTTTTTTAATGGTGAAGCTTTATTTATGATGAATTTTTATCACCATTAAAGCATAGTTTAGACCTATGGCTCAAATATTTAAAACATGTAGAGCCCATCTTTTGGAGTTGTTATATTTTTTCACGACTATAATGTTTACTCTTTAAAGAAGGATCCATACATACAATGATATCTTAGATTCCATAGGGTCTAAAGGTAGGATAAGTCTTTTTTATAATTAACAAAGAGATCAAAATAAAACTATGTAATCTATAGGTCTGTATCAATATAATAGCTATATGAAAACCAATAAATTATATTCCTTTTCAATCTATAATAGAGATCTACGCTCAGATATTGAAATGGGGTAGATATGTGATTAAAGAAAGGAGTGTCTCATATTTTGATTGGATCATACCTCAAAAAAATAGATGTTAAAATCAGACATGGTGATGGCCTTGTCATGCCTAAATGTATGAGGACTTTGTCCTTATAACATGAAGCAAGTGGATATGGTGTGGAGGATCAAAACAAAGAAAGTTGGTGGTTGGAGAAATAGTTAGAGAGTTGATTATGTTTAGATGTTAAAAATATTTAATCCAACAAATTTAGTCATGAATCATCATGCAAAACAAGACCTTATCTTCTAATGTATCTCTCATCAAATGAGAAATCTTGAAGATTATTGGAGCAAATGAAGGCTAGCTTGTCGATAAAGGATTAGTCCTGATTGGAAGAAGGCATGCATACAAAAAATAATAAATGAAATTTCACCACATTTATTGATCATTAATGACTCTTTCTCCATTCTCCTATGCATGTTTCTCATCTCTTTCATTCCCATTCTATTATATATACAAGTTTTAAAGCCTTAAAAATGGATCCCTCTCTTGGGCATGACTAGACTCTACCAAGATTCAGATTTGTAACCTCTTGAGAAGAATAGAAGACTAATTTCAAATTTCATCATTATGGTATAGTGTGTCAATGTTATTTTGATTTGAATATGTGGTATAAATCTCTCCCTTGTCAATTCTTGATCTCACCTAGCTACTAGTTATCTAGTTATGCATGTCATGTTTAGTGTTTAATGTCATTTGATTAAATCTATCATGTGGATACATTGACTAGTTAGTGCCTTGAATTAGGCCTATCCATCACTTCCCTTAGGTTTTAATCACTTGGTGAACCTTTGAATGAAATATATTGATGACTAAGAGACTTTGGAGTATCTTAATTTTCACTTATCAAAGTTTATTAGTGGTATCTTATGTTTGAAGTGTCCAATATATATATATATATATATATATATTAAAATGGAAAGGATTGGGTCTCCAAAATAAAATAATTTTGGAACCCATACCATCTAATGTAAATAAGGAGTATTGTGACATTGGCTAGAAACCACCTAGTGGTGATCCATATGAATACACCAATGATTATTATATGATTTCTAGTCATTTTTTATATCTCATTAGTGTTTTAAAAGGCTCAAGAAAGAGTAGATGTACAACCATTTTAGGTGCATCACCAATGTTAGCTTAGATTTCCATTTCAATCATCTTTCTCTCTTTTTCCCTATTAATTAGTAGGTTTTAGTGGAAATGAGCTAAATGATCCATCAGAGGAGCTATCCTTGATAAAATATCCTAGACGTCTGACCTAAGTTTAGATAACCCATAGCTTAGGGTCATTCCCATGTTGGACTATTTTTGGGAAGAGGACCTGAAGCACCATTTACTCATATAGGGTGAAATCTATGTCTACAACATTTTGGGCACACTTGGTGGGACTAGATCCAAAATAATGAAAATATTATTGGTGTGTCTTTCCTCTAGTTATATTTTGGAAGAAAGCAAGTTAGCATCAATGGGAAATTCAAATTAAATATTTTGGTTATAATCATCCAAGGTATGTCTCATTGAAGATTTTAAATTAGTTTTGCATCTCATTTGACATATGAGGTTGATATGAATAGATATGGTGAATACCCATATCATTCAACTCCTTATTAGTAGTTCCAACATGATCCATATGATCCTAATCAACCCTACCAAGATTACTATCAAATATATAATGATCCTTATTAATTTTCTTATGATCCTTATTATCAAAGGCATGGCTCTTATCTTCCTCATGACCCATATCATACATAACATGATCTATATCATCATTATGATGAGCATCACCAACCATGTATAGAGCATTACCAATTTTATGATCACCCTTACCAATCTTATAATATCCCTCATGAATTTGGTTGTCTTCTTGATCAGACTTATCAAGCACCTAATCAATCCATCTCAAGCTTCAATAAAACTTTGCTTAGTTATGAGAAGAAGATGATAAGTATAAATACTAGGAAGGGCTATAGAGAGGATACTTCCAAGCATGAAATTAAAATTATGAGAGTTAATTTTTAGTAAGCTAAATAGGTATGTTAATCTTTCCTAAGGTAAGGTCACTCAAAGTTTAGTTTTGAAGTTATATACATTCATGGTCTAATAGTAAGCATTGAAGAGAGTTTGGTAATTTATGAGGAACCCCAGGATCATCAAAATCATCATCATGTTCCCATAAATCTTCCCTTTTCACTTTATTATTAGAAAACTAATGTTTATCATAGCCCTCATGAGACAAACTAAGCCTTGTCTATCTTTCTTACCTAGAAATCTATCCAAGAGAGGGATCAAAAAGTTGAAGAAGTTTGTTATGAGAAATCTAATCTCCACCTTTCTTAGAAGATCATATAGGATATTTCATCTTCAATTTTGTAGGGAAAAATCTCTAAATAGTTGGTCCATGATTTTGAGGTTAATATATCCAATCAAATTAAATTTTCAAATCAACATCTCTAGTATTCAATAGTAGCTACAAAAGCAACATAGTGGCAAACCCTTTCTGACCCTTAGCAAAAATAGGTGAAAAAACAAAGGTTTATAAACCTAAGTTTATGACTTGAAAGCAAATTCAACAATCAAAAAATAAATAAGAATAATCAGACATCAGCTAAGATGCTAAAGTCAAGATCAAGCAAGAGATCATTTAACCTCCACTCCTTTTCCCCCAAAATTCTAGATCCTTTCCTTCATAGAGAGCCATTCAAGAAGAAAAGAAATGGATAAAGGAGGTGAAGGTGATCCATTAATAAAAACCTCATGAGAAAAAATAGGCATCTATGTTAACTTATTTGGATATTTTTAATCTTACTAAATATTTTCAAATGTCTACTATGCCACTTTTTGAGAAAGAGCCTCTCCTTTGTGAGGAAAATGAAGAAGATGCTAGAGAAATAGACAATGAAGGTGACTTGAAAGAAGAGATCATGACTGAAACGCCTATTGGAAAATACAAAAAAGTTTTAGCCTTCCATGATGATGCAAGAATGGAACACGTGCAACAAAAAGTTGAGGTAGAGGTTGAGATGCAAGTGCAAGAACAAGTGCATGAAGAGGAGGTTGTTGATGTTCAAAAGGAAGACACTCTAATTTTAAAAATTAAAGGTATTTTCCATGGATTATTTGATAAATCAAGAACCACCATTCATTATGAGGAATAATATATCTTTAATAGTATACTCAATCATCATCTCAATGTGAGGATTAGTTGGGCTAGACATGTGAAAGATATGAGAGGGATAAGAGGAGAGGGACCATTAGTTGTGAGACTAGAGATCATACAACAACATGAGAGATAATGGATAGGTTAAGCATGATGGTGAATAGCCAGAGAGGAGATGGATGTGGATGTAGGAGTGATGCAAGTTTCATATTTAGAACCATAGTAGGAGGAGTGGAAACCACCTTAGTTACACCACTGATGGAGACACCAATGATAAGAGAGAACATAGTGGGTGATCATCGAAGATGACCCATTAATTAGCCTAGGGAAGAGTTGTTTTATAGAGGCACTACTAAGGAAAGGATTGAGATGGGCATGGGTGATGAACCTAGGTTTTACATTGGTTTGGATACATCCCATGCATGAGGTACTTAAAAAATTATTATATGGAGAGGCCATACTCAATGGTCAAGAAGATGGGGAGATGGTGATAGGCAACATCCAAATAGGTAATAAATAGTTGTAATTTTTATTATTTGATATAGAATAATAGTTGTGTAAGATTAGATTGATAGATTTTAGATAGATAGCTTTTGAGATATATCTATAATATAACATCTATTTGGTTTGAATTGTGTAGATCTTGTGGAGGAGGAAGAGACTAGATGGGGATCCTTGTGTAGACACTGAAATCGTGTCTACTCCCTTGGTCCTCCCCCCTTGGTGCCTTTCCACTTCTAACCATGCCTAACCTATGTCTTATTAATTTAAAATAATTATCTTATTTTAAATTAATAATTATCTTCTTCCTTCTCTCTCTCTCTCATGACACCTCACCCATGCCACCTCTCTTCTCCTTGGATTCTTTGCCCTTAGATACCCTCATTTATCACCCTATGACCTATTCCCACTTTCCCTCCACTACCCCTTGCCAAGTCTTAAATGATTTAAGACCCCATTTCCCTTATCCCACTCATTTTCCCACGCCTATTAATCCACCTTCGACCGTTTCTTCCCCTGACCCGCTGACCTGGCAGTTGGGAAAATGGATAAAAGGCTATTTTTAGCCTTTTTCCTACCTTCTAGCCACCGACGTCGGTCAACTATCGACTGACATCAGTGATTTTGTCGGCGTTGGTTGCCTTCAAAACTATGTTCTTGACCTGAATGCAGGATCCATTTTTCCAATCTCTCGAATCTGGCTTTTCCAATCTTTCAATCTGATATTTTGACCTTTAGCAATCTGATCTTTCACTCCTGAATCCATCAATCCTTCCAATCATCAGACCTCTCACTCTCTCTCTCTCAGGGATACGCAGCAAGCTATAACAACAATAGGTACTCTGCATCAGCCACTCCACTAGTAACAGGACTTCCACACCAACAACATCAGCAACAGGTACAACCAGTCTGCAACACTCTTTCCTCAGCAAACCACAAGTAAGTATTTCCTCTATGTTTTCATTATGTTTTTAGTTATTACTTCTAAGTAATATCACCAGCCCAGACCCAACTTGCTCTCTGGGAGCCTTCTCTCATCCTTATTTTCCCCATTTCCTCTGTCCACTCCATCTGGTCCCTTTTCAGACCACACACTCTGTCCATTATCCTTGCACAGATTCTTAGACCATTCAACTAGACCCAGAGCCCTTCTCAAACCTATCTAGACCTGACCAGACCTCATCCAAAGACTACTGCCCTGACTGACGCCAGCCACAGAGACCACTGCCTTCACCGACATCGACAGACTAACCGACGTCAGCAGACTTGACCAACCGACGTCAGCGACTGTGACTAGACCGACAGTAACATTTAGGTAAGCATTTGCTTCTATTTCTATTTTAGTGTTTAATCATTTCAGTCTTTTTATCATTCTGCCTTTTATCAAACATTATTTTTATCAATCAGTGGGTTGACATCCCTTAAGGAAGTCTTTGTACTTCTGGGATCAAGATTTTGCTTGGCAGCCCACCCTCTCCTCATCTAACACCTTTGTTTTAGTCTCTTTCTTCTACAGGTGTCATCCTCCACAACCAAAGAGGAGTTCTCACATCATCTGGATAATGGTGCGCAGACCTCATCTGGGTAACATCTAACCCTAGACCATTTCTTCTTAGTTTCTTATTTCCTTTTTGAATGTGAAAGCAAAAATCGTATAGAAACATTCTGGCACGCCCGGTGGGACCCTAGGGTCTTCCTTGGGTTCTTTTCTTTCTTTTCATATAGGGTGCATTAGGTTTCTCCTTTTCACCTCTTTCTTCTATCTTTTCCAAAAGACACCATTAGCAAGATTAAAAAGAACTCTTCTTTCTTTTCTTGCATCTTAGACTAGTCAAAAGTCATACTCTTCAACCCTTTCTCAACTTGTCTTCATATGAACTCACATTTCAACTTGGGCTTAAAATACATTGCATCTCATTTCTGCTTACTTGCATTTCTTAGTCCACATCTAGTAATTAACAACTACATCATGAATTAATCGTAGTCCACTTTATGTTACACAACCAAATCACTTGCACAAATCAAACATCAAAACTCACCTGAGAAAAGTCCCGACTGGGATTTCATCACCCAGTGGATACCTTACCCGTCTCGACAATCCCACTTCAATTTCATCACCAAGGGGAAATCCCACTCTGTTCTCTGGTAGAGGATAATCTCTAGGGAAAGTATATTTTGGCTAAGTGAGACCAACTTATCACTGGACTCGTGAAGTGAGAGGAGCTTGCTCCTTAGCACCAGGCCATGTACGGAACCTAACATAGACTCTTAAGCGCCTAAAATGACCCGAAACCATCTCTATACTACTTCTTCTAGGACCCATTCTATAAGCCAACCTCCCAAACACACTTTAAGGCATAAGCCAACAAGATTCTAAAAGTTTATTCTTAGGATTTAACGCTTAGGGTTTGCTTGTCTCCAAATGCTTTTCTGTTCCCATCTAGTTTTTTGAGCTAGTGAGGACGTTCTTCTTCTTTTTTTCCAAAAAACTTTCAAATTCTTTGTGTTTTTGGAAAAAACAGTCATCGACATCAATTTTACCACCGACGTCGGCCAACATTTCTTCACTGTCATCAGTTATCTGACTGACGTCGGCCATCTGTTCTCACCGACATCAATTTTTCAACTAATGTCGGTCACTATCACAGTCCTTTTTTTTAAAACAACAGCCTTAAAACCTGACCCTTTTTCTGCCAAAACCACATTCTAAGTTTTTGAAACTAAAAAAACATAGTTTTTAGAACCTGACCCTTTTTTGCCTTGAATGGTTTTGACACGCAGTCAAACCAAGGCTCTTCTTGACCACGTGAGGCATCAACCACTTCCGCCTTCCCTGTCCATAACCAGTCCCCTAATGGAGTTTCATTTAGAGGCCGAACAAACTCCTACTCAACCGACCCCAACTCAGACCCCCACTATCCTTGAAGGGGACCAAGATTTCAAAAGATTCTTGGACCTTAATGTCAAAGCCCTCCAAAACTATCTCGCAAGAAACCAAATGCGAGACCTTTTGGGTGAAGCAGAGATGGCATCAACACCATCTGCTACCCAGCCTTTTATGACTCAGACTATTGCCTCAACCATTAACCCAACCATGGCCAATACACAAAGTTTGGCCTCTCCATCTATTTTTAGACCGACCTTCATCAGGGTTTCATTACCCCCTCAACCACACGCAATTCAACCATGTTCTACATCATACCAAAACTTGATTATCTCGACTCCACTCACTCTTGCACCTATAAATGTAGGAGTGTCTACCTCCCCTTTTCCCAATGCTACCATGCAACCACATTTGGCAGTATCTAGTCAACTTATGCCTTCTACCTTCATGACGCAACCACCCTTGGCCTCCACTTCTGTCCTAACGACTAGTTATCAATACGTTACACCCATACAAGCGCAACTGACTATGTCGTATGCCCCTTCTAGTACCTTTCAAGCACCCTAAAACCTATGGTATGCCCCATCTACCAATCTGTCAGCCGATCTCATCAAAATGTTGATGGACAAAATGTCTAGTCTTGAAGCTTCCATTTCTGGTTCACGCAATGTCCTCTCATATGAGCAAATTTGCAATGAACCCATCCATCCCTCCGTCCCAATTTGACCATATCCCAACCAGTGGGATATTCCTAAATTTTCTTATTTCCAAAGTAAGGAAGACCTAAAACAACATCTACGAGCATTCAGACATGCTTGTTATCTCATAGCCCATGATGATGCGTTATTGTTATGCACCTTCCCCATGTCACTTTCTGGCCTTGCCCTTGACTGGTATAGCTCTCTTACCAGACATTCTATATTTTCATTCACTCAACTCACCCAATTATTTCTTGACCATTTTTCTATCAATATCACCAAATAAGTCTTGATCATAGACCTCTACTCCATCAGGCAGTTTGACGACTAATCAATAGCTAATTTTGTCACCTGTTGGAGAGGCTTGATTAACCAGCTCTCCTTCTCCTTACCTCAACCTAAGCTCATCAAGCTCTTTTCTTGAGCATGTGCTAGGAAAATCTCTTCTACCTTATGGGTTCAAACATTATGCACTTTCGATGAAGCTTTCACCATGGCCTGAAAGCTTGAACTCTGTGCCATTGAAGAAAACAGGGTCAAATTGCGTAATACCAATGCAAAAATCGATGACCCTTCTTCTTCCAGACCTTCTTTTGCCAATTCCAAATACAAAGGAGTGGCCAACATTGTGGTCATTAGATCATCATATTCAACAACAACTAACCAATCTCAACCTTCAACAGCTCAAAGTATCACCAAATAATTCCAACAATGGTACATCCAGCGTTCATACACTCCACTTGGAGAATCATACACTTCCATGTTAGAAAAACTCATCAAGCAAGGGGTCCTCAATCTCCCTCTAATCTGACCACCTCAATAGAACTCCTTAAAAGCCATCCCTACATGGTATAGGGAAAATGACTTCTGTCACTATCACTGCGTCCAAGGCCATGACATCAATAATTGCCGAACCTTCAAAAACATTGTCCAAGACATGATCGATAAGGGAGATCTTGTTTTGGATAACCTGACTGCTCTGCCCAATCAAAGCATTGACATATTTAGACAACCTTTTCCTAACCATCCTCCTACCGAAAACAATATCCATACCATGACCAATGACCCTTAGGACCATAATATACGCACGGTCAACACGGTCTCGCCTCTCGTCCCTGACCAACCTCTTCCATAGGTAGAAGAACCCTCTTCTCCTTTAAGTCCTCCATCAACCTCTCTTATATTGGAGGACACCTTGACCATACCGATGCCATTAGCCCTACCTTCATCTGAGGACCCTACCTTGCCTACTCCTCAACTGCAAGTCAAAGGCACAATCATCCCTGCCCTCTACCCTCTTGAGGAGCCGCACTCTCTTATTTCTTATTCACCAAGAGAAGAACCAGTCCCTTCACCCATTTTGATCGAGGAAGACCCAGTCACAGTTCCTCTTGCCTTTTGCCTGAGATTCCTACATCTCACTCACCTCCGTCCACATCTGAACCCAAACTTATATCTAACCTCACCTCACACAATGGTGGCCCTCAACCCAAACCAAAGAAGGCTACTAGGCCACACTGGAGAATTCCTCCCCCACCTTCATCATTACCTTCAATTTTGGGCCCACATCCATCCACTTTAATAGAAGTGCTTCCTACTCCCATGCTTCATAGAGGCAAGTCGCCTCCATTATCCCCTTAACCCATCAAACATGTATTTCCTCCAAGACATCCAACACCTATCACCACCAAAGTGCCATTTACACGTGTGGCTACACCACCCACAAGAATGATGGTACAACCAATGCCTCTTATGCCTCTCAAACCAAAGTCATCAACCCCCACTGTAACAAGACACACAAACCCATTATCAGGTTCTTATGCCTTGCTGTTATGGCAATTGTTGTAGTCTTCTCGCATCAATCTCCCACCTCTTAAATCATATCAATATCTCAGACCAAAACTACCCTAGTTTGACGACATGCATATTTATGCATATCATCACACGCCTGCACATGACACTGAGCATTATTATGCCCTCAAGGTTGTCGTTCACCAATGCTTGGAGAAAGACACCCTTCTTCTTGACCATATTATCAACAAACCTTCAACACTGCCCCACTCATCAACTCCCAGATCAAGACCATCTTGGTTTGACAACTCTAAATTTTGCCACTATCATCACACTCTAGGACATGACACTGAGCATTGTTGTGCTCTTAAAGTTATCATTCATCAACACTAGAAAAAGGATCCCCTTTTCATCAAGGATCCTCTTGACCACCCCCTCGACAAATCATCAACACTGACCCATGCTTCTCAAACCTCATCACCTAAATCGGGATCTCCATGCCAGACTATGGTCCCTTTGTTGCCTTTAACCCCCTTATTTGACATAAACACAATCAATCTGACCACCAAGCCTCAACTGACCTTGACCAATTTGTCAAACATTCTCCCTAGCCGCAGGGAGAATTCAACATTCATCCAAGCCTCGACCAACCTTTCAACCCAGTCTCAACCAAATATCAATCACTCTTTTAATCCTAAACCTCAACTAAGCCTCAATCAAACATCAACCAGTCTCGACTAAACATCAACCCTAACCTTGACCAATCATTCAACTGGCCTTGGCCAAACCTCGACCAAGTCTCAACTCGACATCAACCAGTCTCGACCAATCATCGACCAAACATCAACCAAACCTTTTAATCATGACCTCAACCACAACCTTCACCAGACATCAATCACACATTGACCATGACCTCAACCAATCATCAACCAGATATTGACCAAACATTGACCAAGTCTTGACCAAGCATCAATCATTGAAATAATTGACTCGACCCTTAACCAAACATCCAACCAGATAATGACCAAACATCGATCAACCAAATAATGACCAAATATCAACCAACTTCATGTCTAACATCGACCAACATGTGACCCATTTCGAAAGAAGTAAACAAAGACAAGTTTGCTCCAAATTGGCTCAGACCTTACATCATCACACACAAGCATGGATCAGGGACTTATAAGGACCTGAGCCCTTTAATGCCTTGCATCTGTGACCATTTTACTGTTAGTCGAGTACTCGTCCACTTGACATTTAACTTGAGCTCGTCACTTGAGAAATCCCCATCCTCTTAATCCTCATTCCTTTCAACCCTATTCCCCTTAACAAACCCTCTGTAACCCTTTTATACAGTATGGATGCTTTGTCCTAATAAAAGGGAGCCCTTGAACTTCTATAGTCTTGTCCATGACTCAACATTCTGTCAAAAAAATAAATCAAGATGTCAAAATATCCAAGGTCACAACTCTAAAAAATAGACTACTCCCTCGAAGGACAACTATACTATCATTGCTATAGCTAATAGACTGCTTCCTCGAAGGAC
This sequence comes from Torreya grandis, assembly GCA_037957365.1. NCBI lineage: Eukaryota > Viridiplantae > Streptophyta > Pinopsida > Cupressales > Taxaceae > Torreya > Torreya grandis. The sequence goes on from JARHVA010001372.1 coordinate 1,379,220, forward strand.
AGCTATTCAAAGCCCTCAAACATATATAAAGCAAAAATGTAGACCACTCCCTCGAAGGATGGCTATGACTAAATATTGCTACAAACATCACTCATTCTGAAGCTTCCCACATCGATCAGCTTCACAAATGACCACAAAACAAAATGACATCTCTATGTAGACTTCTCGCATTGATCAGTCTACTCAAAAAAGAAAAGGGGGGTCACAGACCTAGCTTGTAGTCGTCTCAGGGTCTCCTATAAAAAGGGGCAAGGTTCTCTCTGCTCTAAAATAGGTTACCCTCTCCTCCTATCATATCACCTACTCAAGGGACTTCGAGCTCACTTAAATGTCAAAGTGATTCGATTACTTCTCTAACACATCCCATGGTCAATGACATAATGCATGAGTGGGGCTCTTGGTTCTAACAACCCCTATCTATGTTGTCATTCTGGTCCGTGTCAATGAAAGAGCAATTTTCCTTTCACTTTTTTTTTACACTTTGGTCACATCCAACCAAACCAATTCAAACTAGACCAAACCAACAACATGACATCATGACATCATACACCATCATAGTCCATTTCACTAGTTTCTATGGACACTAATACACATGGAAACTATCGACCACACAATTTATGTCAAGCATAAACCATTACTTGCTGAAGCATAAATAGACTCAATTCATTTTTAGCATACATCCATCACGAATATGGAAAATTTCTAGGGATGAAAAACCTTGACCAATGTTACAGAATACACCATTTGGAAAAGGCTGTAGCATCTTTTTCTCCTCATCATTTCAACACATGACCAAAACCAATCATCGACCTCTTTGACTCTTCTTCTAAAATACATTGGTCTAAGGCCCTAAGATTGGGGCTATGTAGGTAGCACTCAGTTGACACGATGTCTTCTAGGGTTAGCTTGACCACCCTCATTTATTCGTCTACCTGATGGACAAACCATATCCTTCTTTGACCATGACTTGACCTCGACCAGACCAATCCATAACTTTGACCCTTCCTCCCTTTTAGGGAGAACTACATTGGCCTGAGGCCCTTCACATAGGGGTTATGTAGGCAGCACTCAGTCTTTTGGGGTTAGCTCAACTACATTCTTTCATCCATCCATTCATTCGACCCACTATCTATCTCAACCACTGACCTTGGAGATCGCGACTATCTCCTTCGACTCCGACCTCTTCCAAGACAAACGTTGCCTTGGTTGTTTTTGCATGTATGCTACCTCACAAAAAGGTTAGCAAAATTGTGTGTAGACTATTTATGACCTTCACAAGTATAGGATTGCAAACCAGTTGATCCCCACTACTTGTGACATTTTCATGTTTCTAAGAGCACTTCTTGAGCCCAGGATACCTAGAACATGATGACCATTAGAGCTTCATCTTAGATTGAATAACCTGATCAGCTACGACTAATGCTGGGGCCCAATTATTTCAATTTTGGCACTCCTTGACCCTTGACCTGTGACAATTTGATCTGACCATCCCGTGAAGTGGTATACATGCAATTACGACTATTGCAACATTCTCACTCCATCTTCACCATTTCCATCCATCTCTCTATCAAATCAGCACCCAATTCTAGGTTCCCTTCCCTCGACTCTTGATTTGAGGGGGAATACCTCATCCCATAATTGGGGCAACCAACCCTCCTATTTTTGTCTTCCAGTTCACTTGAACAACCAACAGGACAAAATCAATCTCATCCTATACCTGGGGCAATCAACTCCTATTTTTGTCATGAAGTTCGTCAAAACAACCAACAAGACAAAAAGGGACAAATGTAGACACCAAAATCGTGTCTACTCCCTTGTTCCTCCCCCTTTGGTCCCTTTCCACTTCTAACCATGCCTAACCTATGTCTTATTAATTTAAAATAATTATCTTATTTTAAATTAATTATTCTCTCCTTCCTTCTCTCTCTCTCTCATGACACCTCACCCATGCCACCTCTCCTCTCCTTAGATTCTTTGCCCTTGGATACCCTCATTTATCACCCTATGACCTATTCCAACTTGCCCTCCACTAACCCTTGCCAAGTCTTAAATGATTTAAGACCCCATTTCCCTTATCCCACTCATTTTCCACCTTCGACCGTTTCTTCCCTGGACCCGCTGACTTGACAGTTGGGAAAATGGATAAAAGGCTATTTTTAGCCTTTTTCCTGCCTTCCAACCACTGATGTCGATCAACTATCGACTGACGTCAGCAATTTTATCGACATCAGTTGCCTTCAAAACTATGTTCTTGACCTGAATGCAGGATCCATTTTTCTAATCTCTCGAATCTGGCTTTTCCAATCTTTCAATCTGACCTTTCAACCTTCAGCAATCTGATCTTTCAATCCTTAATTCATCAATCCTTCCAATCATTAGACCTCTCACTCTATCTCTCTCAAGGATACGTAGCAAGCTACAACAACAACAGGTACTCTACATCAGCCACTCCACTAGCAACAAGACTTCTACACCAACAGCATCAACAATAGGTACAACCAGTCTGCAACACTCTTTCCTCAGCAAACCACAAGTAAGTATTTCCTCTATGTTTTCATTATGTTTTTAGTTATTGCTCATATGTAATATAAATAGCCCAGACCCAACCTACTCTCTGGGAGCCTTCTCTCATCCTTATTTTCCTCGTTTCCTTTGTCCACTCCATCTGGTCCCTTTTCAGACCACACACTCTATCCATTGTCCTTACACAGATTCTCAGACCATTCAGCTAGACCCAGAGCCCTTCTCAAACCCATCCAGACCTAACCAGACCTCATCCAAAGACTAATGCCCCAATCGATGCTGGCCACAGAGACCACTGCCTTCACCAACGTCAGCAGACTAACTAATGTCGACAGACTTGACCAACTGACGTTGGCAGACTAACTAACGTCAGTGACTATGACCAGACCGATAGCATCATTTAGGTAAGCATTTGCTTCTATTTTTTTTTCAGTGTTTAATCATTTTAGTCTTTTTATCATTTTGCCTTTTATCAGACATTATTTTTATCAATCAGTGGGTTGACATCCCTTAAGGAAGTCTTTATACTTCTGGGATCAAGATTTTTCTTGGCAGCCCACCCTCTCCTCATCTAACACCTTTGTTTTAGTCTCTTTCTTCTACAGGTGTCATCCTCCACAACCAAAGAGGAGTTCTCACATCATCTGGATAATGGTGCGCAGACCTCATCTGGGTAACATCTAACCCTAGACCATTTCTTCTTAGTTTCTTATTTCCTTTTTGAATGTGAAAGCAAAAATCGTATAGAAACACCTTGATGAGGGAATAAATTCATGATATCTTATATAGGGCACTAATGCCATACGACCGTATGATTTTAGATTATCCTATGGTAGCATCTACCCAAAATTAGTTGAGATGGTTCAAACTCTTAGAAGAGGACACGAGGTGACTATAGGTGTGTGAAAATGATCTACATCCACCAATAGGGATGGGATCATGAGAGGCATAGACATAACATGCCTTAGCTCAGGATAGATCTACACATTTTTATACCATGATATAGTTAGGATAGGTATAGACCTAGGTGACCAACCTATTAGGGCAGGTTGCAGCATTGAGATCTTAGAAATCTTATTTATAGTATATTATTCAAAGGGAACTATCTTATTCATCTATAGAAAGTGTGGATAGGCCATGAGATAGACATGATAGAGCCTAGCCTTAGATATAGAGTGATGTATTTTTGTACTTTGTATCAAAAACATGTAATATATATAGAGATATCTTATTTTGACAGTTGGATGTTGATATTATATGTTTCTATTATGGTTGTGGTTGTGGATGCATGGATATATTTATTTATATCACATGTATTTTGATTTTGTTATATATTATATAGGAAATATATGTGTTGTGTTTTTTTTTTCTAGCATTATGTAGGACACACATATGGTTTAAAATAATTAAGTAAAAAAGACTTGGTAAAATATAAGCAATTAAAAATGTACTACACACTATTTCACGTTATGAAATGTGTAATAACAAGGAATGAAAGTATAAGAAACCAAAGAATGGTAAATAAGAGTGTAAAAAATTGTTTTTAAAACCATGAAAGAGATTTTGGTACCAAATTAAAACAAGTAAAATCACACTAAATCACATTGGAAAGTATGAAAATAATTTAATAAAATGGAAAGCACTTAAAAAAAATGGTAAAAAAAAATAAATAAAGTCAATCCATCATACTAAATCACATTGGGAATTATAAAAGAGAAACAAAATTTGCAAAAAATGGTGTTAAATTAATCACACTAATTCAAGTTAGGAATTATGAAAAACTTAAGAAAATGGCTGAATTCTTACATGCAATCAAAAAAAAAGATAAAAGATGAAATATTAATGAAGTAAGCATAAAACATACTAACTCAAGATGGAAATCATGTAAATTATGTGTAACTCATAATCAATCACATATTATCTCATATTTGACACATAATTTTTTTGAGACTTAGATATTGGAAAACTTTGTGAGGAAGGCTAGGTCCTATCTGTCGTCTTATACTACAACGCACAAAGGGAACACCAATGATATGTAAATAAAGTGAAAATTTGGTAAAAGGGGATGTTTGAAATGGTAATATGATTTTTTTATTTTAAAATTTTGAGGAATTCCAAGTCCTATCCATGGTCCTATAATGCAACTCACAAATATAATCCCCAGGGAGGTGATTGATGAGTCCATAAAATGACTCATTATTATTATAATTTATGACTTTAAATATGTCAAATAGTTGATAATTGTATGTAATCTTAGTATTTAAAATTGGAATAAGGTAGGAAATAGATAATTTTATCTTTATAAATTCATGTAAGTCTGACTCAATCTTTTTTGCATTATGTTCTAACCATTTCCATATTTTAGGCTTCACATTTTGATATGTATAGCCAATAGTAGCATTTAATAAGAATTTTGACAATATTTCATGAAGATAAGGATGATCTAAGACATAAAAATAATAATTTGAAGATTACATATGGATTTTAAATCTTGCTACATATTTCATTAGTTAACTATAGATTTTTCCAGCTTCCTACAAATTTCACCAGTCAGCTATAGATTTCAATATTTTTATACCAATTAACCCAATTTACTCTAGAATTGATCATAACACATGCCAAAGGGTTTAGATAGTCTTTCCACCTTCTTCATGTTAATATAAAAAACTCCTTTTGATATATTTTTTTCTATTCATGTATATAAATAGTTTCCTAATTCTATTTAGTCTTCCATTTTTGGAAGTTGTTCTAGGTTACAAATCTAAAGATAGAAGATATGAATATCATATATGTACAAAATTCATTGATAGATATAGTTAAGTGTTGTATGCTTTATCTCATGAAAATATTTTTATCCCTTTAATATCTCATTTCAACATCGTTCTATTTTATCAATATCATCCAATCTATCTAAAATATCTTCATGTTTTAAATCAACCAGGTTGTTACTTAGATTATAGGGATAAAAAGTTTATTTTACATATAATAAAAGAATAGATCAATGTTGGATATGGGATATACTCATACATATAGAGATATTGTAATTTTGGTTGTACAAAGGGAATTGTATTAGTTTACTTTCTCAATTCATGTGTTGGAGTTGCATCTTAAGGTTGAGTTGATTCAAACCCGAATATGAGGGTGAGCAAGGGCCCACTCCTCAAAGAGATAGGATATTCATTTTGGTATTTATAAAATTATTTCTTATTTATTTTAATATATATATATATATATATATATATGTTGGTATAATTAAGATTGATAACCTTCATGATAGATTGGATAATTGATGTGTTACTTTCAGTTCAGGATAAAAATTTAATTATTCTTTTAAATTCTTACAACTTTGATTTTACAAGTGTGATTTGAGATTACTTTTATTTTTACAAGTGTGGATTTGAAACTTAGCTTTCTTGAATTTATTTTGTAACAAAGTGTGATTATTCCCAAATTTTTTAATTTAGTATAGTTTGGTTTATTTATATTTTCTACAATATTGTTTTCTATCAGCATTAGTTTAGGATTTAGAAATATATAAATTATCATAACATAAAAAAAAAACCCAAAAATAGTACTGTTAACCTGAAACTAATAAGTGCCTTATTGCAAATAGCCTTGGACACTCCCATGGTAAGAACTAACACAAATAAAAGTTGGTTAAATGAAGGTGTATAAAGACACCCATAATTTTTGGCAATATTACCAAGGACCTTTCCAAGTGTTAGTAAGATAAACACTTAGGCTAATGGTAAATAAAAATAGAATAAAATCACTCTCTTGTAAAAATCAAGTATATGAGTAGGCAACAAGATTCACAAGGTATATTTGTTCTAAAAGATTATGATACTTTACAATAAATAATCAAGGTTGCTTCAAAAAAGATAGATAACTCATAAAACAAGATAAGTGAATCTTTTAGTTATATCTCTAAAGGACCAAAATAATTTTCCTTTGCAAGACATGAAATTGTAGATATTGAATAAGCATAATCCCCTCCTCTCAATAGACCTCTATTTGACATGGGAGAAAATTTAGGCCATGTGTAAAATCCTCATAAGAATGCTTCTAAGAGGAATTTCTCTTATCCTATTGTCTTTAAAGATTACAACTGAAAAATAATGAAAAACATTTCTCCATCTAATTTACCTACCTTTAGAGGTCTGTCCACTAAAGACCTAGATCAATTTATTTTTCAGTTTAAGGTCCTCTACCAAGCTTATGGTTACACTTCAAACAACCAAAATCTGAAGCTCTTTCCTTCAATAAGCTTCATTTTGAAAAAATCCTTATCTTCATTTTGTTTGATTTTGAAAAAATCCTCTTTCTTATCCTTGACCCTATAGTAATCTTGATATTTATCTAAAAATACTATTTTTATTTCTCTCCAAGTGTGGATAGAGTTCCCTTCTATTCCCATGAACCACCTCATTGCTCCACTAAAGAATCTTGAGGATTACTTAGATTGGTTCAATATTTCCCTCAATAGGTGTGGTTATGAATTACCTAAAGAAGTGATCAAAACTATTTTCCTTAAAGGATTGGATTAATTCTTTAAGGATTCATTTAATCTCATGGGGAAAGGAGATATTACTAAACTAAATTTCCTAAAAATCATATTATTATGTATTGACTACTCTCAAATAAAATGTAGTAGTAGAAAAGGAAAACTAGAGAAATTCAATGATGTAAGCCAACTCATGGAAGAACTAGCAAACTTTACAATAGACATATTGGTTCAATTAAATTAAACATTAGATGGATTGAAAGCTAAGGATAAATATAATACTAAAACATTAGGGATCTAATATCCAAAGTGCATATTAAAACATGCACTTACGGACTATCTTTTAGATAAAATTGAAATCTATGAAATTTATGAAATTAAGGATCATGACATAAAGAATTGTAGTCATCTTCCTACTCCCAAGAATTAATTAAAATGAAATACACAAACCATAGAAGAAATCAACTATGTTCAAAGACAATGAAACACCTTTCAACAAAATCAATAGTTTGACTCAAGAATTGTTTTTCCATAATGGCATGCACTGTAGACACCTAAATCTGACCATTGATAACCTTCAACTAGGATTTTGACCAATTTCCACCAAAATGCAAAATTTTTCCTAAAAACACTAATGCACATTAAAAGTTTTGAAACTGTTATATTCAAGTGTTGATTTTGGCCAAGGTATCATTAAATGTGGCAATGCTATATATGGTTCAACTAACTTTGATTAGATTATTTTGAGTCAAAATACCAATTTTGCACATGGGTGCTCTGGATTTCCCTTTTATATTAAAACTCTTACATGAGACATGTGCCTTTGTTATTTTGTGTTAGCAATATCCTAAATGGGAATATAGTTTAAATCATCTAACATAAAATTTCAATTCTAATCTAGTCAAATTTTGAGCCAATAACAAGACATGTTGACCAATTTGATTAATTTGTTCACCAAAGGGACAAAATTTACACCAAAGTGACTAATCATGCATAAGAGATAATTAAACCAAATCATGAGCCTAATTAAAAATTCCATGGAACTTGTTGAATAATTTCTGTTTTGAAATGAATATGGAATAACTGCATCAACATATGACATCATTTTTTGGAAAGATATTCCTAGGCCATAAATACATACAATATCAATGTTTAACCCCTCCATGCCTCATCAATGCCATCCATTCCTCTTAATTTCCCCTCTATCCCAAATACTGATAATCATATTTATGAATTTTAATTGCATAATTGAATTAATCTTTAGCCACACATCTCCATCTTGAGATGGATGGTTCAGGTTGATTCTAGCCATTTACAAAAATATATAAATAGGAGGCCCTATCTATTGATTTATAAGCTCTCATAATCCAAATTGATCATGCCCAAATGCATTTGAAAGCTTCATACAATTAGTGTTATAATGCCAAAATATTGAGCCAAGCTAAGCTAAAGCCACACAAGGTGCCAAGGAGAGATGGAGGTAGCCAAGATTCTATTGATGTAGAATTCATGAGAAAAAACCAATAAATCCACTACAACAAGATCTTTAGAGAATCTGAAGAAGGTAAAAGAAGTTTTCTTTTGCATTTTAGTTGTGTTTCCCATTCATGTTTTGTTAACTAAGCTCCCCCTTTGAGATAGGCTTAGGGTGTTAGTTTAGTGTGTTTTCATAATTGATTTTGGTTTATTAAATAACAAAATACTAATATATCTATATTTAAATCTTATGTTCATAAATTTCATGCTTGGTGGGACTATCTTTATGAGAGCTCAACCCACAAACATTTTTAATTTAATAGTTTTAATTCTTTTTTTGTTATTTTTTGCTTTGAGTAAAAATGGCCATTAAAGAATTCATAAATTTTTATTTAATTAATAATTTTGTATAATTTTTATTATGAATATATATAAATATGTCATTGATATTCTCAAAAACATTCACAAAATAACTCTTTATACTTATAAGTTATGGCGTTTTTAGTAACTGTCACTTTCTGTTTTTGTTTTTTTAGTGAAAATGGCTAGTACAGAGTGAATATTTGTTTTAATTGACTTTTGGGATGTAATTTTTTATATATAGTTGAAACTTGAAGTTATTTAAAACATATAAAAATTCTGTGTAAAAACAATGTATATTTTAAAAGTTATTATATAAATACTATCTTTAGGTTTTTATGTTTTATGTGTTGGTTTTTATGTTTTATGTGATTTTTTTAATTTATAGCTTCTAATTTGTTATTTACAAGTTTTCATATTATTATTATTATTATTATTATTATTATTATTATTATTATTATTATTATTATTATTATTATTATTATTATTATTATTTTTAATTAATTTATTTATTTATTTATTTTCATTTTATAATCTTTTCCTTGCAAATTTTATTTATATTTATGCTAACATTGTCTAACCTAACACATTTGATTTTAGGGCGATCCCTTAATGGTAGATAGGTAGCCGATGACCTTCTATTTTAAAGTTTCTTGTTTCAAAACTAAATGTGCTTCAAAGCTAAAGGAAATACTAAAGTTTTAATTATAGGATGAACTTGAAATTTGCTAAATCATGCTCTTTAGACATATTTCAAAGCTTAAAATGGACTAGGAATCCTTCATTTTGGTGTTTAAAGAAAATCGTTAGGGTGATTTATTGGTCAATTTTTGTGATTGTGATTTCAAAGATACAACTTAAGACCAAGGGGTCAAGAAGACTACCACTCAATATTTCAATTTGGGGATTAAAAATCAACTCAAATTTACAATTTTTTATATTCAATAGTTGTTTAATTTAGGATTTTTTTGGGTAAAGGAAAAGGATGTTGCACATATGGTCTTCCACTTGTCCCTTTTAAAGAACCTTTAGAATCAAAATTTATTTCCTTATAAAAATCCTTGTCCAAGGTGTGAAATGAATGCCACCTAAGCTCTCCCAAACTCACATAGTATTGTGTGAGCTAAAAGTGACATTTAAAGTCTTTTAAATTTTCATTTATTTTATGCAAACTTGGCTTGGAAGGGGGACTTCATTACCTCCTACAAGTTCTATAGGGAAGCTTTGACCTAGGGTTTCATTGCTCAGCATTGAATTTAAATTGTTCCCACTAAGATCAAAGGTTTGAGAGGTTAAACCACCTTCTAGTGTTGGATTTCACATGAGATGTATCTATATTTTGGACATTGCACTACATTGAGCGAATAACAGGATGTAGTGGTTGTAAAAAGGACAAGACATTTTTGAAACAATCCAAGTGCCATGGACACCTAATTATATGATTTTATTTTGCATCATGATGTGAAAGTCATTTTGGAATTGATTCCCCTAGATGTTTAAAAACTTTATAGATCTTAGACAAATCACCACTTACTGTGGAAGTGTTATTAGTGCAAGGTGCACCTCAAGGTCCATGTCATAGTACTATCATTCAAGAGAAGGGGGGAGTATAAAAACCATACTATATAATGTGAATTTTACTTTTTGGATGAACACTAAAGGCCTCTAAAATGATGTATATTGATGGATTCCAACAATACCAAGCAACATTTTCAATTAGTTGGTTTTGTCCTAGAATAATGTCTTAATTGTAGTCAATACTTGGTGTGAAAAAATGATACAAACCAAAAAATTATTCCTCATTTTCCTTTGAACAAAGAGGAATTATGCATCCCATGTGAATCATCAAGTTACCTTGTTCAAAGTTCATCAAAACTTGGGGTCATATCATCCACTTCAGTGTAGTTATGCTACCTAATTGATTTGAGACTTATACCAAACATTATTTAAGTCCTTCATTTATAACTTAGATTTAAAATTTCACCTTCATAAGTTTAGAGGGTTGAGGTGTTAATTGGTTTATCCATTTTCACTAGACTTGAGGGAAATTAGGTTTCATTATCCAATTTGGGTTGAAGGTCATTTTAGACTCATAATCATTCGCACCATTTGATAGACTTAAGTCATCATGTGCTAAATGATTGAACTTTGAGTCTATGAATTAAGAATTTTTGTATTGAAATGCTATGTTTACAAATCAATTCAAATAATTTTAGTCATCTTCCTACTCTCAAGAATCAAATTTAAACAAAATACACAAACCATATAAGAAATTAAGTATGTTCAGAGACAAAAAATACCTTTCAAAAAATTAATGGTTTGGCTCAAGAATTCCTTTTCCACAATGTCATGCACCTCCACAAATATGGGTAGTACCACCATGGGGCACCTAGGAATGGATGACATAATAGTATATGATGCCCCAACCTTTTCAATAAACATGAATACCCCAAGGACATCAATAACCATGGACAAATCAACATTAGAATTCTAGTCCAAATTATAAACAATAATAAGAAAAAGGTATCTTTAACAACAACACCAAAAAAAGTATTAATGGTTCCTTAAAGAAATCAAGCAGCCCATAGAGAACAAGTAATCCAACCTCAACTACCTACTTAGCTAGTGGAAAATACAAATAAATAGAGAAGTTCTTTTAAGTAAACAACATGAAACAATGGGTGTAGGATCTATTGAATGTGTAAACATTCATCCAAGATTAGGAGTAATGTTACAATAACCTTAGATAATCATTTAAAAAAGTACCAAAAGAGAAAATAATTCCACAAACTCAACCATAGAAAGAAGAAGGGTATAAATAGGAAACTAGAAAAATAGAGGAAGTTATTATAACTCTTCCATCTATTCCTTTTTGAGAAAGATTTAAGGAAGTGGAAAATAATAGGGAATCTAACTTGATACAAGAAATCAAAAAATTAAACATAGAGATTTCATTGTTACAAGACATTTGAGACATTCCATAAGTAAATAAGGTGATCAAAAGTTTGTGTATTGAGATAGCTGGTAGAAAAATACAACATTCTAATACCATATAATTAGATGGTAAACTTGTTGATTTATTTATTATCAGGAAAGTTGCTTTTACCTACATATGGAGACTAAGGAAGCCCTATCATTTTTTTAAAGATTTGACAATAGGAAATACCAAATGTATTGGTAGACTTAAGAGCTATTATTAATGTAATGACTATAGACACCATGAAAAATCTTTATTTGAAGTACATGCAATTGACTACCACAATCCTATATATGATAGATCATTCCACTACAAATCAAAAGGTGTCATTAAAGATATAACATTGAATATAGAGTCATGGGAATATCCTATTGAATTCTTTATCCTCTAGCCTAAGAACAAATAAATTGGATATCCATTGATTCTAGAAAGACCTTGGTTAGCAACTATAGTAGCATTGATTGATTGTATATCAAGATATATGACCATATTGAATGGTTTTAAGGAATAAAATCTCTTTATATCCACTTAATCAACCATCAATCAATATTATCAAATATTTATGGGTTGACAAACCTGATCAAAAATATGATATTATCTCCATTCTAGCTATGGTTACACTTATTGACCATGTAGAGTAAGTATAATATGAGCTATTAAGAATTATTAGAAATACTATGGATTTTGATAGTCTAGCTATGAATTATAATAGACTAGCTACAAATTTGAGAAAAAGACCCTTTCATGATAGCACTTCCTATCCATCTAATCATTCATCCTTTTCCACCTCTTCCCACATGTTGTATAACCATAAAAACATTCAAAAAAGTGTGATGTAGTGGGCATATGAAGGTTAAAATTCATTCTTATCAACCTTCCATTATCCTTTAGTTGGATTTATTCCTATAGGAGATAAGTTTGTCAAAGATTCTACTACATTTCATACATTTCTACCTCATCTTTGTCCTCTCAACTCATTGATGAGTGAGTTAATAAACTCTTCCCATATAGGTACTGTTGACCAAATTTCACCTCAGTATAATTTGTTCAACCATTTTCATGGAGAGATGAACAATATTTACAATAATATGTCATTTTAGAGGTCCAAAATTGTAAGTAAAGGAGGATAAATTATTTTATCTCCATTATAGTGTATGCCAAGTTCTCCATAGGTCAATTATTGGCCCCTTATAAACTTGAATTACATTATCAAGACCAAGTCAGGTTCTCTAAATGACTCAACTTGTTAAAATTTCATGAGTAGAAGTAATCTAGGTTTACGAACCCAAATTACTCCTTTCAATACTTTGCAGGTTTCCAACTATACATGACTTCAATTTTTCTAAAGATATTTTCTTATGACCTTTATAAGCAAAGGGAATCATAAAATCCCAAATGGTCTTGATAATATTCTCCCCCCAAGTATCCCTTTAGACTTTTCTGAAGGGCACTTTTTTTTCCCAAGTGACCCTTTGGACTTTTCTGAAGGGCACTTTTCTTTCTAAGTGACCCTTCAAAAAAGTAATGAAAGGCACTTTTCTTCTTAGTGACCCTTTGAAAAAGTTTTGAAGGGCACTTTTTCAAACAAGTTTCCCTTCAAAATTTTCCAAAGGGTACTTTGTTATCCAAGTGACCCTTCAAAAAAGTTTTAAAGGGCACTTTTCTTCTCAAGTGACCCTTCAAACTTTTTTGAAGGGAACTTTATCTTTTAAAATGCCCTTCAAAAAAGTTTTGAATGGCCATTTCCTTTATAAATGCCCTTGGGAACTTTTTTATGGGACCCTATGCCTTTTCAAAGTGTCCTTCAAAACTTCTCTGAAGGACACTTTCCCAAGTGTCCTTTGGGAAAAGTTATTGAAGGAACTAAATATTACCTTTTGGGTAAAATCCATGAAAGAATTCCTTCAAATAAATTGTTTAAAGGAATTACTTTGGGAAAATTTCCTAAAATATAAACTTGATGGATCCCGATGATGTGCCACAGGATGTCAAGTTTAAAACAACCAACTAGCCATTGGGGTGCAAAGATGATGTACCATAGGATGTCAAATTTAGGGTGACTAAATAGTTATTGGGATTCAAAGATTATGTTCCATAGGACATAAAATTCATGCCTAAAGTCTTTAAGCATGAAGTAAAGCAATTTAGAGAACCTGACAGGGTCTTAAGCAAGGATAGTGCAAATTGGGTTTCCCAAATAGCTTTGCTTATGACTTTTACAAGTAAAAGTAATTGAAATGCCCAAAAAGAAAGAGATAATGCTTTTTAGGTTTTAAAGACAGCTTTGATTATGAATTTTACAAGTAGAAGAAATTAAAGAACCTGAAGAAGCAAGTAGAAGTAAAGTCACTTAGAAAAATTAAATGGGTCTATTGTACAAAATGTGGGAGCTCTCATGAAGAATCCATTGATTTTACAATGATCTGAGCCATTTCTTATAGAGGGTCATATAAACACTGATCTTTAAATGATCTTGGTCATTTCAAGAGAGAAAATTAAAGAGAATGACAAACTCCAACTGAATGAGAGAATAGTTGGAATCAATTTCACTAAGATGGTGACTGTAAACCACTTTAGAGGCTTCTATTTTAGTGCCCAAGAGATCTATCTTCTTTCCCTCCTTTTATATAAATAATAACCTTGGGATCTTGTTTTATCATCCATAGATAGTATGGTAAATCCCTATTAGAATGTTTTTCCATTTTCTTGCCTTTCTTCAAAGAAGCATAAGTCTATTTTCTTTCTAAGTTTTAGACATTTGCCTAGGCATGAAAGAGACAAAGAGTGACAACAAGTGATTTTTTATCCTTCAATTCTCTATCCTTCATGTTTTTGAGTAAAGAGTTGATCCAAAAGGTCATGTAGAGAGCATTCTAGTTGTATGAGATTTTGCACATGTAACCTTTTCTTAGACTATACAGGTTATCTTTGCCAATTATTTACCTTGTGTGATCTCATTCATTTTATCTCTACATTTAAATACTTATGTTGAAATCTTATAGATCTTGAGTTATAGACTATATTCTATTGTGTTATACATAAGTATAGGACATACATGTCGATACTAATTCCTGGTGTATCACCATCTTAGACTAGGATTTTCATTCATGCAAACTTCTAACTCTTTTTACTCATATAAACTAGTTTATTAGTTTTATTTCAAAAAAAACTAATACAGGGAGCTATCCCTTTTAACCTAAAAGTTCATTAACACTTATAGGCACACTCATAGGCTTGGAAATGTCCCAATGCTACCTAAAACTAGAGGAGGCCTAAACAACCCTCTTCTAGGGTACAAGATTTAGAGACCACATTTTTGGCATGCTTGATGGGACCCAAATTATTGCTAAGTCAAGGTAAATGCTAGTCTTGATAGGCCTAATTATTATAAATACTCCTAACCCAACATTTGGCAACTCTAAAAGGGTGTGAATCCTTAGTTCTAGACCAAGTTTTATACATTATCCTACATAGTCCTCATAAGGTCCTTAAGATTTTTTGACCAAGTACCTTCAAATAAATCTTTTCTTAAATGAAAACACGTTGAACCACTTCTAGCCATATTAAACCCTTGGCAAGGAGGTTTTGGGGAAGAAGCAGAAGAGGTTAAATAAGTTCAAGGAGAGGAGGAAGTTGAAGAAGAAGAAGAAGAAATAGAGGATCATAGATGAAGAAGAGAAATGGGAAAAAGGGGAGAGATAGATATGAATCAAACTTTCCCTACTTTTAATACCCAAAACCCAATAGAGCTTCTTACATATGACCCCATCCCTCCAAATGCTACCAAAAATCTTTCTAGTTTCAATGGAGAGGGTCTTATTACCCCATCTGAACATATTAGAGACATCTCTAATTTTTGTAATTTCCACAATGTTACTAGGGCCAACATAGCCATTAGGTTGCTTGCTATGTCTTTAAAAGGCAAAGCACTTGACTAGCATAGAATGTTGTAAGGGGGTTGCATTACACATTATGATGGTTTTGAAGACCTATTGGTGACAAGATTCAAAAATAAGAGTGATCATGATTCCCTAATACATTGGCTAAATATAATAAGAAGAGGTCCAAATGAATCCATAGGATATTTTAATGAGAGATTTCAAATATTATGGTATAGGTTGCCATCAATCATGAGAAATCCTCCTAGATTTGTGTTCCCAACATACCTCTAAGGGATTGGTACTAATTTTGCTATTATGTTTTAGTCAATGGGAGGATTCACTCTTTGACGTGCATATGAGCTAGCAATTCAGGCTAAGAATATCTTGATTTAGGCTAAAAGACTCCCTCCAAGAGTTTCCATGACTTTGTTGTCCCACAATTTGGTTGAATCTCCAAGCATGTCTCAGGTTCCCAATGCTAATTTGAAGTTAAGAGCCTTTCCCAAGAAGGAGGATAACATTGTGGATAAAGATTACGAAATTAGATCCTTGAAAGCTCAGCCTAAGTAAGCTCAATATCAGGAAAGTCCTCTTCCTAATGCATAATACTATCCTCAAAAAGGATATAGAGCTCCATCCCAATACAATTATCAAGGGAGAAGACAAAATCAACAAGGTTAAAGTAGGTAGCTTAATTCATATAATCCAAATTCTACTTCTCCTATAAAGGTTGTTGTTCCAGTTCATGCAAATCTAGTGTAAAGAGAAGATCATGTGGACCAATAGGGGTATCCTCAAGATTAATTTACAAATGATGATGGAGGAACCAGCTATGCTTTGACTACATAAGAAGAAGATAATCCTTACATGACAATAGGAGAAATATGTCCCAACCAAAGGGATAATCATGGAGAAGGCAACATCCCAAGTATGGGGATGATGAACTTTCAAGAGAAGGATTATTTTGTGTTAATTCAAAGCATGTCAATTATAGCTAATACAAGGTCTAGGAAGAAAGCCTTTATAGAATGCCAAAAGCCATGAATATTTCCAAGTGATGCCTCTCCAAGGCCACAAAATGCCTATCAAAGTGTTTCACCTTCTATAAGCCATGTTCCTCAATATAAGTAGAATGTAAATGCAGCTACCAAAATTGCAACACAATAGGATACAACTTTTTTATTATTGTCAAAAATGCAAGAGAAAGTGAATACTCCATCTCTAAATATTTTGGACTCATTAAAGAGCACTAAGATAAGCCTATCCCTTTGGGAGGTTCTACATATACCTAGTTAAAAGGAGCTTTTGCAAAAGTAGTTAGCAAGCATGCAGGTGGTTGCTCAATCTTCAACGCATCATAGTGTGCCTCTTAAAAATTCTCCAAATTATATTTTTGAGCCTTCCACTAAAGTTGAAAAACCTCCAACCTTCTACCACACACTCATTATAGGAGATAATTTGGTCCATAATTGTATTGTGGATAGTGGAGTGAGTACTAATATTATGCCTAAAGTAGTGGTTGATAAGTTAGGTTTGAACTATGAGCCAAATAGTAAATTCATGTTACAACTAGATGGAACTCCAACCAAGATGGTATGATTGGTCAAAGGTCTAAAAGTGTTTTTACATGGCTTCCCAAGCTTCCCTATCATGCAAGATAGTGTGGTGGTGGACCTTCTAACACACTTTATTATATACTTATCTAAGGACTTTATGGCTAAGATAAGAGGATACCTTTCTACTAATTAGTCCTTTATAGCTTTCAATACAACATATGGAACCAATTTAACCATAAAAAATCAACCATTATTAAGGTTCCATATTGAGCCATACTTGGAGACAATGACAAATCAAAATTGTCTAATCAGCAAGGAGGAAGAGGTAGTCCTAAATAGTGAAACATTTTATCCTCTTGAAGGTATTTTTGACCTCTATCTTAATATGTATAGCACTAAAATGAATGGCCTTGATCCTTACACTTTCATTGAGGAAAATGATTTGGGAGTTTACTGCATGCATGAGAAAAATGTCCCAATTCGTTCACTCACCAATGAAGATCATGAGCTTGATGGCATGTGGTAAATGTTCTTTGATGGTTCAAAGAGAAAAGTAGGTGTAGGAGATGGTGTCGTGTTGGTCTCCCCATCAAATAATTGTTACTAATCATCTTATATGTTTCAATTTAGCTACACTTATAATGTGGTAGAATATGAAGGCTTAGTTTATGGTCTCCAATGGTCAAATAAGAGAGGAATCAAGATTTTGAAAGTCTATGGAGATAGTGAGCTGGTCATTAATCAAGTGAGAAGTCAAGATAAAACCAATAACCACTTTATCAAGTCCCAAAATCATAGGGTATGGGATATACTCAA
This sequence comes from Torreya grandis, assembly GCA_037957365.1. Taxonomy (NCBI): domain Eukaryota; kingdom Viridiplantae; phylum Streptophyta; class Pinopsida; order Cupressales; family Taxaceae; genus Torreya; species Torreya grandis. The sequence goes on from JARHVA010001372.1 coordinate 1,397,313, forward strand.
GGATTTTGGTGACTTTAACATCCAACCCATACCAAGAGACTTGAACAAGCACACTGATAGACTGGCTGCAATAGGAGCATGTTTTGACTTAGTTACTAATGTTAAACAAGAGAAATATCAATTTCATATCAAGATCATTGTGAGACCTTCCATTTTGGATAATGAAGTGTCATGGAAATTATTTGAAAGTGATGAACATATTGTACACTTTTTACAAAATAAGGCAAGCTTCTCTTCAAGAAATCAGAATAAGTTGAATGATCATTATGAAGAGCATATTATACAGCTGAAGACAAATAAAATACCCGAGGGGATAATTACCTTAAAGAGTGTCTTCAATGAGGATGACCAAAAGAAAAACCAAAGAATGAGCATGTCAATAAAATAAGAGAACTATGAGAGAGTTATGGGCTTTAAGGAGAAAATTTTGAAGATTGGCAAGGCTTGCTCTCGACTGAAAAGACAAGATTTTATTGCATTATGCAAAGAGTTTCATGACATCTTTGCCTATGAATACAAATACCTAAAAGGATTTGAGCCAAGTCTAGATCATCACACCATTAATTTGGAGTATGGAGCTAAACCGATAAGGTAAAATCAAAGGCATATCAACCCCAAGGTAGAAGAACTCATGAAGAAAGAGCTAACTAGATTTCTTGAGTCTATGATAATTTTTGCTATCAAGCACTCGACTTGGGTAGCCAACCTTGTGTCGGTTCAAAATAAGATTGGAGAAATCAGACTTTTTGTGGATTTTCATGATCTAAAAAAAGTGTCTCTCAAGGGTCATTACCCACTCCCTTCCATGTAACAAATTCTACAAGCTGTTTTAGGTTCTCAACATTTCTCACTTCTTGATGGTTATTCAATTTATAATCAAATTTTGGTAAATGAAGAGGATCAAATCAAGATAGCCTTCACCACCAAGTTGGGGACCTTTGCCTAAAAGAATATTTTATTTGGTTTATCTAATGTTGGAGCTACATTTCAAAGGTCAATAAACATGGATTTCAAAGGTTTAATCAATAAGTCTTTGCTTGTTTACCTTGATGATATAACCATTTTTCAAAAGATGTTGCTAATCATATTGGACATCTAATGAAAGTGTTTGAGACTATGGTAAATCCTATCATAGCCAAGCTAAAAAATAACTAATTTTATACTTGGACAAAGGAAGGTAAAGGCATCTTTGAGGAAATCAAGAAATAAATCATAGCATCTCCCACTCTCTTAAATCCAAATTTTTCTAAGGATTTTATTCTTTATAATTTTTCTAACTTGGTCACAATCTCAGCCATGCTTATGTAAAAGAATGATGAGGATGTTTAAAAACCAATTACTTTCTTTAGCCAAGGCTTAGAATACTATGAAGTAATATATTATTTTATGGAGAAGCAAGCTTTAACCATCATCAAAGGTTTGATAAATTTTAGGCATATGGTTTCCAATAATATGATCTATGTCATGGTCTCCCATCCTAGAACCAAGGAGTTTCTCCGAAGTAGGGATTTCAATGAGAAGAGGGCTAGATGGATCATGAAGGTGATGGAATATGAAATTGACATCAAGGTAATGAACCTAATAAGAGGAAGAGGTTTATGTGAGCACTTAGCATCTGACTTTCAAGAGCCAAAAGAGTAGACCTTGGTGAATCAATTTCAAGACTAACTAGTTAATCAAATGCAGAATCTAAGTTAATCACAAGACATCATTTGTTTTCTTCAAAATGGTGATTGTCCTAATAGCCTAAACAAATCTCATAGAAGCTATTTTAGGCTGCAATCTATTATTTATTATCTTGTGGATGGAATTATCTTCAATAAGGCTGCAAACAATGTGTTGATAAGATGCATTAATAATGACCAATTTGATATGATACTAGAAAAGTTCCATAATGGTGTAGATGGTGGTCACTTCTCTCCTAGAACAACATCCACAAAAAATAATGAGAGCTGGTTACTATTCGCCTAGTCTTTTTAAAGATTGTTATCATTGGGCTAAGGTTTATCCTCAATATGCTTTATTTATTGGTAAACAAAAACTTGCTGCCCTTCCATTAAATCATATCCAAGTGGACCAACCTTTCATGCAATGGGGCCTTGACTTCATTGGCATGATCAACCCTCCATCAAGTGTTGGACACAAATGGATATTGACTACTATAGACTACTTCACAATATGGGTAGAGGCTATTACTTTGAAGGAAGCAAATGAAAATTCCATCTTTGAATTTTATGACAACATTATAACAAGGTTTGGAGCTCCTCATGTCATTATCTTAGATAATGCACTTGATTTCATAAGTGCTAAAACTTTTGATTCAAAAACAAAGAGTGGAGTTCATTTGAGTACCTCATCCAACTACTACCCTCAGAGTAATAAATTGGTTGAGTCTACCAACAAGAAATTCATCAAGATCATTAAGAGGATGTTAGAAACCAATAAAATAGCATGGCATAGCAAGCTAAAGACAACCTTATGGGTAGAGAAAATCACTCCCAATAAGTCAATTGGTAATTCTCCCTTTGTACTTATTTATAGGAGAGAAGCTTGGAACTTTCACAATATCTAGAATTACTTGAGAACACTCCCATGGAGGTTAGATTTATTGAATTAATGTAGTTGCAAAAGGCAAGAGATGAAGCACATAGATATTTGGAACACCATAAAGTTCTCACACAGGAATCCTTTGATAGAAGGGAAAGGGAAAAAGTGTCCAAAGAAGGTGACTTGGTCTTGAAATGGGATGAAGTTAGAGATAAACTAGGAAAACTTACAAATTTTGATACCTTGTGGAGTGGTCCTTACACCATAAGTAAGTGCAAGAAAAGAAACTCATTTCAGCTATCCAAAATAGATGGAGAAGAGCTACCTATTTTAGTGAATGGAATCCATTTGAATCCTTGCTTTTGATCCTAGCTAGCCATGTCTTGTATATACTTTATTTTGGCGTGTTTCCTTTTTTGTGTTTGGTTTCCCTAAGTGCTTTGTAGCACATGTATGTTTTCTTTCCCTTTGTTTGGTATAAATCTCTACCTTGTGTGTGTAACCAACCCAGCTAGTGTCTTTTTGAACTAAAGCTTGCTTAGTTCTATTTGAAGTGCCTATATGCATGACTTCATGACCAATGGAAGGATTTAGGCAACTAGTATTTGACATAACAGGAATGCCTCCCCTTAGAATCACTAAGAATGTTGACCAAATTCCACCTTAGTATAATTATATATATAAAATTATATATGAGTAGAAGTAATATGACTTTACAAACCTAAATTACTCCTTCCAATGCTTTGCATGTTTTTAAATAGGTTTTCCAAGGAGCTTTGGTTATGAATTTTATAAGAAAAGGAAATAAGAAAAACTTAAATGGCCCTAATAATTCCCCCCCCCCAAGTGTCCCTTTGGAATTTTTCAGAGGGCACTTTATTTTCCCAAGTTTCCCTTTGAAATTTTTTGGAGGGCATTATTTTTTCTAAGTGACCCTTCAAAAAAGTTCTGAAGGGAACTTTTCTTCTCGAGTGTCCCTTAAAACTTTTCCAAAGGGTAATTTTCTTCCAAATGACCATTTGGAAAATTTATAAAGGGTACCTTTTATCCCAAGTGTCCCTTTAAACTTTTCTGAAGGGTACTTTGTTGTCCAAGTAACCCTTCAAAAAAGTTTCAAAGGGCACTTTTATTCTTGAGTGACCCTTCAAACTTTTTTGAAGGGAAATTTGTCTTTGGAAATGCCCTTTGGAAAAGTTTCGAAGGGCCATTTCCTTTGGAAAATCCCTTCAGAATTTTCTAAAGGGACCTTATGCCTTTCCCAAGTGTCCTTCGAGAAAAGTTCTCAAAGGAACTAACCATTGCCTTTTAGGTAAAATCCCTGAAAGAATTCCTTCAAACAAATTTTCTAAATGAATTATTTTGGGAAATTTTCCTAAAACATAAACCTGATTGATCCCCATGATGTGCCATAGTATGTCAAATTTAATACACCCAACTAGCCATTGCGGTGTAAAGATGATGTACCATAAGACATCAAATTCAGGTTGGCCAACTAGCCATTGGGATTCAAAGATGACATGCCATATGAAATAAAATTCATGTCTAAGGTCTTCAAGTAGGAAGTAAAGCCATTTAGAGAACTCGATAGGGTCTTAAGCAAAGATAGTGCAAATTGAGTTTCCCAAAGAGCTTTGATTATGAATTTTACAAGTAAAATCAATCAAAAACCCTAAAAAGGAAGAGATAATGCTTTAAAAGTTTTCAAGAGAGTTTTAATTATGAATTTTACAAGTATAAGCAATCAAATAATTCAAAGAAGCAAGTAGAAGTAAAGTCACTTGGAAAACATGAATGGGTCTGCAGTGCAAAACATGAGATATCTCAAGAAGAATCCATTGATTTTTTAGTGATATAAGACATTTCTTATGGAGGGTTATCTCATCATTGAACTTGCAGAGATCTTGGTCATTTCAAGAGGAAGAATCAAAGAGGACAAACTCTAACTAAATGAGAGAATAGCTAGAATCAATTTCACCAGGATGATGATTGTAAACCATTTTGGAGGATTTTATTTTAGTGCCTAAGAGATATCTCTTCTCTCCCTCTTTTACTATAAATAATACCCTTGGGCTCTTGTTTTATCATCCACAGATAGGATGATGAAGCCCTACTAAAATGTTTTTCCATTTTCTTACCATTGAGCAAAGAGGCATAAGTCTATTTTATTTCTAAGTTATAGACATTTGCCTTGCCTTGCAAGAGACATAGAGTGGTATCAAGTTATGTTTTATCCTTTTGTTCTCTATCCTTCATTTTTTTGAGCATATATTTGATCCAATAGGTCATGTAGAGTGCATTCTAGCTATATGAGATTTTTCACATGTGTAACCTTTTTTTTAGACTATACAAGTTATATTTTGTAGTTATTTACCTTGTGTGATCTCATTCATTTTGTCTCTACATTGAAATACTTATGTTGGAATCTTCTAAAGATTGAGTTATAGACTATATTATGTTGTATTGTGCATAAGTATAGGGCATACATATGGATACTAATTCTTAGTGTATCACCATCTTAGACTAAGATTTTAATTCATACACACTTTTGACTCTTTTCACTCATACAAATTGGTTCATCATTTTTATTGCACAAAAATCTAATATAGGGAGCTAGCCCTTTCAACCTAGAGGTTCATTTCCACTTATAGGCACACCCATAAGCTTAGAAATGTCCCAACATTGTCCAAACCTATAGGAGGCCTAAGCAGACCTCTTCTAGGGTGCATGATTTAGAGACAATAGGCACTAAACAAATCATAGTAGCACTAGGGAAGACACTCAACATAAAAAATTGGTTGATACATGACTAAGAGATGAAAGTTTTTGATGTACTCAAAGATCATACTCAATCTTTTACTTGGGAATATCAAGAGATAAATGGAATTCACCTCTTGATATTCATTAAGATAACCACATTTACACATAAAACATTAATTCATTAAGACAACCTCAAAGAAAAATTAATCTTATCTTGAGAGATATTGTGAAAACTAAAATTGAAAAGTTGCTAGACGTACGATTCATTTATCCTAATTATGATAGCCAATGGGTCTCTCCTTTGGTTATTATTCCCAATAAAAATCATAATTGGAGAGTATGTGTAGATTATAGGGATTTAAATAAGTAGATAATGAGATATTACTTCCATCTACCCTTTAATGATCAAGTACTTGACAACTTGGCTAGGAAAAGATATTTTTCTTTCCTATATGGCCTTAGTAGATACAACTAGATACATGTAGAACCTAATGATTAAGAAAAAATGACCTTCACCTATCCATGGGGGACATTTATCTATAGATTATTTCCTTTTTTTTAATGCAATGCACCTTCCACTTTCTAATGAGCAGTAATAGACATATTTTTAGACCTAACCAATGACTGTGTCAAGCTTTTATGGACAATTTTATTGTTCATGGATAATCATTTGATGAAATATTGAGAAATATTAAAAAAATTACTAAAAATATATGAGGATAACCATTTTTTATAAGTCAATAAAAGTGTTTTATTTGGTATAAGGTATATTTTTAGGACATCATATTTTTGTAGAAGGTATTCAGGTAGATTAAAAGAAAATTGAAGTCATTTTAAACTTTCTTATTCTTAAAAAACAAACTGATTTTAAGATTTTATTAGGCTATGTAAGCTACTATAGAAGGTTCATAAAATATTTTAGAAATATTGTTGCTACATTTTTTGATTTACTTATAAAGGAAAGTGACTCTGTTTGGAATTTAGCTTGCCAACAAGCATTTAAAACCATCAAGGAAAAACTTAGGACTGTACCAGTCTTGGGAGGACCTAATTGGTCATAGCCCTTTCATATTTATACATGCCTTCAATCATGTTATGGGAGTTATTTTGGGACAAAAATATGAAAATGGACATATGTATGCCATATACTCTATAAGTATTAACTTAACTTCAATTGAAATAAATTACACAACCACTAAAAGGAATTCCTTGTTATAATTTATGCCATAAATAAATTTAGACACTATATTATTGGTTATAAATTTTTTTATATTTTAATCATGCAACTATCAGGGATCTAATGAATAAGCTAGTAGTAAGAGGAAAAGTTATTAGGTGGTTGCTATTGTTATAGGAATTTGGCATAACAATTATTGATAAACCAAGAAAATCTAATGTGGTTGTTGATTTTCTTTCTAGATTAAATAATGCATATGGAGAATAACTTGTAGAAGATAACTTTCTAGATGAATAACTATTTTTTGTTTCAACACAATAACCTTAGTTTTCTGATATATCAGACTTTCTAGCTTTAGAGAAGTTTCCTTTTCAATTTACCCAAAAGTAAAATAAATGTTTAATTAGAATTAGTTCTTCTTATAAATGGATTAATGGTATACTATTTAAGCTTATACTTGATCATGTTTTGTGTAGATGTGCAAAGGATATTCAAATGTATGATGTCATTTGTATATGTCATGATGAACCTAGAGGTGGACACTATTTAATTAAAAGAATAATACATAAAATACTTAGAGCTAGATATTTTTGGCCAACTCTTCACAAGCAGGTAAAGACATATGTTTTGCAGTGTGATCCATGTCAAATAATGTGGAAACCTACATTATCTTCTTAGATGCCTCTTCATCCACAAGTAGTTCTAGAACCTTTTGAGAAGTGGGATATGGACTTTGTTGGGCTCATAGATCCACCATCATAAGGAAAGAATACTTGATGGTATATACATATTATCTAACCAAATGGGTTGAAGTACAACCTCTTTCCTATATAAGATAAGAAGCAATAATAGACTTCTTCTATTCTAAGATCATACAACATTTTGGAGCACCAAGGGAAATAGTATGTGATCAGGGGCCATAGTTTATGTCCAATATGATCCAAGAATTCATGGAGATCTACCAAGTCAACCATAGAAAATCTTCTTCATACCATCCTCAAGAAAATAGATAGGTAGAAGTTACTAATAGAGAATTGAAGAATATCCTTACCAATATAGTTAGTAGTAGTAGAAGGAATTGGGTAGCCAAACTTCTAGAAGTTGTTTTGGCATATGACACCATGTAGAAGACCACTACTATTTTTTCACCATATGAATTGGAATACGGTAAGAAACCTTTCCTTTCAGTTGAATTTGAAATGCAAAATTTGAAGACTACATTATAAGTATGAATTGATTTGAATGAAGTACAATAAAAAATAATGTTATAATAAAATGAGTTAGATGAGATGAGGATAGAAGATTTATAGTAAATAGAGATGAAACAATATCAGAGGAAATAATGGCATGACTTGCATATTAAAAAAAATTAGTTCAAAAAAAGAGATTGGTCACTCTTATATGATTCCAAATATCAACATTTCAAAGGTAAGATAAGAACTAGATGGTTATAACCATTTCAGATAATATTTTTTTTATAATGGTTTAATATATTTATTTCCTATAGATGAAAACCAAAAAACACTTATTGTTAATGGACACTAGTTGACGTTATATCAAAAACCTTCCAGTAAAGAGGAATTCATGAAGTTAGTACAAAATGAGTTTGGTACCATGAAAGAACTCAAATCTTTCATGGCAATTGATTTTTGAAGACAAAATGGCCAAAATAAAGGGAGAGGATCCACCTCTTCTCTAAAACAATTTTTAAAAAATCAACATTGAAAATATTTTAGGATGTTGTTGATAGTCATGTTCATAAAACCAACTTGCTAGCTATTCATGTACTAAATATTGAGCCTTGACTAGAAAACTAACAAATGGTTGGTCAAGGGAAAAATAAATAAAAAATAAAGAAATTTGAAAAGGATTTTAAAAATTCAAGAATCATGATTGATTCCATTTGTTTCAAAGAAATAAATTTAATATTATTATATGTTGTACTATTTTTCATAAACTAATTCATGCAATTTTCTATCTAGGAATAGGTAAGGAAGACAGATAAGGCCAATATCATGATTTTTAAGGTAGAGTATTTAATTTTCTGCTAAATGATAGTTTTATGTCTAAGTTACATGCATTTACTCAAAATAATTGGCATAAAAATTTTCATAGGGTAATATAAGGAATATATTCCATGATGTTAGTAAAAAAATCATTTCAAAAAGTTATATTTTGAAGCCTCAAAACATGAGCAATGGATATTTTCCTTTCAAGTCACAAAAGTACTTCATGATGGCATGCCATTATAATCATATTTCATTTATGAAAAAAAAAATCAAAGGGTTTAAAATATTTTTTGATGGAATAATTTAAAAAATCATAAAAATGAAAAAGTATGCCATCATTATTCAGAATTGATGTTGTCATAATTAAGCTAGAATGCTGGAGGTTTTATCTACAACTAAAACCTTAAGGAGATATTATTGTTGTCTATTCATTTTACAACAAATTATTTTTATATTTTGAAAAAAATAAATGACAAAGGATAAATGAAAGGCTCAAATTAAAAAATTAAATTCCCAAATAAATGAAGAGGAAGGATAAAATTCAAAGGGGGTAGATGATTTGGAACTACAACATGCTCTAGTATTATCCCAATGAGAAGCAACTATTAAACATAATGTGGATGATATTGAAATAATTGTCGTAGCTCAAAACAAAGATTATTTTATTTCCCTTTTGATGAAACAAATTGAAAACATGGAAATCTAATCTCTGAATAAACTAAATGATGTATAATATGAAATATTGATGTATGGAGCCATACCAAATTACTTAGGGAAGAGAATATTTCTTTAAGGATAAATCTTCTCAAATTTGAAATATAAAATGCTAAATTAAGGACTCAAATAGGTTATAGATCTTCTAATATCTATTCTAAGGTCATGGTATAACAAGGTTGTCAATTTATTTTGTCTATTCCAGATGTGAAAAATCAATGGGAACAAGTTTGCTCAAAACATGAAGAGTTGAAGAGAAAAATCACCTTCTTAGAAAGGAGAAACAAGAATTACAAGAGGATATGGTACAATCTCAGTAAAAATAAGACCAAGTGAAATAAACTCTTCAATTTACATGTAAAATAAGTGAAAATTTCTTATCTTATAGAGTTCCTTCTTCTACATATAATTTATTTTTTGCATGAATAGTTTTGCAGATGGAAAATTTCTAGATCACTTGCAATCTATCACATGAAATAAATACTAGTGTTAAATTCATGGTAGTGTATCAAAATAGTACTCCTAATAGGCAAGATAAAATTTGTAAATTATACTTGTGTGACATTATTTTAGGTAATATAAACACTTTCCTGGTAAACCTATTTATAGGAGAACTTCAATTAAGAACTCTTCTTTCTACATTAAAAAATTAGATTGCTTGGCAAGACCAATATGATGATCACACTAATATTACAAGAGATGTTGTTCTATATATTAAAATTTAATTTAGTGATGCATAATACATATTATATAATTTTTAGAGTTTTTATCAAAAACATCAGTTTCATGACAATTATATTTCTACCTTGCAAGATGGCCTCCTCAACATTGAACTATTTGTTCAACATAATTTTGATGACATGGTGGTTTCTTATAGACAACGTTGGTATATGTTACTATTTCCCTTGAGAAGAAGAGAAATTTTGTAACCCACTATTATTTAGTGTTCCCTTAGGAAGGACAAATTCATTGTTTAGATAATTTTATATGTTATTCAAGGGGATGGATAGAAATAATAGATAGGAATGAGGTTTAAACCTCCATTATTACTCTACCCTATATCCCCATGTCAGAGTATTAGACCTTAGTCTGACAAGCAGTTTGCCATTTGGATCCACTTTATGCAAAGGGATATGGGTTTCACTCCTCATCATCAATGGATATTTTAAGATATTTATTCCATTTATGATTTGAGTCTCAAGCTTGAATAGATAGTTCATAATTATGAATACTGAGGATACTAGTTTACAAAAGGTAAGGTGTGGGAGAGATAATGAGTCCATAAAATGGCTCATTATTGCTATAGTTTATGACCTTAAATATGTCAAATGGTTAAGAATTATATGTAATTTTGGTATTTAAAACTAGAATAAGGTAGGAAATAGATAATTTTATCTATATAAATTCATTTAAATCTAAGTCAATCTTCTTTGCATTATGTTCTAACCATTTGCATGTTTTAAGCTTCACATTTTGATATGTACAGGCAAAAGTAACATTTGATAATATTTTATGAAGATAAGGATGATCCAATACATATAAATAACCATATAAAGCTTAGATATATATTCTAAATATTTCTATGTATTTTATTAGTCAACTATGGATTATGCCAGCTTACTACAAATTTCACCAATAAGCTACGAATTTCAATAGTTTTGCGATGGATTGACCCAGTTTGCTCTAGACTTGATCATATCATATTTCAAAGGGTTAAAATAGAATTTATACCTTCTTCATGATAATATTAAAGACTCATTTTAACATTTCTATTTCTATTCATGTATATAAATAGGTTCATATTTATGTTTAGTCTTCCATTTTTAGAAGTTATTGTTCTAGGTTACAACTCTAAAGATAGAAGATATGAATATCATATATGTAAATATTTAGTCGCTAGATATAGTTAGGTGTGGTAGTTTTTATCTCATGAGAATATTTTGATTCCTTGAATATCTCATTTCAACTTCCTTCTATTTGAACTATGTTGCCTAATCTATCTAGAATATCTTCCTATTTCAAATCAGTCAAGTTGTTACCTAGATTATAGGGATAAACATTTTATTTTGCATATAATTAAATGATATATCCATGTTGGATCTATGATATACACACACACACACATATATATATATATATATTATAATATTGGTTATACAGAGTATTATAGTACTTTAATTTCACAATTCATGTAAAAAGTAGCATTTTAAGGCTGAGTTGATTCAAACCTGAATCTGAGGGTGAGCATGGGCCCACTCCCCAAAGAGACAAGAGATTTTTTATTTTATTTATAAATTTATTTATTATTTATTTTAATTAATATTTTATATTTATATATATATGTTGGTATAATTAATATTGATAGCATGTATGATATATTAGATAATTGATGTGTTACTTTTAATTCAACTTAAACATTTAATTACTATTTTAAATTCCTACAAAATTGATTATAAAAATGTGATTTTATATTATTTTTATTTTTATAGGTGTGGATTTGAAACTTAATATGAGTGAGTTTATTTTTTAATAAAGTGTGATTGTTTCCAAATTCTTCAGTTCAGTACAGTTTGGTTTGTTTATATTTTTTACAAGATTGTTTTCTTTCAACATTAATTTAGTATTTATAAATATACATAGATTATAATAACATCAATAACCTCCAAAACAAGTACTATTAAATTGAAACCAATAAGTTTCTTAATGAAAATAGTATTAGACACTACCCTGGTAAGAATTGACACCAACAAAAGTTGGTTGAATGAAGGGGTAATAATGACAACCATCAATGATAAGTGAATAAAATAATATTTATCAAATAGAAATATGAGGATTTTAGGGATTAAATAAGGGAATGTAAAAAACCTAACTTAGGCATCTTATGATAAGACCTTAGGAAACATAAGGCATACTAAGGACATGAGAAGACATTGAGTGACTAGTGACCATCAATATATAGAGGATACATATTTGCTATAAACACAAAGCTATGTAGGTGAATAAGTGTGTTACTAAGATAAATTCATGTAGGTAGTTTTTTAAAATAAAAATAAAATTGACCTACCTTCCCACAACATTTTCCCCATTCCTTAGCACCCTTTAAAAGAGACATCAGTTTACTGTAAATATTGGTTAATTGTATGAAAAAGTAGGTACCAATAAAAGATTTTTTTATTCTCCTTTTATAATCTAATGTACTATCAAACTCTGATGGACCTAGGCTCTATTGTGAGTCCAATTTTGGATTTTTAGCTTTAATTAGATAAATGAGATATGCTTAGAATCACATTTTTTAGTGTGATTTGACTTTTTAAAAAAATTAATGTTGCCTTGTTGATCATTACCTTTTGTTAAATGATTTGGATTTTGAATATTTTTATGGATTTTTTAAGATTCCTCCTCCATATGGACTTGGAATGACAAATCGTGAGAGACAGAGTGATACACATAAATAAATGTTAGGCTTAGGTGAAAGTAAGCTATGTAACCAAATACAAGACTGACTAGGACACTTAGGCTTAACTATGAACTAACATGTTATATCAAGTCTCAACTATGTATATGCTTAGTTTGAAAAAGGGGATAAAGGGGAAGAAAGGAGATCCAAAGTGGAACAATAAAATTAGTGTATAATGAGATGAACTATTTACTAAATGTTCACTTGGTAAAGGAATGACTAAAGAGAGCAAGGTTTGTATAACCAAGTCACAATAACAATTATCTATGTTTATAGAGAAAATATAGTAAACAAGCATAAAAAATAAAAAGAGATCCATAATAAATGAAATCAAAAATAAAAATAAGGCAATGACAAAGAATAAATATATAGGAGAACATAATGACATCTTAAGCAATATAAAGTGAAAAACCAGAGTCACCATGTAAGATAAATATTTGACATAATGTCAAATAAAAAAATAGATAAACATAAATTTGGAGCACACATACATTCCAAATAAAAATGAAATAACACCATACACATGTTCATAAGTACTGATATATTTATCTACACACATTATCCATGACATTTGATAAGTATCTATAAATTTGAATGTGAACTACAATTAATATCTCATGTATCTTCAATGAAAGATGGGAAAATACTTCATGATGGATATCCTCAATGAAAATTTGAGGCATACTTGGAGGATCATGATGATGAGGGATATCATGTAGAGGATGATCAAGAGAATTCATGGGAATAGACTCTATAGTAGATGAAGGCATCATCGATGGTGAAGGAGCCATGGGTGAGGGACTCATGAGTGGAGAAAGATTCACAAGTGAGGGACTCACAGGTGGGAAATAGAAGATGTAGAAGGTACCAAAGGAGGAGATGGAGACGTAGGAGGTATAAACATGGCAGAAAAAGGGGGATCCTTCTTGTGAGAATGTCCTATGAGAGGAATGGTAGAAGGTGCAAGAATGGTTAATAGGTGTTACTTGAGATTTTTATTAAGGATATATTAATGATCAGTATGATGTATGCCACATTAGTGATAGAGACAATATACCTCCCCATACTTATGAATATACTTAGGCAATACTTTCAAGGGAGGTATTACCTTTTTTGAGGACTGAAGAGTAGTAAGACATAAAGGGTCAATATATTATCATTGTTTATAATAATGCATGGATGAATTGTTATCTATATCATGGAAGTAATAGATATGCATGTGAGTAGTCTTGGTAGGTGTACTCACAAAAGGAGGTGTAACATAAGTATAAGGAACTTGGTATAGGAAATACTCTCTAGTCTAATAACTAAAAAAATTATGACTATAACAATAAGGCTCATCAACCCATTTGATGGATGAAGGAGATGGTTATGGTAAAGGGTGTAAACCATCACCAATATAAGGTGGGGATATTAGAGATATTATACAAGGCTAGATTATAGGAGAAATAGGATTGAAAGTAGTAATAGACTTAGCTAAAGTGGGTTTAGGAATGGGATCCAAACTAGGCTCTATTGAGGGAGGGGTGGGGTCTATAGAAGGCTGAAGGAGATTCATATGCATCTCATGGATAAGTAGGCTATAAGGATCGTGGTACCTAGTAAGTGATAGGAAATAGTCATAGCATGATCTATAAGCATACTCATCTAAGGCTTGTCATAAACTAGATTTTTCTACACCATCTCTACCCTATGATAAAGAGGAAAATACTAAAATTAGGAATGATATATGATAGAACACATGAAGATATACTAAAAGACTAAATCAAAGAGAAACATTAATGTAAAATCTCATCATCTTGAGCCTAAACTAAACCTCTTAGTAATGGATCATTTAAGGTATAGCCATCATCATAATCAGGTGTATGAATATTAATGGCACAAGCAGGGATGACCTTTTCATTTGATGAGGTGCAAGGAATGGAATATCAAATCTTAATTAAGATAATGGGGATTTCATCATAAATTTATTAATGAGAATTAGGTTATAATGAAGTGGGAGGTTGACAAATGAGGTGAGGTGAGAGATTAGAATTTTTACTCTTGAGATTGATATCATCAAGTTCATCATCATCAAAATATAGGAGGTTAGGGGAAATATTCCCAATGAGTTTTGGATAACCATTATAACCTTGAGTGGAATTTATGGGAAATTTAAATCATTTAGATTCATGAAATGGAACACTTAGCAAGGGTTTAACGGTAGGAATATTGAACACAACTTGATCTTGTAATTATTCAAAATTCCAAGGATTGGTGTCACCATGAATACTATAGATGGCTCCATTATGACAAAATTTGATGCATTAGTAATCAAAAGAGGTAATTTATCTCATATAATGAATCCATAGCCTACCAATAAAAATGTTATAAGTTAGAGGAAAGTTAAATATCATTACCTTCACATGCATAGTGATAGGTGGGATGGTAATGGCGAGCCATACACAACCTAAAGGAGGAATTTTCTTTTGATCATAGCCTTGACATGTGCTATGTGTGGATTCAATATTATATCTATAATATCTAAGGGTTTTTATAAAATCATGGGAGGTAAAAAAAAACACCAAAAACCTAGTCAATAAAGGCATGATTGACTTGGATATCACCAATTTGGACACTAATAAATAAAGGACGATCATCTGCATGAAGTATAATCTCATCAAGATTCATAAAAGAATGGGGAATTTGAGGGAAAGAGAAGTGTCCATTATTTCATCAATATGTATGGACATTTCTTTGCATTATTACAAAATGTTATCTTCTAATATAGATAAGGTTGCATCACATCCTGCTAGGGGAGGACTAGAGATGCTCATTTCAAAGAAAAGCTACATAAGATAGTTACGATGAGAAAGATAGTTCATCATAAGTTTGATCAATTATATTTGGGATGGGAGATTAGTGAATTACGTGATGGGATCCCACTCATCATAAACCATAATAATATTGTTAGAAAGAGGTGCATAGTGTTGTAGAAGATACTCATAAGGAGGATTTAATGTCCATGTAAATTTATGTTGTTAAGAGGGAGAAGGTTTGGTTAAAGGACGAGTTTGTAGATTATGTTGAGAGTATGAAGTAATTTATGTAGGTTAGGTTTGAGATATATTGGAATAGGTGTTAGTATAATCTTGAGTATCATTGGCAATTATGTAAATAAGATGGATGGATGGTAGAAATAGAATGGGAAGTGTTATCCAAGGGAGGTGTTGGAATTGGTTCATCAAAAGATATAAGGTCATCTTGACCCAACTCATTTAAGTGAGTTGGATAAGAATATTAGATAACATGAAATGTGCAATACAATAGAGGTGTGTACATGGGTTGAGGAATAAAAAAAGTAACAACCCATCACATGTTTGTCATATTAACCATATTCTCTTTAAAGGTGGGTTAATAAGACTGCCAACATTATTAGTAAAAGTGGTGGGCTTGTCTTGGGTGTCATGGTGATTTGGAATAGGACCTTTGTAAATCGCCTAATGAGCATTAGTTTGATTCAAATATTGAGATTTAGTATGTGTTTCATGGGCTTTAAAATCAATATCATAGGCCTATTGGCATTGATGAATAATATAATAATGGTCAATGTTTGGAACAAGAAGGAAATCCATATCTAAATTATGAATTTGACTATAGGTCTCATGAGAATGACCCCAAATAATATGAAACCAACAAAATTTATTGGGATCATACTAGTATTTCATAGGATTAGCAGGATAAAGTTCTTTTAGTAATTTTATTGAGGATAAAGATTTGTGACCATTGATTTTATTAGTTGAAGAGAAATGAGGATTGGTGAATTGGTTATAAGGGGGACCTTGTTTCAAAATTTAATTAGGAAAAATATCTTGAATAGTGTGAATGGTATCATAAGAGTTTATGACACCATCATTGGTAGTAAGATGATTCTTGTTCTTAAGTAACATGCAAGTACTTGTAGAAGGTTGGGATGGCTCAAATTGATGCATAAGTAAATATTGACATTTACCTTGGTTAATAGCCTCCTAAAAATTACATGGAGAGAGAATTTGGACCTGATATTACAACTTGAGAAAAAGATAATTGCTAAAGATATGGAAAATTTTGTCATCTACCATATTATGTTCACATTTGTTAGACAAGGTATTCTATCATTTAATAAAAGCTCATGTAGTTTTAGTTTCAAGTTTCTTATAATTTATAAAATGGACCAAGGTATTCTTAGGAAGATCACTAATTTAGAACTCTTGGACTAGAGCATTTACTAAATCTTCCAAACTAATAATAAAATGATTTTTAATTTGGTTGTACCAGTCTAAAGCATCACCCATGAGAGTTTTGGCTTATAGCTTGGTAGCAGTAAAAGTATTTACTTTGACCTAGTATTTATATAAATTTCTAAATATTTTTAGATGAAGGGTAGGGTTATTTAACCAATTATAAGAAATGGTATGGGTGATACCTCCTATATAAATATATTGAATTTGAGATGTAAGAGGTTCATTTTGGAGACGTTTGATTGTCTTTTTGAAAAGAAGAGGTTGAGGGATAATATTACCATAGGAATCTCTAAGAAGAGGTGGGGGAAATTTTTTATTATGTGTGCCCCATGGCATTAGTTCAAGGTGGGTTTGAAGATGGATGGGGTGATTTTTCATTTCCATAATTTGATTTTCATTGTTATCATGAAAAGCATTCACTTGATTAAGAGTTTGTAAGAAGAGTTCATGGGTTTGAGTTATATTTTTGGCATTGTTTGAAGCATTAAAATTGGTAACAGTGGATTGGATACCACTATGGGTGTTAGTAGGAGATTGAGAAGAACTATTGGTAAGTAAGGCACTAGTAGCATAATTTTCTTATGTGGAAACATATGGATTAGTAAAGGGATGAGAAGAAGCAGCACTAGAGGCATGACTATCATAGGTATAAAATGGTGCACTAGTGGAATAATTAAGAAGAGTGGGTCTTAGAAGAGGCCCATTATATGTATAACTTTCCATATTAGTAGATATACTAGGCATGGAGGTAGAAGGCAAAGAATAATAATTCATGGTATAAGGAGTGAAAATAGAAGGAAGAGTCTGAGAAGAAAAGAAGCTAGTATCCCCAAATCCATGTGAGAATGTGGGAGAAGGTAAATGATTTTCCTTATCATGAGTTGGTAAATGGTAAAAGGATCATTTCCTTGATGTTGAGGAAATTCAAAGATGAAGAAGAGAATTTTGAATGTATACTCTAATTTGGGTTGATCTTCAAGTGAGAAGAGAGGATTGTGAGGTAAAGAGGAATGAGGAGTGGTCTCATACTTTGTTGTTAATGTGGATATATGAACATTACTTTCATCTAGAATAGGATCCACAAGATACTTATAGGATAACCTATTAGGGTTGGCAAGAATCAACAGTATCTATTGATTCAAATTAGTTTTGTCTTAAAACAAGAAGTTCATAATCAAGGAAGGGGATTAAAAAAGGTAAAGGTAATGCAAAATCAAGGAAATATAAAGTGGTAGATAAGATTATAGAGTCAACTGGGTCAAATTGGTACTAAAAATAGGGTCTAAAAACTAAAAAAAAGGATTTAGAGACGATAGGGTCGACCTAGTACTATAACCTGAGATAGAGAATATCCTAATAAAAATATAAATTCAATGTAGTATTATATATTAGGAGGCAAAAAAGAATACAAGGTCAACCAAGTTGACTCAGTACTATAGGTAGGAGAAATAGATAGTCTATAAGAGACTATGTCAAATGGAATGATAGTGTACTGAAAGAAAGGATTTTTTTTGAAATTTAATTTAAATCAAGAAATGAAAGGAAAAATAAAATCAATTGGGTCAAGGAAAATGATCCAATTGAGTTACAAAACACAAAATATTGTACCAATGTTAGAAAATGCAATTTTTGTGATACCACATAAAATGAGCAAAGAATAAGTAGTCAACTAAATATTACATACTAACTAATAGGTCATCCTAAATTTGGTTAGATTGTTAAAGTGTTATTTTAAGTATGATAGGGAAGTTACCAAAAATTTAGGAACTATAAAGTAATCTATAGATGGCTTCAATATGTTTAGGCTAAAATGGATTTGTGTTGGCAATGGTATTGGCTTGGTATTGGGGACTACCCCCTCACTTCATAATATCACAACAATAAGGGTTTTCGGTGATTTTTTAATATATAGCATTAACCATGTGTTAATACTTGGCCATAAAACCAAGTTGGCTTCCCCCTTAGTGATGAAATCCAATTAGGTAAGCCTTGGGTAGATAATTGTTTAAATACATTTTGAAGTTATGTGATTTGGTAGTGTGTGAAAAAAAGAGAACAATAGTGAATCTAGATGTTATATTGAAAAACCACCTAATTAGACTCTGTATTATATTATAATCATGCAAATAATTGAAATTGAATGTGTGAAGTAATTACTAGTATATAGATGTTAATTCCAATTTAAGACACAGTATAGTCTTAGTTTAGATGATAGAGTATGCATTGATTATAGTATAGAGTTGATAGTGTCATTACTATATTATTATATTGAGGATCTTTAAGAATTATGTCAAAAGAGTCAACCTTGTATTGTAGAAATAAGATATAATAAAAAACTAGGTTAACCAAGTTGATCTAGTCTACTATATGAGGTAAATTTTAAAGACTACAAACTATGAAAAATACAACTGTAAGGAATAACTGAAATGAAAGAAAAAGATAGAAATAGACCTTGGTGGGTTAGAATATGAAGAGGAATGTGAGATTGCTATTGAAGTGCCTTTAATTCTACTTTCAAATTCTATGAATTTTGTTGACTAGGTTAACCTAGTTCTATAGTTCCCTATTTTCTAAAGCCTGTGAAGATGACTATACTAGCCTAGTTGACCTAGTATGTTTTCTAGAAGTTGTCTAGAATACTGTATTGGCCTAGTCAACCTAGTGTGTTTTCATGAAAACTCTCTAGAATACTACACTAACCTAATTGACCTAATATGTTTTATATAAACCTATAAGAGTATTATGTTGACCTGTTTTGACGTAGTAACTTGTATTTGATGAATACCTACATTAACAAAATAGAGTCATTTTTTATGTGACTATGTGTTAAAATTGCACACATAAGTTTGAAACTATACTAACCCTATCAACTCAGTATCAAAAATATATAAAAATAATAAATAAATTGACATAAATTGAAAAACATGAAATAAAACTTATATGGGTTAGATTCAGATCAGGTTCACCAAGATGTATACAATCAAAAACTCATCAAGTCTATAAATCAATCCTAAATTAGAGAAGATAGATCTTACTTACACTTCTGATTGGGGATAGATTATATAATCAGGATATGACCAATATGTGGATCTACTAGATCCAATTAGGGGATATCTTATCACAAAAATAATGCTATGGAGGGTTTCAAAGCCTTTAGTCAATAAATATCAAGAAATAATACTAACTAAGCCTTATGTTTTCATATTCAATAAACTAATAATAACTAAAGTATAATCTAGTGCTCACCAAATCTTATGGCACAAAGTGGGGTGAATAAAAAAAAATTAAACATGCATATAAGACATACTCACATCAATTTATATGGAATCCTAATGCATGGAAGAGAAGTATAAATTTATATCTATATACTATTACAAAAGAGGAACAAAGTTAATAATACTTACCTTTGAGGATGAACCCACTAAGATTCAATCTCTCCCTTGGCCAAGGTGATTCATAAGAGTTTATTTTGGTATGTAAGTATGTCAAAGATAAATCGTCTCTAAGATACACAACCTATCAATCAATCTGAAATACTTCTCCATAAGATAAGATCGATATCTCCAAAGAAATTATGAAGCCCTAATCTTGTTCCTCATGTAGAATAGTGGATAAGAAGATGTGAAATAATTCTTAATTCTTATTATTTTCTCTAAATAATGGAAAAATTATCTTGTATATATATTTATATTTAACCCTAAGTCCTTTTGAAATTTTTGGTTGACAGGGTTGACCCAGTTGACCTAGTACTAATATTAACAAAAATTCACTAGGTCATAGACTAGGTTAGCCAAAAGCCAACATAAACCCTAAATAAATTTTACCAATAAGAGTACAAGGTCAACCTAGTTGGCCTAGTAATGTAAACTATCAAAAGGGTTTTTAGGTTAGGTAAAGGGGTATGAAAGGTAGAAAATTACTAAAGGAATATACAAGAGAGAAGAAAAAGATTAAGAAAATGGTTTTTAGGAGACAAGTGTGTACATAAAAAGTGGTAGAAGGGAAAAAAATCCTAAAAAAAACAAATGGTCTTCCCACCTCTTTCCCAATGCACCCCTTAAGGTGTGGATTCATAGAGATTGAGACTCAACAGGTTCCTTTAAGATAAAGAGCATCAGTAATTGATAAAAGTTTGAAAATATTATGTGTATACAATATGCTCTAATCTTTATGGTCTCTACCAAATATATTAATTGATTATTATGATATCACTATGATTTGATCTTTATTATCTCTACCAAATATCTTAAGTAGTGGTCATGCTGGAACTGTGCTTTGTTCTCTATGATCTCTACCAAATATTTTAATCAATGGTTTTGTTGGAATTGTGCTTTGATCTCTATGATATCTACCAATTATCTTAATTGGTGGTTATGATAATACTTGTGGTTAAATTACTTTCCAATTTTTTACCATGTTTTTATATATACACTAAGATCTATGAACTAATTTACATCACTACTAAATTTATGGTGCATGAGATCTCACATAAGTAGGTATCTTAGAAACCACATATCTCACATGATGAATTACTAATGGATCCTCAAAAGTAATGTCCTAGGATAACTCACTTGTATAGGAGTGTGATCTATGAGAGTGTGGAAAAGGATATCTTTATACCCCATACATAAATGTTATACTGCCTCTATCAACACATTGGTCAATATGATTTGTGAGTGCATAATAGTGATTGTCCCACTGTCCATCGATTTGATGATAATTTAAATATGGTTTGTTTCTTATTATTTACAAACAATATTTTGGATTATGCTAAGTAGGAGGAAGGGTGATCATCACTCTATCTAGTAATGTAAATAATATACCATGAGGCCTATCATTGCTTGAAAACTATATGTCCCCATTATTGGTGTCATGTCTATTCACTGTAGAAGTTTGTCCTTGAAGCCACTTTGCATTTGTCTAATATTCTAATTGGTGTTTTTTGTAACATGTTTTATTGAGAAATATTTTTATCAAAGGTTTGTACCATATTAGATTATTATGCCTGTGAGAGACATAAATCCAAATTTGGCTCCACAAAATGTGTCTCTAAATGTAGCTATGCTAATCCCAAATCCTATTCTAATTTGATAGCCTTGTAGCATGTGTGTTTAAATTACTTATATGTATCATAATTTTTTTTAATTTTATATGGAAAGTGAGACCTTTATCAAAAATTCTATTATACCTCTAAATTTATTGAATGATAGATTAATTATTCTATGCATGATTTGAATCATAGAATGTAATTATTTATTGTTTCTGATCCACCCTAGTGTAGTGAATAAAACCACTCATATGTAACTTGAGGTCCCTTATTCCAAATATAATTCATAATAAATACGGATTTTAACTTGTTATATATATGTAGTGAACCAGTGGGGAGTGAATGATGAAACTAATTTAATGCTTTACCCTCTAGAGTCTATGGAAATATCTATAAGAAGATCAAACTATAAGGGACATGTGCCATGGCATTTTTATAAGAAGATCAAACTATGAGGTACATGTGACATGGCATTTATTTAATATTTTAGGTGCATAGATAGATCTCAGTGTGCATTGAGCTTTGGTAATATTAGGATTTGAAACTACTTTGGTAACTTTGTAGTGAAGATGCTGTGTGGGACAAGATTTTCATGGATGGCATATGAATCAACCCAAGAGTGGTATGATTTACTTTCCAAGGTGAGTTGGTGTACTTGTTGTTATAAATCAGCCATGAAATGCATCAAAGAGATTAAATCTTGTGAAGTTATATTAGCATCATTGAGAGGTTCATTTAACTCTTGAATCTTACTATTAATTTTAACCATTGATACACTGCATCAAGGACCTTTGGTTTTTCTCACTGTAACCTTTATTGGGGTGATAGCTTAGACTTAGTTAAAGGTAAATTGGTTATCACCCTAGTGGGGGTTAGGATGAGAAATGAATTGTAATATAATAATGTGTGGGTAAGGGAGATTCATTGGCATCATTGATATTTTTAGTTGGTAAAGTAGTATCACATGATAATGGAATAGAAGACACATTTTTATCATTTTGTAAACTATGAACATTATTATAATATCACACACTTTTATTTGAAGACATATTATTGATTGAATTATAATTTAATAGACATTGAATTTCAATAAGAGAGATGGGTGAAGTAGAGATAGGACTATATTCAATATCTTCTTCACTAAAGTCATAGTAATCATTGGTATTGTCGGATCCATCAAAATAATAATTTAGTTCACTTGTAGAGGTAATAATATAATAATTATAATTTTCATGCTCAATAAGAGAAATAGTAGAAGAATACTTAAAAAAAATTCTACTATATAATATATCATCATGTGTAGGGGGTGTAATGTGTATCTTCACTAGATATGAGTGGAATGCATGAATTATGATTATTTTTTATAATGGATTCAAGGGTATAATAATTAGTGACCATATTTTAATTTATAATACTATAACATGTAGGAGGAGGGTTAAAAATAGTTTAATTACCTACATTTTTCATCTAATCACTATTCTGATCTTGAGAAAAAAAAGAAGTTAACAACACAATATCACCTAATTTAGTTTATGATTCCATAAAAGGTGTAATATCCTGTGTACGTGATTTTTTTAATTGAAATGAGAAGGTAAAGAATGTGATTTTTGATTTTATATGCTAGGAACATCATGTGTAATGTTACTTGAACCATGAAAAGGTAAATTGATCTTATTAATCTTGTATTGCTCTTATTTGAATAAGGATATAGTAACAATGGTTGAAAAAATAGGATTACATTCAAATAAATAATTACCTATAAGGTGATATTTTGTATTTATGTTGTTAACATGATTTTTAGAAGTATGGGAAGAGAGAGGATAAGGAGAATAATTTTCCTCTAATCTATCCTAAAAAAAACTTTCATTGTCATGCTCACATTAATCATCATATCCATCATTACAACAATAATCATCATCATTGTAAATGAAATCACACTCATTATCATGTGATAATGTACAATTTTTAAAATTGGTCCATTTATTTCTATAATTATGTGAAAATTATAGAAATTAGTCAAATATGTGAGGTGTAAGAGGTTTCCTAGAAGTCATTTAAAACTTTCCACAAAAAATAATGTAAGAAATGAACAATAGGTAAATAATGGGGAGAAAATAATATAACATAGACATATTTGAAAATATGTTGTATATTCACCCCACAGTATAGGAAAAATCATAAATTTACTTGAAACAATAAGGGATAATGTTTGGATGTATGTGGATCTAGGGTTTCAAGGGCTTATAATGTGTGTTTATTTTATTTTATTTTATTTTATTTTATTTTTGTGTGTGTGTGTGTGTGTGTTAAATTAATTAAACCCTAATAGATGAATTGATATAAATAAATTAGGATGTGTAAAAATAATGAAAAATTATAATTTAATAAATCCTAATTGAGTACACAAAGATGGAGAAGACAAACCCTACGATGGAACTAGGGGGTTTAATCAATATTTAAAGTAAGTCAAGTTCACCAAATGTTTAACTTTTTTAATATGTAGTATATTTAAAACTTAGGTTGTTAAAGGGATGGGTACAGAGGGTAAATATAGATAGATATTGTAAATATAAGTTTTGAATTGATTTACCTCAATGTGAAATGAGAGAATCAAGTTATCTAGAGTGAAACATGCATCACTAGAGGATGGGAAGGCTGAAACAAATCTAGAAATCAGTATGGATTCCTTCCATTCTAGAGCTATATATGAAACTAATTTCAGATACTATCATGGTTAATGTGATAATAACACACTATTCTAGTTTCCAAGGTACCATGTTAGTGTTATTTTAGTGACAAGGGTATTCAAACTTATAGGGATGATATAAGAAGGATTTAAGGTTACGTAGTTGTCCTAAAGAGTCTTTGATCATCTTTATGTGTCATTATTTGATTATATATCCTCTAAAAACATTAATGAGCACCTACACACAAAACAATAATGAAATCAAATACAAAAGGAAGGAAAACGATGGGTTTTGTTATGTTACAATCATGTATAAAACAACCCTTGTTGTCCTAGCCACTCCCTAATTAAACCCAATGATATGGGTATCAGATCACATGTAGTTCTTGTTGACCATTTTACCATAGGTCAAATTGGGTCAACCTCTTATAGTTATAATATTATATAAGGGTTTTTTATAATGTCATAGGGTATGTTGTAGCTCATTTGATGTCATTTCATATGTCATTCTAGCTTTGGTCATAGCCTAGCTTAGTCCTTGTCTCATTTGGTGTCTTAAGGGTCATATTAGGGTCATTTATGCAAGTGGTAGTTCTTCATGGTGCTGATCAGTTATAAGTAAAATTCCAAAAATTCCTAGTTTACACTTAAGAAATATTTCAAAAGTATAAGGCATAACTATCTCAAAGAAATTATTGTAATTTATTTGGATAAGTCTTGGAATTCTTTTAGGAAAATTGTCCTGAAGGTAAGAGATTGACATAAATATTTTGAGAAAATTATTCTAGATAATTTCCTCGTGGACATATTTATTTCAAACAAAAAATCCAAGACATCTTTATAAAGACACATTTTAGTCAAAAAAATTGTTTAAAACAAAAGGCCCTTATCAAAATCCCAAAGATATTTCTACCAGGCATAATGTCCAAGACAATATGCCCAATGAAAAGCTCCAATGGAATTGAATAAGTTTAGAGAAATTGTTAGTCTAAGCCTTAAAAATTGATCCAATCAAGATCTTATAGTGATCATAAACTCCTAGAGACATGGACCAAATTGACAAAATCTTGGAATCTCATCAGGACCTTAAAATATTTAATCAAAATGATTTGGGAAAGTTTAAAGACTAGACCATCATTAGGACATCATGAAGAACCTAACAAGATAACATGTTTGTGCATTTTATAAATGAGCTTAGGAATTCTTTCATAACCATTATACTATGTACAATCAAAGTCTTTAGTGATAATATCATTTTGTACAATTTTCATATCTCAATGACTCTTTTATCTCAAGATCTAAGCCTTCAAAGTTTAACTTGTCGAGTCTAAGGGGCCAGGCCATCAAGGACATCATCTATAAATGAATAGACTAACTCACTTATGCATTTTATAAACACAACTTATAAATCCACATGAGCCAAAATATTAAATTACCATGGATTTATTTATGCCAAGAACATGCTCTTCAAATTTCATGTGTGTGTGAGCTTTCTAGCTCAAGCTATGGAGTTTTAGAGTTGGTCATGCATAGTAAGACATTCGTGCAAGTGTTAAATTCAAGACTCAACAAATATCTATTTAGATTCAAATGATTAGTGATAGGCACATATACATCATGAAAAAAACATAGGTCAGCTCACTTGAACAATTTGAAAACACACTTAGAAAGCTCTTAAAACTAGTGGATCAAGTGGACATAATCATTTTAGCATCAAGAACATATCTTGTAAATTTGGTGCGTCCATGACTTTTTCACTTCCAAACTTTTAAAGTTAGTCAAATAGTGGGAGATTTTTATGTGGACATTAACTTTAAGCTATGATAAAAACCCATTAGAGTCTTAAATTTCATGATCATGCAACCATCAATGAGAGTTTCATAGATGTAAAATGATGGTCATGCAAACATTAAATTTAGACCATGGTAAATATTCATTTATTTTCAAATGCAAGCATATCAGTGATCAGTGTTGAATCATATCAATAATCCAATCATAAGAGATTGACTGATAAGGAAGTGGGCTTAATGATAACTATGACTAGTGTTCACTCATACATCTTGATTTGATAATATGATATGAGTCAAAAGGTCAAGGAGCTTGAGAGGCTACCATATGGCATAAGTGCGTAAAGTAGTAGGCTAACAATAGGATCCTAAGATCAATGTGTGATTGATAAGTAACATGAGTACATTCAAGCTAACAAAATATCAATGAAGCATGTTTAATTCTGAAAATCAATATTGATGGAGAGATAAAGGTTAAAGATTCAAGATTGGACAGTAAGGATTTGTGAGGCCAAAGGAGTAAAAATAAATAGGAGCATTTTGATTGATTTAAGTTAGTTTTTGATAGGAAAAGTCAAACCAAAGGATAAATTTTTTACCAAGGTAAAAAAAGGTCTTTAGGGTCATCTTACCACCATTAAATCTTGTTTGAATGCCATGGAATGGGCATAGCCATGCAACCAAGGTGATCAAGAACATAAAGAGACTGCCATTAAGGCTAAATAAGAACATCTAGTTTTTAGTTTTATAGCTTTTAGGGTTCATTCTATGACTGTGTTCCAATTTTTTTAGAAGGAGGGATCTATGTATATGGTGAACCCTCAGTTCTTACAATGATGGAATGGATCTATGTGGACCTGTTTGTATAAATAAAGCAGGATATATAGCCTATATGTCTAAATCAACATAATGCCTATAGGAAAATCAATTCTTTGAGATTGGTTTTTAATATTGTGGACCTATAAACATGGGGATGAGTTCAAACATGATCTATCTTGAAAAAGAGCTATCATTTAAAAATATGTCATAAAGGCATACATGTAGACCTCAATGGTTTCATCTCTAGGACCACCTAGATAAAAGGGAACCTTCTCTCCACTTTTACACACCATAACAAACCAATGAAGAGAAGTTAGCACTAGGACCAAACTCTAATAGATTGATTTGATGGTTGTAACTATATTATTGTTAGAACCTAGATTAGAATAACTTGATACCACTATTTCAACCATCAAGGAGTATCAACGAGGTAATAATGTAACTATGTAATAGGTTGAAGTGACTTAGATCAATCAAAATGTCTAAATGATCATAATTTATAGAGGTACTTATAGCTGCAGTTCAAATGAATTTGATCTCATTAATTCCTATTTTGGCACCAATATCTCTTTTTAAAGGCCCTTTATTCTATAAATATAGCCTTTGAGCTATTATTAAGCATCCCTTAGGCTCGTATGACTAGTCTTTACCAGAAATTATATTTTGTACCTCTTAGAGTAATGAAAAGGGTATTTACAATTGTTTACTAATAAATGCTTAGTGTTTTTTATATTTTTGATATGTAAAAGTGGTCATCATCTTCCCTTTATAGGTCCAAGATCAACCTAAGTGATAATACACTTCTCTTACAGGTCACCTAGTGTATTTTAGGGTTGATTTGTTAGGTATAGAGTGGATGATTGACTATAGGTGATTCTAAACAAAGACTTACCCTCATTTCCCTCTGACTTAAGTCCATCAAATTGACCTCTAGGTGAAATTCTATTTCTTGGAAAACATTTTAGACATTCCATTAGTTTTATTCATCATCTTCCCTTTATAGGTCCAAGATCAACCTAAGTGATAATACACTTCTCTTATAGGTCACCTAGTGTATTTTAGGTTGATTTTCTAGGTATAGAGTGGATGATTGACTATATGTGATTTTAAACAAAGACTTACCCTTATTTCCCTCCAAATTAAGTCCATCAAATTGACCTCTAGGTGAAATGCTATTTCTTGGAAAACATTTTAGACATTCCATTAATTTTATTCATAGTCTATTAGTGTGATAATGAGTTCCATCTTGAGAGTGGATCTTTGATTATTTGATGCATCACCTCCTTTAGAGTGGTTAAATTCATGCATTATCTAATTCTTTACACATAAGTAATCATTTGGCATAGATTAAAGCATTTCAATATACATTTATGGAGATATCCCTTAAATTTAGAGGCTCATCTATAATATAGGTACACCCACAAACCTGGAAATGTTCCCATATTGCCCAAATCTATAATAATCTTGAAAAACTTATTATAGGGTGAAATATTTGGTGGAAATAGTTATGGCGTTCTTAATGGGACCCATTTTCCTCAAGATAACTCATCAAGGTGAATACTAGTGTTAAGAAACATCAGCTATAAATTGGTATGCTACTCATCATTTTGTGACTTCTTCAAGGTAAATCTAGTTTAATGCCATTGTTTTTTTATAAATGTGCCATCATAATTCATGATTCTCATTATTTCATCCTATAATAAAATATTAAATCCCATTAACTCACCCATTCAACCTAAAATTCCTCTTGAAGTTTAGTATCTATGGCCTAATCTACCCTTTAAAAAAGGAGTAAATTTTCCTGCAGACGAAGAGAGTGAAGAGGCTAAAGAAATTGAAGATATTAAAAATAAGACATGCCTACACCTCATTCTTTCCATCCTTTAATACTAAAAATATAATTCAAATTCTAGTATATGATGCCATTCTTCCTAATGCCATAAAAGCCATGCCCATATTCAATGGTGAGAGCCATGTCACACCTAGTTAGGATATTAGATATGTTTCCAAATTTTGTAGTTTGAAAAATATTGTTCAAGAGAACATTACCATTAGGATCTTTGCCATGTCCCTTAAAGGGAAGGATCTTAAATGGTATAGGACTCTAAAATGTGGATGCATCACAACACATGGTGAATTTGGATATTTTTTGACTTCTAGATTTAGAAATGAAAGTGATCATGCCTTTATCATACATCATCTCAACATGATAAAAGGGGACCTAAAGAAACAATTCATGACTTAAATGAAAGGTTTTAGAAGACTTGGCATAGATTTTCTCCTCCTATGAAATGACGTGCTAGATTTATGTTCCTTACATAATTGAAATCCATTAGAACCAAAATTATTGTCATGATTAAATTTATAATATATTCCACTCTTCTTAAAGTGTATGATCTTACTATCAAATCTACGAATAGTCTCATCCAAGATGAAATATTTCATCCTAAGGTGTCTATTCCTCCTTTGTCTTATAATTGTGATAACACTCCAAAAGTGGCTCAAGTTCCTAATGCTAATACCAAAAATTAAGGTTACTGCTAAGTAGGCAAAAAATATTATTGATTGGAAACCAAATTTCTTAGCCTTATAGGCTCAAACTAGGAAAGATAATATTTATAAGGTGATTATCAAAATACTTACCCCTATCAACAATAGTATGGTCAACAATATGAAAGATGAATATTCTAATGATAGCCTAATCCCAATAGGTCTACCAATGTATACAGTCCTAACTCTACCAACAATACAAGGGAGATGGTACCAATTAATAGCAATTTGGTGTAGGGAGAAGATTGGTAGTAAGACTAATTAATGGATGCCAATGGGAATAGAGATCAAGCTGTAGTGAATCAAAGAGTAGTTACTCCCCTCTCATCAAATGAGGATGAAGCCATGATGCAATTTAATGAGTATTGGAAACCTCAAGGAGAGATATTAACCAATTTTATGGTTAAAGACACTTTTGTGCTAAATCAAGGAGCCTCTTTCACAAATAATACAATGAACAAGAGTAAGGATCTAGGAGGTGAAAGTATCATTCCCACAGGCTCATCCAATCCTCCTTAAAGGCAATAATACATAATTGCAAGTGTGATAGTTCTAAAAACTTCTACATCTCCATCAAGTCAAAATATGGTAAGGTCTACTCTTATTCCTCAAGTTCAAATTAATTATCTACCTACAAGAATCCAAGATAAGGAAGATATGGATAATTTAAACATTTTATATTCTTTTAAGAACACTAAAACATCCATTTTTCTATGGGGTGTTCTTCATATGCTTGGTGAAAAAGAACTCCTACAAAAGAAGTTATCTACTATGCTTGCTAGTGTCTTGCCTTCAAATCAATGTCATGGACATGTTGTTCTTTAAAATTATCCTAGTACCATTTTTTAACCATCCACTAAGGATTATAAACCTCTGCCATTTTACCTCACCCTTATTATAGGTGACAAGTTGGTACACAATTGCATAGTCGATAGTGGAGCTTCTACTTATGTCATGCCCAAAGTTGTAGCTAACAAGTTAGGCCTAAAATAAGATTCACATATCAAAGGGTTCCTTAAATTATATGGTACACCAACCAAGTTAGTAGAACTGATAAAAGGCTTAAAGGTTTTCTTCCATGATTGTCCTAGTTTTCCTATCTTGCAATATATATTTGTGGTTGATCTCCCATCTCACTTTGCAATCTGCCTATGAAGGGACTTCATAGCCAAGATAGATGGATATATCTTAGTTGACTAGTATTTATTGGTCTTTAAAAAAATATATGGGGTGAAGGTGAAAATTAAGACACAACCCCTTGCAATGTTTCATATTGAGCCTTACATTGAGATAAGTTCCAATCTAAATTGTGTGGCCTATGAAGAAAATGTTTTTATTGTAAAAGATGGCAATTATTCCAAGATTCAAGATATTTCAACTTTATTTATTGATTAGTATGGAACTAATAATTATGATAATTATCCATATTATATTTTTGAATAAATTTATTTAGGAGTGTATTATATACATGAAGGAGTATCAACACCTCTATTTGCTAAGCAAGAAGGTGAAGATGATGAGTTGTGGAAGATGTTTTTTGATGGTTCAAGAAGTAAAGTTGGTGTAAAGGATGGTGTTATGTTTATTTCCATATATAAAAAACATTATTATGATTCATACATATTTGATTTTAGTTGTACTTGTAATGTGGTTGAGTATGAAGGTTTAATTCATGGACTTCAATAGGCAAGGAAAAAAAGAATCAAGAACTTGCAAGTATATGGAGATAATGAAGTGGTGGTGCATCAAGTGAGGAATGTGGTTTCTTCTAATAAACATTTAATTATTTAATATAATAATAGGGCATGGTATTTTATTTAATACTTCAATGGATTCAATATGTAATTAGTCTTAAGGGAGCAAAATAGTCATGTTAATAGACTAGTTACCATAGGAGCTCAATTTGATACTCCAACTACCATAAAATAGGAGGGAAATTATTATAATATTAAGGTAATTATTATACCTTATATACCTTATAATTAAGTGTCTTGTAAATTATTTTATAGTGATAAACACATTTCATGATTCTTACAAAATGAGGCTGAGGTTTCTTCAAGGAATGAAAGGAGGCTCTAAGAACAATTGGGTGATCAGATTGTGAAACTAAGAACCAAAATATACCTAATGTTTTGGTGACATTAGAAATTATATTTAATTATAATTAGAAAAATAATAAGGAGAAATTGAGTATGTATACAAAATATGAGAATTATGAAAGAGTCTTGATCTTCAAAGACAAACTCCTCAAAATAGGCAAGGTATGTTCTACATTAGAGAAGCAGGCATTCATTTAGCTATGTAGAGATTTTCATGAGATATTTTTGTGGAAATATAAGGAAATCAAATTATTTTATCCTATCCTATTACACCATACCATTGAGCTATAACCTAGACTTAAACTAGTTACATAGAAACAAAGACCCATCAACCCCAAGGTTGAGCAACTCATGAGGTTAGAACTTACCAAACTCCTTGAATATAAGATAATATTTCCAATTTAAAATTAAAAATGGGTAATTAACCTTTTTTATATTATAAATAAGAATGGGGAGATAAGACTGTGTTTAATTTAGAGATATTAATAGAGTATCACTCAAAGATCACTATTGCCTACCCTCAATGGACCAGATTTTGTAAATGGTTTTAGGTTCTCAATGTTTTTCTATTATAGATGGATAATTAGGGTATAATAATATTTTAGTCAGTGAGAATGATTATTTTGATATAAAATTAACTACTAAATGGGGTACTTTTTCTTATAATAAGATTCCCTTTGGCTTGTCTAATGTTGGTACCATATTTCAAAGAGAAATGGACATGGTTTTCAAAGTTTTGATCAATGAGATGCATTGATATTGATCATTTTAGGGTGTTTCTTGGGAATTTCCATGATAGGACAATAGGAGGTAATTTCTCTTCAATAACCACAACTACCAAGATCATAAGGGATAGCTATTATTTCCATGTTTGGGTGAGAAGGTGTGGACAATGTGCTTTATTTGTAGGAAAACAAAAGCTTTAATCTCTTCCTTTAAATCTTATCAAAATTAATCAACCTTTCATGCAATGGGGTCTTGATTTCATTGAAATTATAAATTCCTCATCAAGTGTTGGTAATAAATGGATACTCATAGCAACTGACTATTTTACAAGATGGATTGAGGCAATAACTATTTTAGTGTAGATTTACACCCTTTATGGGAGAGTTTCTCAGGATATTTTACTCCTAGCTAAAAACATTGGGATAACCTCAAGTTATTGGTATCCTATAATGAGGTTGAACCTATAGGATTTTTAATGAGGCTAGCTCCTCAGATGTTTCATTCACCTTGTTTTCCACACTAAAATCTATTGTTGACCAAGGAAAAGGGAGAGAAAGATAACATAAAAAAGGAAATATAAGATAAGAGGTGATGCACCAAATAGAAAGTGATACACATAATCATGAAATAATCACTAATTTATCATAAGATAATTATTGTTCACACAAAATCATAACCATTTAATTTTCATAAGTGTTTCATAAACTAGGCTCACTAAACCATACACGAAGCAAGGAGGAATTTCAAAATCCACACAAAACATCCATTAATGGTAGAAATATCTCAAGTTCAAACCTAAAACAAACTTGAAAACACTTAAAAATAGGAAATAAAGTAGTAAAATGGAAATGGAAGAACACTTATTCATAAAGCCATCATGCACAAGCTTGTAAAACATAATTTTTAGGCAAGAGATAGGTAAAAATTAATCTTTATTGCTTCAAAATGTCTTTCTTAAAAAATTTAACAGGGTTTTTCCTTGTTAAATGAGGATATATTTTTTATAGGGGAGCCAATGGAGATATATAAAAAGGGGGGAAGAATAAAAATAGTAGAGGCAAGCTAATAAAATTCAATAAATGAGATCTAACCACCCTCCATGAATTCTCACCCACATTTGGGTTAATTAGGACTAATATTTCTTTAAAAAATTAACCACCATTAGATCCAATAGTATTCAAGCCCCCTCACTAGTTGAGAAACATATTATAAGACTAAAAATTATTGAGGATGATTATGTCATGATCCACTAAAAAGGAAAAGTCTAAAAACATCTTTAATGCTTGAGCTACCTTCTCTAATCACTTGATCTTCATATTTCACTTCCATGCCATCCTTCACTTATCTTACATATATAAGGATAAAATCCCCATAATTTTAAATCTAGACTGAGTCATGATACCTCTCAATTGAGTTGTTATTTTTCAAAGATGATGGCCATGTTGAAGGATGAGAGCCTCTCTATTAATTCACACCTACTAGCTATTGTAAGTCACTTAGGCTTTCCTTTATTTTTATTGGTTGTTAGAAACTAAATCAAATCCTTGATTCACATCATTTATCTACCTAACATGTATACCTATGAGTCATTGATCACTTTCTATTTGAATGCATCCTTGACACTTGTCATGTACACTTTTACCCTTAAGATTCGATGACTTCCTTTAACCTCTTTTGAATGAAATAGCTACTTGATGAGACCCATCTTTGACATTTGTGGGAATGTATTAGGATTTCAAATTCAAATAGCTATTTTTTCAAACTTTTTTCTTTGAAAAATTCCTTTAGACAATTTGTCTAAAGGAATTCATGTCTTCAAGCTTTATTAAAATGCCCTTTTCTTAAAGGGAGGTTCCAATTAACTTTCTTGGAAGTGACCCCCTTTTCAATCCTTCAAAATTTTGAGAAAGACCTTCAAAAAAATCTAAAATCACCCTTTATATTATCTCTTTGGACCTTTCAAAAATAAGACCCTTTTATAAATTTTAAAATACCCCTCCAACTTTGTGAAAATGATCTTTCAAAAAAAAAAAATTGGCCCTTTGCGAAGGAAAATCACCTTTTAGAAAAATTGAAAAGGTCCATTGCAAAGGAAAAGTAAATTTTAGATTCCTTTGAATGGACCATTGGAATTTGAAAATAATTTCAAAAAAATGTAATATATTGAGTATGTGGGCCAAAAATGGCCAAAATTTTTGGTAAATCATAGGGAAGCATGCCTAGTATGCTTGAGAACCTAGACCACTTGTCTTGCCTAGTCCATTCGGCATGGAGTCATTATCCTTTGCAACTAAGCTGGTTTGAAATTAGATACAAGGTTGACCCTTTCTATAACACCCTCTTAAAGTAATAAGGATAACAAGAACAAAATAATCACTATGCCCAAGGAACTTAGGGAAGGGAAACAAAAAATATGTGCACAAGGAACTTACGAGAAAACAATAAAAACTATACATAATGTATAATATATGCAATGGATACAAACTCTTCTAATAGTAGTATTTAGATGAATCCCATTAACTGGGATGGCTAGTAGCTCTCCATTTAGCTGGGCTAGCTAAAATTCATAATGTCATTTGCATCCATGGATCAAATAAGGACTACTCCACAAGCTATCAAATTTTGTATGGTTGCCTATCTTAGCATTATTTGAATCAAAATTAAGGAATAGGTCCCCTTAAAGACCCTTTTTATGGTTCTCTTGTCAAAGGATTTATTTACTTGATCTTAATGTGACTCTAGTGTCTTCATTATAAGATCTCTTATCACATTCATGGGTTCATCTTCCATCAACTCCAGTTGATGGGCTAACTCTAATGTAGGTAGCTCTAGAGAAATGGGTAACTTGGCCTCCCTTCCATATACTAAGACATGGAAAATTTCCAATGGAAGCTTTAGGTGTCACCCTATTAGCCCACAAGGCTATCTTTAGTTTGGTGTGCCATGCCCTCTAATTCTCTTCCATAGTTCTACTAATGATTCTTAGCAAATTCTTATTTGTGGACTCAGCCAGTCCATTTCCTTGAGGATAATAATTGGAAGAGGCACTGAGGTAGATTCCCATCTTGAGAGCCCATTCACTTATTTTTAGACCAAGGAATGCCAATGCATTATCAAAGATGATAGTGGATGGAATACCAAACCTGGTCACAATGTTGTCATAAAAGTCTAAGACTGCACCTTCATTATTTTATTTCAATGCAATGAATTCCACCCACATATTGAAATATTCAATTGTAATGAGTACCCATTTATGTTATGTACTTGATGGAGAGTTGATCATTTCTATGAAATCTATCCCCCATTACATGAAGGGTTGATCTACATGAATTGGATTGAGAGGAAGGTCTGATAATCTTTTCTTACCCAAAAATAAAGCATAATTTTGAAACTTCCTTACCCATGAATATACATCTTTGACTATGTTGGGCCAATAATAACTATCTCTCATTATCTTTGCTACTATGTTTCTAGGTGCAAAATGACCTCCTACAAGTCCATCATGGAATTGAAAAGCTTAGTCACTTGGTAATTATATATGCACCTTAGGAGCACTCCATTGAGGTACATTATAGATAAAACCCCATCAATCAAAGCACAAGGTATGGATTTAAGACCAAAATACCTTCTTTTTCCATGTCTATACCCTGAGGGAACTCACCTATTATCAAGAAATGTGTCATATCTTGGAGCTAACTAGTGTGAGGTGGAGGTGCATCTGTTTGTGGGTTATCTTGTGTTACCAATATGACCTATTTATTTTCATGAAGGTCATTAAATAAATGCTCACACAATCCTTTACATCTTAATAGCTTAGTTACCTTTATAGCTACATTATACTCCATGACTTTGGTAATCCAAGAAGCTCTTTTTTTGTTCAATTCTTTGTTAAGAAAGAAGTCTCTCACTCCAAGATGAGACACCATAAGATATATTTTATTATTGGAGAGCATTGGATTGAACTTGTTAAGGATTCTTACTACTGTAAGGACGTTATTTTCTATAAAAGTATACCTCACCTCATACCCCTCAAGCCCTTTATTGAAAAATTCTATTGGTTACTCAAGTCCTTCACCATTATTTTACATCAACATAGCTAATATGTTATCAATATTGGACAAATAATACAATATGAAATGCTTAGAGAAATTAGGATTCATGAGTGTGGGTGCTTGGGCAATGGCTTGCTTGATAGCGTCAAATGTTGATTTACCTTCATTTGATCAAGTGAACTTGGTTCTTAT
Source organism: Torreya grandis (assembly GCA_037957365.1). Lineage (NCBI taxonomy): Eukaryota > Viridiplantae > Streptophyta > Pinopsida > Cupressales > Taxaceae > Torreya > Torreya grandis. The sequence goes on from JARHVA010001372.1 coordinate 1,434,194, forward strand.
TTAGCATAGTAGTGATGAGCTTGACCAAGTTTGAAAAAATAGTTATAAATATTCTCATAAATTTTATTTTCCCAAGGAAAACATGGAGTCCTTTCTTATTCTTGGGTAAGGATAAGGCCAAGATGGCACATAGTCTATCAGGATCAATAGCTAATCCTTATTTTAAGATAATGTGTCCTAATATTTTGCCCTCATGAAAAATAAACACACATTTATTTAGATTAAAAGAGATCCCATACTCTTTACATCTCTCAAAGATTAATCTTAGGTGGTCCATGTGTTTTTTGGCATCATTCAATAAATTTGTGATGTCATCCAAGTATACTACCACCATTTGATTCAGTAGCGCTTGGAAATCCATTTCCATTGCTCTTTGAAATGTGGCCCCAACATTTTATAAGCCAAAAGACATCTTTTGGTAGACATAAATTCCCCATTTTATGGTGAATGCAGTCTTGTATTGATCTTCTTACCTTACCAACACCTAGTTGTATCCTGAGTACCCACCAAAAGAGAAAAACATTTTGAAACTAAAACTATTTGAATAAGTCACTTCAAGGATGGTAGAGGGTAATATTCCTTTAAGGATACCCTATTCAAATCTATAAAGTCAACACACAAACTAATCTCCCCTCTCTTCTTCCTTACATGCACCAAATTGGCTACCCATGATGAGTGTTTGATAGAAAAGATAATCTTGGATTCTATTAACTTGGTTAGCTCTCTCCTTATTAGCTCTTAAATTTTTGGGTTAATGAGCAAGTGTTTTTACTTTTCACTGACTTGGCATTAGCCTCCATATCTATAGTATGTTGGACTAAATTTAGATAAATCTTTCAGGTCACTATATTCCTAAGCAAAGACGTTTGCGTATTCCTGGTAGAGTGTTGTGAAAGTATGCCTCTCAACCTTACTACTTACCTTATTGATCCTGAGAAGTTTGTCTTTGAAGATGAGGACTCTCTCATAGTTTTCTTCATTGATTGACATTATCTCCTTTTCTTTTCTCATATGGTCCCCCTCGTGGAAAAGGTGCTCAAGTGTAACTAGTTCATTAGGAAGTTTGTTTGACCTTAGTTAAATAATTTGATCTTCATACTAATGTTGAAATTTACCTTAGTTCATTGAGGAAAACTCTAATTCTTATTTCAAGAAGCAAGTAATTTGTTTGTCATTTTCAAAAACTTTCCAATGGACTTCATTAGCTATCACTAATGGCCTCACCACCACCCTGACATGTAGCTGAACCTTGGCCTCTTTTAGCTTACTTGGAACATCAAACTGGGCTCCCATAGCTACCAACCTATTAACATGTTGATTCTGGTTATTTGGTATAACTTGGATGTTGAAGGCTTCAAAATATTCAATTAGGTCCCACACATTATTTTTTAATACCTTATCAAAGGATTTTTTATAATGTTCAAGCCTTTGATTTGGTTCACTATAAGCTCACTATCTACATATGCTTGCAAGATTCTGATTCCTCTTTTATTATCCCATTGGAGACCATATATCAAGCCTTCATATTCTACTACATTAGAAGAGCAACTAAAATGTAACCTAAAGGAAGAGAGATTCTTATTACCTAAAGGGAAAACCAACATTGCCCTTGAACCTACTCCATTTTTTCTCTTTAAACCATCAAAGAACAAATTCCACATATCATTAATGTCTTCTTTAGGTCTAATGAGGTAAGGCATGTGTTAATTTTATTCATGTAACAAATAGACACCCATGTCTCTTTATTCAACACCTTCCAAAGGGTTTATAAATTGATTACCCCCCACAATTCATCCAAGAACAAGTTTCGAATATCCCCAGGATAAGTATTGAGTTCTTGACCAATTATAAATTCATCTTCATGAAGGATAATATAATTGATGTTTATGCTATCTATATGATGGAATTTAATGTGAAATTATGCCATGATCTCAACCTTGATTGACACCTTAATCTGATACCTTATTTTGAATTCCATGTAGGACCAATCTACTACTAGATAACCCCCAATTTTTGTTATGAATTCTCTAGATAGGCATAAAAAAAGTGAGGATTTACATCAAATATCAACACATCTTGAGCCACTAAGACACTAGGATAAACATGTAAGGTCATATTCAAATATTTGATGATACCAGATGGCTTTGTGGAAGAATTGTCAAGTTGTAGAACTCCCTGGTATATGGCTCATATTTGAGGTTTAGCTAATCAACTATGGACTTAGGAATTATTGAAGTGCTATCTCCACTATCTACTAAGCAATTATGTACCAAATAATCACTAATGATAAATGAAATGTATAATGGAGGAGGTTTGACCACCTTACTTGATCTTTCTCCCAATATACCTTGGGTTTCATTGGTGAGGACCTCATTTTCTTTGTTTGGTTATTTACCTATACTTGTTGTAACACCTATCTTGGATAAACCTTCGTAAAGGATTTCCACTTGATCAAGCATGGAAATCATGTGCCACATTGACACACTCACATTATATTTATTTATTTATTTAACAATGTTGATTGGTGTATTAATAACCTTTATTTATGCTTTGAGATCGACTACTATTGTGTATTGAATCTATGAGCTTTATGGAGGTGTCAAGACCTTTGGAGTGTCAGCAGACTCATTAGGTTTAGAAAATGAAGGAGTGGTGGTAGGAGGTTCTTTGAATTCTCCCTAGTTATCACCCATATTCCTTCTTTTGAATCTTGTGTTTGCTTCCATTGGGATGTGAGCTTGACTAGAGATGGCCTACTGATTGGATGCATAACTCTCGTCTAGGTCACTGATGACCATTGTAACATATAGCTATTTTGGTACCTAATCTAGTCCTTATTATTGTGGAGATTGCTCTAGATTTTTCATCATGGAGATCTTTGTGTTTTGAGCCATAAGATCTTGATTGTATCCATAAACAAAAAATTTCTACCATTGGTCAATGAATGCCTAGTTAGAACCATTAGTTGGGATAATATATTGTCCAAAACACTAATTCTAAGGCATTATCCCTTTATCCTCTTAAGCCGTATTTTTTTGAATAGGAACTAAGGAATTGGAATAGGCTCTATCATTTGGATTATATTTGTTTTGTCTATCATAATTAGGCTTCCTCTATCCTTGACCTAGTCCTTAGAAATTTCCTTTATAGGGTGGACAATTTGCTTGATAAGACTAATGTTGAGGATGATATGGAGCTTGATAAGATTTATTTAACTTATTTTTCCTTTTCAGATTTACTTCATCATTTTTTAAGGATTAGATCATGATTTTTAAGTTCTACGTAGTTTTTTTGCTCTTGGGAATCACTTGATCTACTAGTGGAGGAATTTTATTACTTAGTTAAAGGTATATCAGCAATTGTGGGAATTGGAAGAATAACATCAAGTAGGGGAAGAAATATAGGAGGTGGTCTAATCTTAGGGAAAAGAGGCATTAGGGGCCTATGAGTAAGCTTGTCAGCGTGAACTAGACAATTTTTAGCCTTGATAACCACCTCATAAGCATCTTGTAATATATCTCCTCCCATGGATTGGATCATTACTACTATGTCACTATTTAGAGCCTTCAAATAGTATAAGAAGGCAAAGTTAGGGGAAGGTCTAATAGTGGCTAGAATTCTATCCCAATATTTTTGGAATCTTGTGTTGAAGTCTTACATAACTTCATGAGGAGCTCTCTTTATTGCAGTCAACTATTTTTCTAGTGACAAATGATCACTCTTATCTGCAAATCTTTTACATAAGTTTATTCCCAATTGATCCCATGATTTAATAGAGTTAGGAGTTAAACCTCTATACCAATCTAAAGCCTTTCCCTTAAAGGATACAACCAATAGTTCGATATCTATATTTTATACTATGACATTATGGATATTTTAGAAATTACCTTTTACAAAAATTGAAAAGGTCCATTTTTAAGGATAAGTACCTTTTGAATTCCTTTAAATGGACCATTAGAATTTGAAAATGCCTTTGAAAAAAAGGCAATAGCTTAAGTATGTGGGCCAAAAATGGCCAACAATAGCATTGAAGGAAGCTAATGAGAATGTTATCTTTGAGTTCTATGAGATCATCATAAAGAGGTTTGGTACTCCTTCTACTATTACTTCGGATAATGATCTTGTATTTATGGGTGTTAAGATAACTGATTGAGAAAAAAGTAATGGCATATTCTTGAGCACTTTATCTAACTATTACCCTCAAGGTAATGTGTTGGTTAACTATACTTATAAGAATCTAATTAGATTTGTCAAGAGAACCTTGGAGCATAACCAAAGATCTTGGAACACCAAATTAAAGATAGCCTTATGGGCTGATAGGATAACTCCCAATAAGGTAATAGGGAATTCTCATTTTATGCTTTTTTATGGAAGGGAAGCTAGGTTGTCTATCTCTCAAGAGCTAGCTACCTTAGAGTTAACACATAATGTAGAGTTATTTGAGAATACCCCAATGGAGGAGAGATTGATAGAATTAATGGAGTTTTAAGAGACTAGAGATAAATCTCAACAAGCTATGGAGCATCACCAAGTACTAATGAATAGTTCTTTTAATAAGAAGGCAACTCAGGTGACATAGTATTGAAATGGGATGAAGATAGATGAAAACTAAGGAGACATACCAAATTTTATACCCTATGTAATGGACCATATTTCATCACCAATTTCAAGAAAAGTAACTCTTTTTAGTTATCAAGGATGAATGGAGAAGATTTTCCTATTCTTATGAATGGGATACATTTGAAAACCTAAAATTGAGAACTAAAGGTCATTTTTTTAAATATTAGATTAGGTGTGTGTTTCTTTTCTTATTTTATTATGTTTAAATAGTGATTTTGAGGTACATGTGTTTTTATATTTTATGTCTTGTTCTTGTTGTTTTCTATCATAGTTGTGTGTTGTCAGAGGGTAGTTTATATGTCAAACTTGCATACTTATGACTCCATATCCCTATGGATAGGATTAGAAAATTGGTCATGGTATAGAAAGCATGCCACCATTGGTAAATCACCAAGAATGTTGACCATTTTTACCATAGGCCAAAATGGGTCAAACCCCTATAGTTAGAATCTTGTATAGGTGATTTTTATAATGTCATAATGTTGGATTAAATCATGTAAGTTTGATTCAAGAGTTTGACTATTATTGAAGATTATATTATATTTTGTGTATGTATTTATTGAGTGCATAATAATATAAAATCATGTTTTATAGGTTGTTCATGCAACTATATTTTGTTGCACAAAACAACTTACCTTGCCTATTGAATAGGCAATCCCCTATAGTTTTGACTTGGTCATTTTGGAGACCCACACACAGATGTGAATAGAATTTAGAGACTATTGTGTAAATTATTTATTATTTATTCTATACAAATATATATGATATTGGTACTATGGTAATGGTATGCATGAGTGATGATATTGATTATGAGTTCTTTATGAACTTATTTATGGTATCAAAGCTTCCCCTTCTAGCATATGTTTTTTCTCTCTCAACTTTACCTATTGTTACTAGTTTTTGGGTACCTTACAATGATATATTTCATCCTTGGTGAATTTTTTCTAGTCTTTTTATATCCATTTTTTTTATAGAGTTAGCCTCATAAAGAGTAACAACTCCTATTTGACTTGGCAGTTATAGTGATTCATCATCCATGTAGTTTGATAAGATGGATTGGTTACCAGAGGGACAATTTGTATTTCACTATGATTTATACATGGGTACCTAATCAGGTCTAGTTGTTGGAACCCATCAATATCTTTTCTTTCTCTTTTTTCACTCCCTATTCTGTACTTAAGGGAGGGTGTTGGAGTAAAACATATAAGTTTGATTCAATATTTTGTTTATTATTGGAGATGCTATTATATTTTGTTCACGTATTTGTTGAGTGCACAATAATAATAGAAACTCCTTTTTATAGGTTGTTCATGAAAAAATATTTTATTGCATGAAAAAAATTACCTTACCTATTTAATAAGCAATCCCCTATAGTTTTGACTTGGTCATTTTGGAGACCCACACAGAGATATGCATAGAATTCAAAGGCTATTTTGCAAATTCTTTATTTTTTATTGTCTAAAATATCTATGTTATTGGTGTTATAGTAATGATATGCATGAGTGACCCTACTAATTATGATTTCTTTATGAACTTCAATACATAAGGCATGTTGTATCTCATTTGATGTCATTTCATATGCCATTCTAGTTTTGGTCATATCCTAGTTTAGTCCTTATGTCATTTACTATCTTATGGGTCATTTTAGGGTCATATATGCAAGTGGAAAGTTTTCATGGTGCTAATTATTTGTAAGAACAAGTCTATAAAAACCCAATTTACACATAAAAAATATTTAAAAATTAAAAGACATAATTCTTTTAGAGAAATAATTCTAGTTTATTTGGATAGGTGTTAGAATTATTTCATGAAAATTATCCCAAAGGTAAAATACTAAGGACATAAATCTTTTGGGAAAACTGTTCAAGATAATTTCCTCGAGGACATATTTATTTCTAACAAAATGTTCGAGACAATATTTTTGAAGACATTTCAATCAAAAAAAATGTTTGAAATAAAATCTCCTTGTCAAAATCCTAAAGATATTTCCATCATGAAAAATATCTGAGATAATATGCTCGTTGAAAAGATCCAAACGAATTGAAAGGTTTTGGAGAAATTATTTGTCCAATAATTTGAAATTAATCCAAGAAGTATCTCACAATGATCATAAGTTCATAAGGACATGGACCAGATTGACAAAATCTTGGAAACTCATCAAGACCTTGAAAATTTGAATCAAAATGACTTGGGCAAGTTTAAGGACCAAATCATTATCAGGACATCATGAAGAACCAAACTAGATAGTGTGTTTGTTCATTTTATAAATTTTCTAAGGAAGCTTCATGTTACCATCAAACCACATGATATCAATGTCCTTATTTCCAAGATCATTCTTCTAATCCTTCAAAGTTTAGCTTGTTAAGTCTAAGGGGCTAGGTCATTCAGGATGTCATCTAAAAATAAATGGACCAACTCACTTGTGTATTTGATAAATGTAACTTAGAAATCCATGTGAGCTAAAGGATTGTAATAGCATGGATTTATTCATGGTAAGAACATGTTATGTAATTTTCTTATCCACATGAGCCTTTTATCTCAAGTTATGGAGTTTAAAAGTTGGTCACATAGAGAAAGACGTTCATGTAAGTGTCAAATTTAATCATTGATAAATAGACATTTAGCTTCAAATTATTAGTGATAGGCATGTAGACATCATATAAAACACACATGTTAGATCACTTGAACACTTTGTAAACACACTTATAAATATATTAGAGATAGTTAATCATGTGGGCACAATCCTTTTAGCATAAAAAACATCTCCTATAAATTTAATGCCTCTATGACATTTTCACTTCCATATCTAAGCTTTCAATGTTTGTCAAAATACGAGAGATGTTTACATAAAAATCAAATTTAAGCTATGAAAAAAATCCATTAGGGTCTTAAATTTGATAGTTGTACAGACATCAATGATGGTCTCGTGGATGTCAAATTTAAACCATGGTAAATAACCATTTATTTTCAAATGTAAGTAGATCAATGATCAACATTCAATCATACTGATGATCCAACAACATGATATTGACTGATAAGAAGTGAGCCTAATGAGATATATGGATTGTGTTCACTCGTACATCTTGATGCAATAGTGTGAGATGAGTCAAAATGTCAAGGAGCTTGAGAGACCTCCATGTGGCATAATTATGTAAAGTAGCAGGCTGACAATAGGATCTTGAGATCAATACATGTTTGATAAGTGGCATGATCACATTCAAGCTAAAATAAGATCAATGGAACACATTTAATAATTATAATAAAGATAAATGGAGTAACCAAGGTCAAAGAGTCAAGATTTGATACTAAGGATCCACAAGGCCAATGGGAGTAAAGATATCTAGGAGCATTTTGATTGGTTCGAGTCAATTTTGGATAGAAAAAGTCAAACCAAAGGAATAGTTTTTTACCAAGGCAAACAAGGTCCTATAGGGTCATCCTGCTATCATTAAATCTCATTTGATTTCCATGGAGTGGTAATATCCATGTAAATAATTTAATCAAGAACATAAATGAATTTTAATTAAGGCTAAATATAAACCTTTGGTTCTTAGCTTTATAGATTGCAAAGTTCATTCTATGACTGTGTTCACATTTTTAAGGAGGGATATGTGTATATGGTGAACCCTTAGTTCCCTAAATGATGTAATGGGTCTATGTGGACCTATTTAGATCAATAAAGGGGTCTATATAGTCTATAGGTCTATATAGACATAATGACTATAGGAAAACCAATAGTTTAAGATTGGTTTTCTATCTATAGTAGACTTATGAACATGGGGATGAGTTTGATCATGATATATCTTGAATATGATCTATAATTTTAAATTATTCCATGAAGGTATGCATTTAAAACCTGATGGTTTCATCTTTAAGACCCACTACATAAAAAGGACCCTTCTCTTGACTTTTGCACACCATGACAAACCAATGAAGATAGTTAGCACCAAGATAAAAATTTAATAGTTTGATTCAATGATTGTAACTACATTGATGCCAAAACCTATCTTGGAACAACTTAATCCCACTATTACAACCTTAGGTATCATCAATGAGGGACTACTATAACTGTGCAATAGGCTAAAGTGACCTGGATCAATCAAAAGGTCTAAATGAGCATAATTTTTAAAGTTAGTTATAACTATAGTTCAAATGGAGTTGACTCATTTATTCCTCTTTTGGTTCTAAGATCTCTCTCTAAAGGCCCTTTATTCTATAAATGTAGCCTTTGAGATATTGTTAAGTATCCCTCAAGTTGGTATGATTAGACTCTACCAAAAATTATATTCTACACTATTTAGAGTAATAAATAGAGTGCTTTACAGTTGTTTACTAATCAGTGCTTAATGTTTTATATTTATTTGATATGAAAAATTGGTCATCATCTTCCATTTACATGTCGAAGTTTAACCTAAGTGATAATAAAATTTTCATATAGGTCATCTAGTGTTTCTTAAGGTTGATATCTCAGGTATAGAGTGGATAGTTGACTGTAATTTCTTTTCAATCAAGCCTTACCCTCATTTCCCTTAAAAAAATTCCATCTAATCAACCTCTAGGTGAAACACTATTACTTTCAAACCATTTTAGACATTGCATTAGTTCTATTCATAGTCTATTAGTGTGTTAATGAGTTTAATCTTGAGAGTGGATCTTTGATTATTCATTGCATCACCTCCTTTAAAGTAGGTTAAATTCATGCATTTTATAACTCTTTTCCCCATAAGTAATCAATTGACATATATAATAGAATTAAAGATACATTCAAGGAGCTAACCCTTTAATCTGGAGGCTCATTTCCAATATAGGTACACCCACATACCTAGAAATGTTCCCATGTTACCCAAATCTAGAAGAAGCTTGAAAAACTTCTTCTATTGTGAAAATTTTGGTGACAACAATTTTACCTTAGGTAACATTAATAATCAATGTGCATAGAATACTAGGATGAATTTCTCTTAGACCCTTCTTTAATCAAGCATGTAGGTCTATATGTATTGTTGATTAATATGTAAAATTTTGAGATATATTATTGACTAATTTTTAAGTAATTATGTGCCAAAGTAGTAAGTGCTAGATTTAAAATTCCTTGTGAGGATCCTTATATACAAGTAACATTAATTTGGTTGTGATACCCTTGTTTTCTAGTTAACATGGAAAAAAATAAATAAAAAGTCATAATAAGAGACTCGAGGATGTGTAAGGACCTATAAAAAATAAAAAATGTGACCATTGAATAATAGTGCTAAGGTGGACAATATCATATTATGCCAATGTCTAAGACTATGCTAGTGTTTTAATGTCAAACAATTGAGGACTAATTATAACAAATACGCCAGAGCCCCCCATGACTAGGATAACATGATAAAGGACCACTAGAGGTGCAATGAATAGAAAAAACAAGTCAAATGAAAGATTAAAATACCAAAATGACCACACAAATAACAATCACATTCATCTTTAGGACCTTTCCCTAAAAGAGCAACAAAATACATATTACTTGTGTTTGCTAGACCAAATTATGGTGTGTACACCCTACATAAAACAAATTTATCAAATGGTGGTAGGTTAAAAATGTTTTTCACTTCTTGATCATTATTTTATCTACAATAATATATTGGTTCAAGAAAAGGATCAATTTAATATAGACTTCATTACATAATAGGGGACTTATGCTTACATGAAAATACCTTTTTATTTGTCTAATGTAGGAGAAATTTTTTAGAGAGGCACATATATGGCATTTTACGGGCTAATCAATGACATTGTACTTATTTATCTTGATGATATTATAGTGTTCTCTAAGCATTGTAGTTATCATTTATCTCATCTCAAATAAGTCTTTGACAAGTGGAGGAAATTTTAACTCACTTAACCCCAAGAAGTACATATTTTTAGTTATTAGGGGAAATCTTCTAAGACATATTGTCTCAAAAATATGGCCATAAATTGATCTAGAGAGGGTAAGAGTTATTATATCATTGTCTTTATATAGTAAAAAAATAATATTGTAAATATTCTTAGGGATAATCAATTTTTTTAGGAGGTTTATCCTTGATTTTACTAATCTTGTGAAACCACTAACCTCTATGTTAAATAAGAATATAACTATTATCTAGAATAAAGAGAAAAAATCTAGTTTTGAAGCAATTAATAAAGATATAACACAAGCTAATTCCCTCTTAAATTCTAATTTTACAAAGGACTTCACTCTATATGCCTTTGGAGGTATAAACACTATCTCAACTATGTTGGTATAGCATAATAATGAAGGTATGAAACAACCAATAGCTTTCTTTAGTCAAAGTTTGGAAGGTTATGAGTTAAAATACTCCTCTATATAAAATCAAGTAATTTATATTATAAGAAGTCTCAATAAATTTAGGCATTTAGATTCTAACAATAAGGTTCATTTTGTTGTCTCACACCCAAGTGTTAAAGAATTACTCTTGAGAAAGGATTTTATGATTATCTAACTTCATATTTTCTATATGATAAAAATGTTTTCTTAGTGCTTCAAAATGGCCAACAATCAATTGCACTTTTATTTCCTAATAGTTGGACTCAAGACATGATACATTTCATTCAAACAAGTGATTTCCCTCAATGTTTAGACAAAGACAAAATGAGGAAAGAAAAAATGAGGTATTATAGATTAAAATATATTCATTATGTCCTTGTGGATGGAATATTGTTTATAAATGATATTAATGGTGTTCTCTTGATATGTGTTGAAAAAAATAAGATTAATAATATTTTTGAATAATTCCATGATGGACTATTAGGTGGACATTTTACTCAAAGAACCATGGATTTTAATATAATGAGGGCATGTTACTATTGGATTAACTAGTTTTATAAATTTATATGCATGGGTTAAAAGGTGTAAAAAGTATGCATACTTCATAGGTAAGTAGAAGTTAGCATCCCTCCCTCTTTATCCCATTAAGCTAGATAAACCCTTCATGCAATGGGGATTAAATTTCATAGGGATGATTAACCCACCCTCATGTGTAGGTCATAAGTAAATCTTAATATAAAATAATTACTTTAAAAGGTGTGTATAAGTAGTGGCACTAAAGGAAGTAAATTAAACTTCTATTTTTAACTTTTATGATGATATAGTCACTAGGTCTTGAAAAAGACCTTCACCAAACTTAAATGAAGAGGTATTTTGAAAAAAGGGTAGTTTAGAGGATTTTTTAAGAGGGAAACCTTATTCTCAAGTGGGATGAAGAAACAACCAAGCCTATAAAACATACCAAGTTTGACTCTATGTGGAGTGGACCATATATAATTTCTAGTTGCAAGTAAAACAATGCCTTTTAGCTCTCCAAGTTTAGGGGTGAAGAGTTGCTCATCCCAGTTAATGGGATATACCTTAAGAATTACTATCAAGGTCTTGTTATCCTTTTGTAAATGGTAGGTTCATTATTATTTCTTCCTCTAAGTGTTGATTACAGATTGTTTTAGTAGTCTAGTTATGTTTTCCCTTTCCCTAAGTGTTGTTCCATGTGTTGTGGTGGATTTTTATTATTCTTTTTGTATTTTAGAGGTGGATTTTAGTCCTTTTAAATAATTTATAGTAGGTTATATCATTTATATGTATATTTTCCTTGAATCCAAGCCCAATGGACTTGATAAAGTAGTTGTGTGGATTGTTTAAATAGGCAAACACCCTTGGGAGGTCACCAAAATGTTAGATATTCTAGTCACCCTTGGTATCTAAGGTACTTAGACACTTAGAAAGAATAATTTATTACAAAATTAAACTAATTATTCATTCTTTTAGGCATCTCATGATTTTTATGTCTATTCAAAATAAGGTATGTGTTATTCAAATTTTGGCTACCAAAAGATAGGGTCATAAAATTCTTCCTTTTGTAATGCCTATTAACATAATTTAAGGTAAATTTGATAAAATTAAGATAATGAACTATTATAATCTTGAGCTTGTATAACCAATTAATGTCATGTGTTAAGTTTAGGTCATACTCCCTCTAGTTTGTATAATTATCTAAATAGGTTTCATATCATGCTCAAGGTCAAAAAGTCATTTTCAACCTCTCCTGTAAGTCACTAACATGTGTAAAATGGTTAAAAAATCACATTAAGACCCCAAAATAGTGGAAACCATGTATAAATGTGTTTTAATATGACTTCTAAAGAATTATATAACGTGAATTTAGAAGTTATTGGATGATAAGTCAGTTTCAAATGATGATAGGCAATTATAATTGAGTTTTAATGCCTAAGAGAGGTTTGTCACCCGTTTGTATAGACCAAGAAGGATTATTTTCAAGAAAAAGGGTTTATGAGTTTATTTTGTCTCCCATAGTTTAAATCCATGCTTGAAATGCATGTATAAGTCTAAATAAAGCAAAAAACACACTCTCTCTTCCATTGCTCCCTTGGAAAACTCACAAAGGCAAATGTATAATTCCAAATAAATATCCTTAATAAATCCATCATATTAAATAAACCATTATAACCACTTCTATTAGTTTACTAAAGGCCATGGACATTGAAATGAAAACCAAGTGAGTTAGGTATAATTCATTTTGCATGATCTCAAAGTCATGTGATCAAATCATAGCCATGTATGTACTATTTATAGAGTTAAAATGAAACAAGTGTACAAGGAACAATCCCTAAAAAGTTTAATATCCTCATACCTTGAGTCCTAACACTAAAGAGTCTTCAATGTGCATACATAGGATTCTTATAGTCTTAAAGGAAAAAGAGACTAGTTTTAGTGATGAAGTGATAAGTTGAAAGTTCCTAAATACCAATGAAAAAAATATTAGTAGGGACACCTTAATTTTCCTCATCAACATACTAAAATATTCTTAAAAATAGATCATACAATTCAATCTAGTAATATAGGGTTCAAATATGGACCTACATGTTCATAAAGGTCATCAAATGAGAATCAATATCTAATGAGAACATGAATGAATGGGTAGTGGTTTCATGTGAGATGAAATTACATGTTAGATATCTATATGGAATATTTAATTTGGGTAATATCACTACTAATCTTCCAATACAATCCTAGTGGCATTTAGGCCATAGCCTATAATACAAGCTTGGCATCCTCAAGAACGCACGAAAAGGTGATAAAAATTGCATTGTAAGTGTTGCAAAAGGGTTTTATCAATTTCATGGATATTTTAAGAAATTTTTTATGGTTTATTAATTTATAAAATAGTCCTATATGCATGAAAAAGGAACTTAAAATGATAAAAGGTAGACTATAAGTCTACAGACCTATAGGTCTCCCTTTTGCATAAAATGCAATAACTCTTGCTTGAAATGATGATTCAAGGGGATAAGTTAATTGTTTAAATTATGATTAAATAAATTGATATGTGTTAAGTAAATGGATTATAACTATTCATTTATATTCCCATTCTTGACTCTCTAATCCAACTCCAAACTTAAACCTCTACCTACAATCAGGCTTGTCTCTAGATAATGTAAGTAAAAGAGCATATGGTGAAATAAATGAAGTTGTGAGTCTAAGAGAGAGTAAATATATAAATTATAAACATAATATACCATTAATAACACCCATGTATATTAAAAAATTATCTCACAAAATGATTGATGGCAGTGTAGAGGACAAGAGGTCTAATTTGACCAAATAAGCTTAAAACGATCATACACAAGACTGTGTGTATCTTCTCAAGGAAATAATGTAGGTTTGAGTTTAAATAAGGTTATAATAATATTTAATATGTATGATAAATATTAAATAAGTATTTTAATGTTTTTGGATATCTTGAACTGAGAAAAATCACTAGAAATAGACCTCTATGGTAAATTAGTTCAAGCTACCAATAAACCATCATATGATAATAGACCTTGTTATAGGAAATTTGAGGGGTTAATATGTTAAAAAAAAATTCATAAACTCATATAGGTTTTTTAAATCCATTTTTAAGCATTATTATTAGTAAACAACATTAACAAGGATTTTAAGATCAACAACATACTTCTAGCCTTCATAGTCATAGTCTACTAGCTCAAAAAGAAACTTTAAATGCTCAAATGTTATATGAATAAATTCATGGTGACCTAATATATTAGTAATAATATACCACCATAATTAAATAATTATTCATGGAATTTGGATGTTTATCTAGGGCTTGATCTCTATGCATAATCCTTAAGAGTGCAAGGCACTTACAAGCTGCTAAGAAGCCTTCTAATTACCTAATGAGAGATTATTTAATCTAAATGACTTAAAATGGAATTATTTGAATTTAAAATGACCTTATTTACATTAATATTTCTCATATACATCATAATAAGCCATTATTTAGAACATACCAAGGGTTGACTATATGAAATTGGCTTAAATGCATGGTCATAGGCTTATTTATGAGGGTTCAGTGTAAGGAATCATATCCAAACTAAGAATAAAATAAAAAAATACTTTTATGAGGTTAAATATTAATATAAAAACTTTTTTAGGTTTCCTAAAAATACATATGAGCCATTCAAGTTACCAAATGGGGTTAAAAAAGGAGAAATGCACTATTTTCTAGCCATCAAGCCTATCTACAAGCCCATGGAGTACAAAAAGAAATATATTTTATATAATAATTAATTGTCCCATGATTTTATAGTACTCCAAAAACCAGTTTAAATAGTTATAACCTACAAAATTCTTGGAAACTAATTCAATTACCTCTTGAGCATGTACAAGCACCTATGCTAGGGTTTCGGCCATTTCATGGTTCACCCATCTATATAGGGTTTTAGAACCCAAAATTTGACATGGAGAATGGTCATTGGGAATTAAAATTTAATCAAACACTTAATTTTATTTCAACATGTGTGGTCATAAATTTGAGTGAAAACTCAATTTCTAGGTTAAGAGGACTAACTAGATAGAAAAAATAGGTGGATAAGTATACTTGTACTAACTTCAGGTCATGAAATTTGATAAAAAATTGTAAGGGAATATTGGGTACTCAAAAATATCCTTATTTTTCCAAGATAATCTTTGGATTTTACATAATTATATTTTTGTATTTTTAGGGATCCAAGGAATTGAAGACATGTATGAGGTTTAATTGCAAAATGAGATGTTTAAGTGTGTTTGATGCATCTAAAGGAGTTGATTCAAGTCTATTATGACTGAGAGAGACCATTAATAGATATATATTTCATTCATGAATACAAAATCAAGATTTGACTTATTTGGGAAAGGAGAGGCATAATAGGACCAATTGGACTTCAAGACACATAAGGAGTTGTGTGATGATCACCAATGAATGTTAGCATATGAGGTTCTCAAATTGATGCAAGGTGTCAAAAAAGAAGGTAAGGGGAAGTTTAAGTTAATTAATTCCAATAATTCCATTCATCATTCTTCACAAGCTAAGATGGCTAGTTTTTGAATGAATGATGAATCATTGAGGAAATGAAGACTCCTACACCATATATAAGAGGAAATCATCTTCAAGAAAGGAACACATGTCTATAGTACCTCATGATACTATTTAATAACAACTTTCTTATTTTTAACTTACACTTTCATGAAGGACACTTGTCAATTTCCCTTTTCTACACCCCTTTCTCTCTCTTCTTCTCTCATTCTCTTTAAATATAGCCTTGTTGGGCTTTGCATGGATCCTTTTGCTAAGTCTAGTGAAGAGTTTCTCAAATGATAACTTGTATTATTCCTTGTAAAATGAATGAATCTTATTCTTACCTCATCAAATGCTTATAGTTAGTGTAATTGTGTGATTTTTTATGAATGTTAGTAGCAGTGATTATAATCTCTCTCATTTGTCCTCTCCTACCTATTTACAAATGGATTGCCTTCTTTCAGATCACATGGTGAATTTGATGTGGTTTTTCATAGCTTGAAAGTGTATTTTCAATCACTAATGCCTTTTTTATACCTATTTACTAACCATATCATTCAATCCATTCTCAAAGACCTCTATTTTAAAATATTCATGTTTAAAGGTCCTTATTTAAGAAGTGTAATCATATCTAGGCCTAATATATATTCTTAAGTGCATGATAGTCAAGTGGAGGTTTTTGTTTTGGTGTATCATCTCCTTTGAATAGTTTTAATTCATGCCTTTTCACTCCCTTCTCCTTTGTAATAAATTAAGTAGTATAGTGAACTTAACTGATACATAAAGGGGAGATAACCTATAACCTAGGGGCTTAGTCTATCTAAAGGTCACACAAATATTAAGACTAATCCCATTTTATATCTAGATTGAGAGGGATTGAATCACCCTATCAAGGTTTAAAATTGATCTATAATATTATGCATGGTTTCTTATGCCTTTTATTCCTTAAGTAGTTCTTATGGTCATTCTTATGATTCACTATTATGTTAGGTCTTTTATACATCCCCTTAATGAAATAGGTGTCTTAAAACTTTTTCTATGTCTTGATTGACTTTTTTATATCTCACTCCATGCTTAGAATCATCCCCATTAATAATAATGTAACTCTTGGTTAAAATTCCAATTATGTCATCTCATGAACAAAAAACAATTGTCTTAAAAGGTGAAATTCAATGGGATAAGATGTAAAAATGGTCTTATAAGGCATAAAAAGTCATGAATACACTTAAAAAGGTGTTAAAAGAGAATTAGAAGGTGTAAAAGGTTAATAAGTCATATTTTAACCCATTAGAATCATTTTTGAAAAATAGACTTTTTTTTAATGTCTCATAAAACCATCTAATATTCAAAATTCCCCCTCATGCCTCTGTCCATCCTTTCAAAATAGTCAAAACTGAATTATAAATAGTTTTTTCCATCCACTCTTGCCTTTTGGTAGATTTTAAACTCCTTCAACATGGAAATACACCTTGAATATCCCAAAACCATTCATATCAAGCATCATTATGAATCTTTTTATACTTTTTAAGATGTTTTGTAGGGTCATTCAATGCCAAATAGGTCTATTAATTGACAAAAGATGATAGATCTCAAGCAAGAAACAAAGAGAAACAATATTTCTTGGAGGTTGTAGTCTAGAAGTGGTAGGTTTTGGCCTTGAAGGCCCAAATAATAAAGGTTTTATGGAGGTTCATGCATGAATATTAATTTCAATGGGTTATTCAAACATTTACCAGGTGTATCAACCTCCTTGATATATATTCTTGGTAGAATAGGGTATAAAGTCTTTTAAACATGATATTTTGCATGAAAAATAGGTTTTATGAGGTGTTATTAAAGATTAAATAAATATAAAATACTCCTAAGGTACATATAAGGGTCATAATAGTTCCTTCATATCATCCTCAAGCCTTCATAAATACTTAGGGAGAAGATCCATGATCTCAAGCTCAAAACTAGGCCAAAACCAACTAGATTATCCTCCACAAGGTATTAAAAACTATTTTATAAGATGTTACATATTCACTAATGATTTACGTGGGATTTTAAAAAAAATTAGAGGGAGGAAGAGGTCTCAACGGGTCTATTCTAGGTGTCAAGAAGGATAAATACATAGGCAGGGATATGAACAATTGTTAAGAAGTTTAAATAGTCTTGTGACAAGCTTGATAAGAGCATGGTTTCAAGATTAAAATAATTTCCCATATTGAATGGTATATAATGTCTCTTGGATGGTATATAATGTCTCTTCAATTATGTATATGAGTCTATCAGACATCATTTGGATACATCAATCTTGACTAATGAGCTTTGCAACATGTAGATCCATAAAAAATGAAGCTCAGTCTTGAAACCCTGCCAAACCCTAAGAGTTTGACAATCAAAATTTTATTGATTTGAGATTTTCAATTGAAATTAATGTTGCATATAGGGACATAAATAATGTTTCAAATTCCTCTACTTCATAATTTCTCAAGATTTAGAGGATGCAAGACATGGAGGCCATTGAGAGAGTTTTAAGAAGGTCTCATGTTTGAAATGGCCTCTACAGACCTGTAGACACATGATTAAAGTTTTAAATTTATTTTTAGGTGTCTCCACATAAGTAAATATTATTGGACCATAAAATGAAACACTCTTTCTAACTCTTTATTTTCTCGAAGAAAGTGGCAGATGAATCAAGACCATAATAGCCAATTTAGGGCTTCAATAGGTTTTAGGCTTAAAAATGACTTACATAGACCTAAAAACATAAAATGTGATGATTAAAATGAATTAATTGGATTATAATATTGAGTATGGGATTCAATAAATTCTAATTATACACTTTAAACATCAAATACCATTCTAAGTATGGTGCATGCCCATAGAGTTATAATTGCTAAGGGTTTGAAGGTGTTTCAAACAAAAAGACCTATAAACCTACAACTAATGATGGTCCCTAAAACTAATTAATTATGTTTATTCCATAGATAATAATATAATAGGTATTTAATTTCATATTTTACTCATATTTCCTTTGAATTAAGGTGTAGGCTCATGAAGACCCCTCTCAATTTTCAATGATGGTTTCAATCTTACAAAGAAGACTTCATAGGTTTGTCAGAAGGTGTAATGTTGAACAAAGTCTAGGATCATTGTATTTTTAAAAAAATGTATTGAATACATTTTAGACTCACATATATATTTTTTATTCAAGTTCTTAGAGTTCATTAAAAATGAGGGTTATCTCATGAGCATTACCAATCAAAATGATATTCAGTCCATGATCAAATATAGTCAAGATAAGGGCATCTTTTACCATTGATTGAATGATCTAAGATGTGAAAGGTTATTTGTACGATATGATATAATTATAAATGGATTTTATCATGAAAAATATTATCAAAAAAATCATGAAACTTGAATACCCCCTAAATTATTACTTGCATGGTTTATAAATGTAGCCTACCTATTACAGTTAGAAAATTAGTGATTGCCCTTATCAATATATGGTTATTCAAACATTAAAAGTGTTTTAAAAATATATTAAATGTGATAAGATTAAAAACCAAGTCTTAAAATTTCATGAAAAAGTGATAACAAGTCAAATTTCCACTTTTATTAGCTTTTGAGTCCTGCTTAGTCCATAAAACCTTAAGTACCTTAGACACTAAAATGGAAATATCTCATGAATGAACAATTAGAATCCATTGAAATTTTATAGGAAAGTGAAATAGAGGATATTTTATAGGATTAAATTGTTTATATGGGTTAAAGGTCATTATAAATCAATATATGTGCATTTATTTCCTTATAGGCTTGTAAATAAACTTAAATCAGGGGGTTAGAGAGAAAAAATGGTCATATCTTCCAAATTAACAATCGAATAGACATGAAACTTTGATGAATGATAATAAATGATTTTATTAATGTTTTTAAGGATTTTATAAGGTTTTAATTTTTATGGTGAGATATATTTGGCCAAAACATAGTCTAGAGGTCTATGAATAGAACCTAAACACTCTTTCAGTATATCATTGTTTTAAATGAAGCATTATGAGAAGAATGGAATGTATGTATTGAGTTAAATAGAGAATAAATATGTATAATGATATATATTACTTAATACTAATTAAAATTATCTCAAGCATTCAAAATTATATTTAGGCCTATGTTTGTGTTTTAATGGAGATTCTTAATGATTTTGAGGTGTTTCTCTTGGAGATGAGATCTCATAGCAGAGTCCACAAACATGCATAAAGTGTGAAGTTAAAAATACATACCCTACACCAATATCATCCAAGTTAAGTTATAATATAATCGAGGAGATATTTTTATCATTTTTATGATTGTGCCAAAAGGTAAAGATAATAATTCTAGGCTCAATGGGCTACATGGTTCCTCAAGGACTTGAGCCATTTTCCAATTTGAGGAATTATTTATATGTTGTAATAAGTGTGTAAATGATACATGTCCCCATAAAATAATTAAATTATATCTAATCCATGTCAAAAAACTACAGGGATTTGATATTTAACAATGAGTGCAATTTTTGAAGGTAAGCTTTGAAGGTGTTATGTCATGAGATGAAGTTATTGAGCTAGTAGAAGAGAGTATAAATAGAGTTATAGGTTTTCATCATGAAAAAAGATATGTTTGGTAGTTTTTGATAGTGTTACATGGTTACTACTATAAATATTATTTCAACATGATTATGTCACCTAATTATACAAACCAATCAGAGATATGCTCAAGAAGGTTGTAAGTTTGAAAAGAGAAATAAGAAGGATCAAAACAAGGATCAAGTAATTGTTTGGACTCTTCAGGAGGATTAGTGAACCTACCACTTACCCTAAATGGTAAAGAGGTGAAAAAAAGTTTATTCAAGGCTTGAAGCAAGACCTGAAGTGTCTCTTTACGGTCTTAAATATTTTTGGACCTACAACTTGTTTTGTAAAATAGATCTACCACATTCCTCGCAAGTCAAGAGTATTTTAGTATATGAAAAGAGATCCTTAATTAGATATTAAATTTTTTGTTAGAAGATAAAAAATAAAAATGGATATTATAAATCATGAGAATGTAATTATTCTATTATTTCAATAAGTCCTCTTAGAGAACTAGAAAATATATTATCTCTTCCACCTTTATTAAGGACCCCTATTTGAATTATAAGATGATTTTATGTTTATATGTACTTATGAGTTTTTTTAAGAATTACTATGATGGATATTTAGGGTCATTAAGGCCATAATAGAGGCTCAAGGAATTTTAAAGATGATATCACAAGCATGTAATTATCCTATGAGGTACTCCTCCATGTAAGTCAATCTTTAAGTCTGAAAGTGGCATTGAAAATCCTCCTCCAAGTCAAGCATGTAATAGATTTGACATGAAAACATAAAGAGATATGAGTGAGAGTGAAAAACATAGGTGTTTTCCAAGGTAGAGATCCTTTTTAGAGCACATTTATCATCCACCAACCTACCAAAAAGACTAAAATAGAAAACAATTAAGGTATCCTCTCCAATCCTATGCCCAACTCTCTTTGAAGGTCAACAATATATTAGCCTAGTGCTCTAGAGAAGGCATAATGGCTTCATGTTTCAATTATTTTCTCTTTTGAATAGGCTAATTAATATTGTAACAGTTGAATTTATGTAGCCTAGTAGTGATTTGTCTCCTCATTTTCTTATAGATTGGGATGAAAATTCCTCTCTTGGTATCTCTCTACTTGATATGACAAGACTCTTCTCATTTGAGTGTTAGAGGTATAAACACTGAGAGGGGGTGGTAAATTAGTGAACCCAAGAATTTCAATTTAAATTATAATCCTTTCAAACTATTAAAAAATCAACATATATCAACTTGATGAAGCAACATTAACAAGAGAGATCATTAATTCAATGTATACATTAGAACAAACACAAAACATAATTCCTATTAATCTAGGTGGATCCATATATGCTTTGTAAAAGAAATAAAAAAATTGTAGATTTATCAATGTCATGCATAAAGATTATCAATAAATTTTTGGTGCAATTTGGATAGGTTAACTTCAAGCTCATATGCGCAAGATATCACATGTTGAAGATCAAACATGGCAAATAAACAACATGGTTTAGATGAAACCTCTAGTTGAACGATGAAAAGTGGTGAGTAGAGAGTGGTCCTTGTGGTGGGTCCTTAATCCATCATGTGGATTTCCATCACATTATTTCTCCATAGTATAATTGGTTAATTTGAGATCGAGTTGGGATGTTGACTCGAGTTGGAGTGTCGAGACCGATTTGGGATGCTGAACCAAGTTGGGATGTCAAGACTAAGTTGGGGTGCATATCTAAGTTGGAACTTGAGTTAGCCAACATATATGGGATATTAATTACCTTAAATGGGTTAAATGGAGCCAACGTGATTTGGGTCAATGTTTAACTTGAATGGGTTACTAGTTTGGCATGACATGGTTTGGGTTTAAGTTTTAACACAAATGGGTTATGGGATCCCAATTCAAAGCTTGAGCATATATTAGAGCCAATTTACTCCAATTAGCATGGTTTCAGAACATTCCTAACCAAATTCCATGACATAAGATCAATTACCATGGTTGGGTCAAATCCCAATAGATTCAGAGTATTCTACCAAGTCATCAACTTCCCAACATAACCTGAGTTCATTCAATTTTAGCACATTCAAATGGCATCAACCAAATCAAATTCCACTTGGCATGATGGAGTAAGCCATGCTAATTATAATGCCTTGGTAGCATTCACTTTTTTTTAAGCACAAGATATACTGAGAGGGGGGGGTGAGTCAGTATATCATATATCTTATAAAACTTTCCCTTAATCAAATTCCACTTAACCAAACATTCAAGATATGCAATAAAACTAAAAAAATAAACACCACACAAGATAAAGAGAGACACTAGATATAACATGGAAATCCAATGTGGGAAAAACCATGGAGAACAATCTAAAGTATATGAATGAGCACCAACTCAAATAATATTCACAAGCACCAACTTGCAAGAGCACCAACCCCTTTGCTGAGCACCAACACAACAACTATTCATGAGCACCAACCCACAGGAGCACCAACCTCTTTGCAGATCACCAACATAGCAACAATTCATGAGCACAAACCCATAGGAACACCAACCCCTTTGCTAAGCACCAACACATCAACAATTCATGAGCACCAACCCACAAGAGCACTAACCCACAGGAGCACCAACCCATTTGTGTATACAACACAACTATCTCTCAATATTTCTATCTCAACAAATGATAGTTCATTACAACATCTCTTTCCTCTCTCACCTTTGCTCTTCTAAGCTAGTTATAACAAATACAAATCATAGTCATCTTTCACAATGCTCTTCTAAGTTAGATATTACAATATCAAATCAAACTCTATCTCCCATATTACAAATGGCTTCTCAAGCCTTTATTTATAGCCTTCCAAATTACCTTTGGCCTTCCCCCTTCATGACCCTTCAATCCTCATGGAAAATGGTGGAAAACTTGTATGGCCCTTCATATCCTTGCCTTTTAAAAGTCATGTGGTGACCCTTCATGATCAAAAGCATCCTTACCCCTTTTGTCTTTACCTTGGTGACTTTTTGTATTCCTCAAAGTGTCCCTTCATGAGAAATTGCACCCTTCCTCTTTTGTCTTCACTTGGTGACTCTTGGAATTCCCCAAGATGACTCTTCATGGGAAAATGCATCCCATTCTTCTTTTGACTTTACCCCATAACTCTTTGACTTCTCCATGGGCCCTTCTTTTATCTCATATGCAACCAAAAATATATTCATTAATATTAAATAAATATTAACACACATTAGACAAGATGTAATTATTGCAAACATCGTTAAATGTAATGGGGCCTTTATCACCAATAATGCTAGACC
The DNA here is from genome assembly GCA_037957365.1 of Torreya grandis. Classification (NCBI taxonomy): domain Eukaryota; kingdom Viridiplantae; phylum Streptophyta; class Pinopsida; order Cupressales; family Taxaceae; genus Torreya; species Torreya grandis. Next base: position 1,458,089 of record JARHVA010001372.1, read on the forward strand.
TTTGACATCAATGACAATAATTCCAACAATCTCCCCCTTTATCAATGATGGCAACCTAAATCTTGAAACTACCACATCCTGAATCCTGCACATACTATCACCTAAAAACCTACAGTAACTCCCCCTTACTATAGTAACCTATACCTATTCCTTGTACCTATTTCTACACCTATACCTATACCTATTATTCTCCCCCATTGACATCAATGGCAAAGGGCCTACCTAGAGCTAACACTTAGCTCCCCCTCAACTGATGCTGAACATCAATGACAAGAAGTAATAGAAATTACTCCCAACTCCTCTTGCAGATCTTTGAATGTGTCCTTTGATTGTGCCTTTGAGAAGATATCTAATAATACATATGAATTGTTCCCTATCTTTTGAGTATCTGCAATCAACTCATTTGAATCTTTTCTTCTAATTTCACAACCTTCTACATGAAACTTTAATGTGTATCCTTGATCACATATTTGACTAACACTCAATAGATTATACTTAAGACCTTTTACATACAAAACATTCTTTGTCTTAGTTCTACCATAATCCAAACTCAAAGTACATTTTTTGGTTATCTTGGTAGTGGTTTTATCTCTAAATCTCACTATGCCACCATTTATCTTATTTAGAGTTATGAACATACTCTTATCTCCTATCATATGCCTCAAACATCCACTATCAACTAACCATGGCTGATCTTTATTTCTTACATGCAGAGTTATCAGAACCATCATAGAATCTTTAGGTTGTTTCTTCTGCCATGAACATGTATGAACCTTCTTCTTGATGAATGGAGCTTTAAAACTCTAATCCTTCTTGATAAATGGAGCTTTGAAACTTTGATCCTTCTTGACTGACTTGAACATGCTTCTACAGTACCGAGATATGTGTCTAAAGTTGTTGCACATGTAGCATACTATGGTCTGTTCATCAAAGCTTGGTAAGGGAGCAAAAGAGTTGTAGCTTCTGATTGACACTACTTGAATTTCCTTCTCCTTATTTTTGAAACTATTAGCTCTTTTTATACATTCTAATTTCTTGTGACCATATCCATTACAAAAAAAAATAGCCATAAAAATAAGACCTATCTATATATCTCTAACCTGATTGCCTTTTGTAGCTTTGTTCCCTCCAACCTTCTCTATTTGAAATGTCCTCTGTATTCTTCACTTTTCCCCTTTTTGTTTCCTCTTTTTTAAGAGCTTCAATATATCTATTTTTCTTTCAAATTTGATCCATGTCTTATCTAAATTTTTTTTTTGACTTTCTAATATCTTATTCAGTATGTTAGTGATATCCTCAAATTTTGATTCACTAACTACTTTATCATTGACTGCTTTCTCAATATCTTCTTTTAAATAGGAAATTTTAATAACATGCCTTTCACATTCTTTTCTTTCTATTTCTAATTGTGTTGTTAAACATTCTTCATTCTTCTTGGCTTCTTCCAAGTGTGTTGTTAGATCATCAATAATTTCCTTTGACTCCTTTTCATTTTTCTCAATCTAGTGCATTAATCTTTGATTCTTCTTCTCAACAAATTCTAACTCTTATAAGGCACAAATGAGTTCTCCTTCCATATTCACTTCATCTTCCTCCTCTTCTTCTTCTTGATCATCTTCATGTATAGACATGAATAGAATATCTTCTTCTTCTGAATCGTTGACTCCACTATCTTCAACTGAGCTAGGATCTTTAGAATATAGGCTCTTCTTCTTGAATCCCTTCTTGGATTTGCCTTTGAAATTCTTCTTGTATGTAGATTTTTCTTCTTCATCATCATCATTACCCTTATTTGGGAATTTAGATAAAAAATGTCCAATCTTTCCATAATTAAAACATTTAAAAGGTAATTTTCCTTGATATTTACCTATTCCTCTTTTCAAATTGTGAATGAAAAGTGCTCCATTGTCACCTTCATCATCACTAGAACTATCACTTGATTCTTGAATCTTATCTTTCTCTTTATTTGATGTCTTGAAAGCTTCTTCTCTCTTTGATGGTTTATCTTGTTCTATCTGCATCTCATATACCGTGAGAATACCATGAAGCTCATCCATCTTTAACTTGGCTAAATTATTCATCTCCTCGATTATTGAAACCTTTCCATCATATCTCATTGGTAGAGATCTCAAAACCTTTTTTACCACCATTGACTCTTACAACATTTCTCCAAGACCTTGAATCTGATTTACTATTTGATCAACTCACAAGAGATAACTTGCTATATCTTTTTCTTCTTCCATATTCAAACTTTTAAAATGTCTTCTAAAAGTCTGAAGCTTAGCCTAATGAACCTTTCCATCACCTTTGTAAATATTCTCAAGTTTTACCCATGTTTCATGAGAATATTTACATTGCATAACTTTAATAAATTTAGATTCACATAAACCACATAAAATAGCATTTAAAGCTATAGCATTACATTCAATTGCCTTCTTTTTTGTTGGAGTAATTACAAGTGTATGTGGCTCTTCATATTTCACCACCACTGCTTGACATATGTCAACTCCAAGGGCCATCAAATAAATCTTAATTCTTATGATCCAAAGATCATAATTCATCCCATCAAAAAAAGGTACCTTATTTATAGAAAATCTTTCATGTGATCCAGCCATCGTGTTTTCTCAATCTACCTTCAATTTATAAAACTTTTCAAAAGGAACTTGCTCTAATACCAATTGTTAAACATGGGATATACTGAGAGGGGGGATGAATCAATATATCATATATCTTATAAAACTTTTCCTTAATCAAATTCCACTTAACTAAACATTCAAGATATATAATAAAACTGAAACAATAAACATCACACAAGATAGAGAGAGACACCAAATATAACATGGAAACCCAATGTGGGAAAAACCATGGAGAACAATCTCAAGTATATGAATGAGTACCAACTCAAACAATATTTGAAAGCACCAACTTTTAGGAGCACCAACCCCTTTGTTGAGTACCAACACAATAATTATTCATGAATACCAACCCACAAGAGCACCAACCTCTTTGTTGAGCACCAACACATCGACAATTCATGAGCACCAACCCATAGGAGCACCAACCCCTTTATTGAGCACCAACATAACAATAATTCATGAGCACCAACCCATAAGAGCACCAACCCATTTATTGAGCACCAATATAGAAATAATTCATGAGCACCAACCCACAAGAGCACCAACCCCTTTGTGTATACCACGCAACTATCTCTCAATGTTGCTATCTCAACAAATGATAGTTCATTACAACATCTCTTTCCTCTCTCACCTTTCCTCTCTTAAGTTAGATATAAAAAATAAAAATCATACTCATCTCTCACAATGCTCTTCTAAGCTAGATATTAAAATATCAAATCAAACTCTATCTCCCATCTTACAAATGGCTTCTCAAGCCTTTATTTATAGCTTTCCAAATAACCTTTGGCCTTCCCCCTTTGTGACCCTTCAATCCTCATGGAAAATGGTGCCAAACTTTTATGATCCTTCATATCCTTGCCTTTGAAAATTCATGTGGTGACCCTTCATGATCAAAAGCATCCTTCCCTCTTTTGTCTTTACCTTGGTGACTTTTCATATTCTTCAAAGTGTCGCTTCAAGAGAAATTTTTCCCTTCCTCTTTTCTCTTCACTTGGTGACTCTTAGAATTCCCCAAGATGACTCTTCATGGGAAAATGCATCCCATTCTTCTTTTGTCTTTACCCCATGACTCTTTGACTTTTCCATGGGCCCTTATTTTGTCTCATATGCAACCAAAAATATATTCATTAATATTAAATAAATATTAACACACATTAACCAAGATATAACTATTACAAAAATCATTAAATGTAATGGGGCCTTTATCACCAATAATGGTAGAAATTTGACATCAATGACAATATTTCCAACACTTTTAAGTGGATCATTATAAAAATGGTAGCTTGACTCATATCCCAAGCAATGTGGGATTAAATCAAATCCCCACATGCTTTATTAAGCATCTAAAATGCCAAGATGGGTTTTGAACCCATGATCTATCCATTAAAAGGAAAAGGCCCAACCACTTGGGCTATAGGTTTGAATAGATATATAAATTTAGGACTTTCATTTTTAATGCATTGACAAGCTAAGTAGCCATTGCTAAAGGCTAAGCCAAGAAGCTTATGCAATTTACATAAGGAGTTAGAGGCAAAAAAAGGATTTTTTTTGAAAGGAGACTAAGGTTATTTTTGCTTGAAGAACAAATTATTAGTCGAAAAAATTTAATTTGAATATGTTTGTAAGTATTTTTCAAGCATTTTCTTAATATATCAGCTGATAAAGGACCCAAAGATGTAGGCTATTGTGTCAAACTCTATTATCAATTATGTAGTTGAATTTTTTGATTTATTCTTGTTAAAATTGTTCTTTTGTAAGTCAAATTTTAAATTATTTCCATAAAATTATTGTAAATCAAAATTAAAATACGTAAGCATATTATTTCTTAAGTTTATGGATTAGGTTGGTATCAAAGTGATTAGTGTTCTAGGCTAAATTCTTTGTAGACATTACTCTGATACGTCAAGTTTGGTCTCAGAGCTAAGTTTGTGAATGAATTTATGATTTTATTGTTTTATCTAAACTCAGCTATTATAGAATAGTGGATCCAATGCTGGCTCAAATTTAGTTGTTACTGAATACTATTATCACTACAATAATGCAATACCTGTAATCTCAAGAGCAAAGTTAGCATGTGGTATAGCAGTGACAAGAGTAGAAAATTGAAAATCTCTAATAGAGCATTGATGCTCTATGGGAAAAATTATAACAATAACATCGATAGAAGAAGAAGATGCATAAATATTCAAAAACTTGTGAACATTGTGCCCGATTGGTTCATATTGTTGAGAAATGCTAGATACTACATCCCCATTAGGCTCCTTTATGGTTTAAAATATGAAACAAGGAGAGGGAAAGGAATTAGCCATGTCAAGTAGAAGTTAATCAATCTACCCAATAGTACCTCATAAAGTAAATCTAGAGTCTTTAATATGATACTTTTTGCCAAAAAATGTGTCAAAAATTATACTATGCTCTGAGGAAACACAAAGGTATAACTGCACTACTATTGCTAGAGGGAAGTTCATGCAGATATATTTTAACTAGAGTTGTGGAGCCAATTAAATTATTGAAGGTTTCACACAACATCTACAACTAAGGACTCTTCCATTACAACCAACTAAGAAATTTGGAGGAGTTGATGGCATAGTATGTAGACATGTGACTCATTATGGCATCCTACATTTTGGCATTAGAGGGATATTATTTGATCAAGTAGCTCTTGACATAGTTCTAGGAGAAGCTGAGGAGATCACTTTGGGTAATTATTATCTCACATTTTGACATGCTGAAAAAATTGCATCAAGAAAAAGAATCCAACTAATGACTAATCATACCTATGAGATTTGGTTTGGGATAAGCTAGGTAATAAAGGTAAATTATGGTTATAGTAGTTATTCTTCTATTTTGTGTACTCTTAATATTCATATCAATGAAAATGTTGTTGTAAGTCTAGAAGTAAATAATGCTCTAATTACTAATGTATCTTATAATGTACATTCCAAAGATGAAAATAATAAATCAACTCTTCTAGATATATTTAAAATGTTAGGGATACTAAATGTACTAACCCTAAACATTTATCAAGTTCATGTGTTGATACATTTGAAACTCACATAAATGGAATACGTTCTAAGCTATTAGCTAAAATAAGATTTGAAGGAAAAGGCCTTGACATTAATGGTTAAGAGATTGTCTAACCTATCCAAGTGGTAAAGAGGCCATTCTATATAGGATTAGGATATGGAGGTAAATATAAATGTCACACGAATCTAAGTTGAATGATTACTCAAGCAACAAGCTAGAGCATTTCAAAGAGCTAGAAGAAGTACTCTCAAAAAATACAAAAGTAACATTAGATGAATAATCTTCAAATGACTCATCAAGGTATGCAAAAATGAAATATTCAAATGTATTTTTTTATTATATACAAGAAATTCCTAATAAGATACTTAAGAAAAATGTCAAAATGAGGTTACCTAAAGAAGACATGAAGTTGTGTTTTTACTTCAATACTAAGGGGTAAATGCTGAAAGAAGATAAGCAAAGTTATCCACAACCTTAGGAAAATGTTGTAACTAAACATTTAGCTAGGTAATAGATATATTCTTGTTAGTTAGAACCAAATATAACATCAATAAGGGAAATGATAGTCAATGAGACGCTGACAGTTTAGATATTATCACCCTAGAAAGGCAAGCAACACTTGTTCAAAAGAATAATTATTAAGCATTATAAGATAGATGTTATCTTTGATAAACATTATCAAAATAATATGATCTCAGAAGATGTTCTAGAAACCCTAGGATTGGAAACTAAGCCACATTTCTAACCCTATTATTTGGATAAGATAGATGTGGTAATAATGTACATGTAAGTAAAACATGTAAACTAGGGTTTGCAATTACCTCCAAACTTTTAGATGAAGTTGAATTATATGTGGTTCTACTTCAATTTAGTGGTATTATCCTAGGTAAACCATATTTGTCTCTAAGAAAGTCAAATTTTTCCAAGAAGGAAAACAAGTATAACATTGGAAAAGATGGGATAAAATATCTCATGTGAACACATTGATAATAACTTGAATCATTATAGAAAATGGTGCCTTTAGTATGTTATAGATAGGAACACTATAGGAAAATAGAAAAATACCATCATGAGAAGCATCATGAAAAAATTAGAAGACAGGTTGTATATTTTAATTTGTATGTTTCAGTATATACAAATATGTATGCATGTTTGAATATAGTCATTGTTTATAAGACCCAAGTATGGGCAATGTTTGTAATCATTACAATGTTTGTAAAGACCCAAGAAGGGAAACATTTTTAAAATTGTGTTTTTAGGTAAAACTATAAAAAGACAATTATAAAATGGTGATTTTTATAAAATCAAATGTTATGTAATATTTTCATAGCTTTAATATAAAGATTCAATGAAATATCTTCAATGATCATCAGAGGTAGAGCCATGAAAAGATCCTCATAAGGAGTATCAGGTCAAGTACTAGATTTTTGAGGATAAAAAGCCTTCTTAGTAGGGAGGATTGATCCATGTGGATCCATATATGCTCTGGAAAATAAATCATCAAATTATAGATTGCTTATGTCATGGCATAGAGTTCATGAATAAATTTTTGACATAATTTGAATTGGTCAATTTTGAGGTCGTATGAGCAAGATATTGTGTGTTGAAGATAGAATAAGTCAAATAAAAAACATGGTTTGGATAGAACCACCAATTGAATGATGATAAGTGAAAAGTGGAGAGTGTTCTACATGGTGGGTCCTCAATTCATCACATGGCTTAACACCACCTTATTTCTCAACTCAAGCTTGAATTGGGATGTTGACCTGAGTTGGAGTGTTGAGATTGAGTTGGGATGATGAACCAAGTTGGGATGTTAAGACTAAGTTGGGGTGAAGACCTAAGTTAGAACATTAGCCAACTAACATAGATGGGAGATTAATTACCATAAATGGTTTTAATGGAGCCAATGTTAGTTGGGTTGATATTTAACTTGAATGGGTTCCTAGTTTAGCATGATACGGTCCAAGTTTAAGTTTTAATAAAGATGGGTTACGGGATCCCAATTCAAAGTCCAAGAATAGATGGAAGACACTTTAACCTAATTATAATGGTTTAAGAACATTCCCAACCAAATTCCATGACACAAGATTAGTTACCATGGCTATGTCAAATCCCAATAGATTCACATTATTTTACCAAGTCATCAACCTCCCAACATAGCTTGAGTTGGTTCAATTTTGGCACATTAGCACAACATAAACTGAATCAAATACCAATTCACATAATGGATTAAGCCATGTTAATGAAAATACCTTATAATTATTCATTTTGAAGTGGATGGTTATAAAAATGGTAGATCGACTCATATCACAAGCAATGTGGGATTAAATCAAATGCCCACATGCTTTATTAAGCAAAAAATATCAAGATGGGTTTCAAACACATGATCCATCCATTAAAAGGATAAGGCCTAACCACTTGGTCTATGGTTTCGAATGGCCATCTAAAGCCAATAATTTGCATTTTTAACTTATCAACAAGTTAAGTAGCCATTACTAAAGGCTAAGCCAATAATCTTGTGTAATTTGCAAAGGGAGTTAGAGGTAAAATTAGGAAAAAGTTTGAAAGGAGACTAAGGTTATTTTTTCTTGAAGAATAACTTCTTAGTTGAATAAATTTAATTTTATAGATATTTTAAAGTGTTTTTCAAGTGTTTTCTTAATATATCGATCGATAAAGGACCCAGAGACATAGGTAATTATGTCAAACTCTGTTATCAATTATGTAGTTGAATTTTTTGATTACTTCTTGTTAGAATTTTGTTTTGTAAGTCAGTTTTTAAATTTTGAAAAATTATTTGAAAGCAAAATTAGAATACATAAGGTTATTATTGCTTAAGTTTATGGATCACCTATTGAAAACTATCATAGAGAGTAAAACCCAATCTTAAGACAATAACACATGGAATACTTGTCCTATAATAAATTAAAAACAAGATACTGGTCAAATCCTTTAGACAAGAAAACCTTGATTAAATCCTCCTAACCAAAGGCCTTTAGTGAAACACCTATTCTATAAGGAGAAACTACCCCTAAGGAAGATCAACTCATTTAGACCCTCCTTTTAAGTGAACACCTCCACATTATAATTGATGTCTTCAACACCTGATGATGGATATCTTATTATCTAACTCCATCACAAACTCCCTCTCTATCTCATATAAGCTTATCACATAAGCATGCCACAATCTCTCTCTTTCTTCACTCAAACTATCCTCATATGCATACTCAAACCTATTTTGATATCCTCAAACTATAATATCACTATTTATAAATCATAAATATGACCTATAGGTCATACACATACTCCTAAATCTACTCTACTCATCAACTCATCAATTGGACACTCTACCTATCCTTCACTACACAACTCTTGCATACACCTTACACAAATATTCTCAAAAGTATAGAAATAATCATCTTTGATTTAAATATTTTATAGATACCTCATGATTATCAACATCTTGGTTGGCCATTAGGCATGCCTTAACATTTAAGTCATCTTACATGGGTCAAACTTAATCACAACTCTCTTTCAAATAAACATGAGTCACCTTATAGGTCGTATGATGATCCAATCACCTCTTTGACACTTCTATTAGAAAAATAAGAACACAAAAACACTTTTCAAGTACATGTACCCATGACACATGATATATAGGTCCCCTTTTAGTGTCACAACCATTATAATACACTTCTTTTTTATCACAATTTTCTCAAATAACATTCTATGCACATAAACATCATGAATGAAAACACAGTCAAATTATAAACCTTTATTAATATTGGATATGATTAGTCAAACATTTATAATACATATATATCATATTCATGGAGTATAAAACACTACCCAATATATAACTCATTAGGAGACATAAAAATATCATCGTAATGAGCTCAAATATCATTCTCAGAATACTTGTAGAGAAAACATGAAAACATAGTCAACTTTGATCCTTCATAACTTTGACTGTACAAAATTTCCTATCTTGAAATTTATATTAATAGATATTTCTTGGAGTCTTATACATCTTTTATTTGTATTTCATGCTCAAATTCTACATAGATCAAAAGATATGGCTCAAAAACTAGACATTGGTTTTTTCTTTATTTAAATATTTGAATTCAAATGGTCATAATTAAATATCAAAGACTATGATCACATCTTGTGTCCTCATTACTTTAGATAAATCACACACCATCGATCTTATTTGAAAATCAACTCAAATATTGAAACTAACTAAATTTTAAACTTCAAACACTTGGTCTCATCTCATGTAATCTTGCAATCTTGATCACACACATTTCATCAATCTCTTCAAGATTGTATTTTCTTTAACAATGCTAGACAACTGTCACTTTGACCTCTTGACTTTAATACACACAATTTATATGAATCATTATGAATAATCACTCACCATTTGTCCTTGGAATAAGCTTAATCTTTATCTTTTATCAATGTTAAATAATGAACACTTATCCTCATCTCATTATTTCTTAACATCTTGAAACAAACATGCTTTGTTGAAACTTTTGTAAGGAACTCGATCTTTAGATTCATTAATCAACAAACAATTTAACCAATTTGACTTCTTATACACCATATGATACACACACACACACACACACACACACACACACACACACACACACACACACACACACACATATATACATATATATATATATATATATGTATATACATATATATATTTATTTTTATATATGTGTGTGTGTATATATATGTATATGTATATATAGATTTATATTAAATTTCATGAATTTTTATATTTTCATCTAGTCCTGATCTTTAACATTGTGCACAATAGACTATGGGGACCATTGCAATCTGTGTGTAAGGTCAACTTTACACCTCCATATATTTTGCTTTGCTCAAGCACATGTTGTAAAATTTGGAACATATGATATCCTCATATAGGATAATATAACCATATGTAAATATTCTCTGTAAACCCTCACATTTTTAAAATATAAAAAAATTAAAATGCACACTTAGATTTTTCTCTACTAGAGAGCCAACTATGTCAAAAACCACTTTGGAGGCCAAATTTGAAGATGCATATCTTTTATTGTGCTATATTCATGACCTAAAATTTAGTGAAAATAAAATTGGCACAAAAATAAATAACTCATATGACTTAATTATTTATAAATCTTCACATATTTGAGATATGAATATATCAATATGCTTACTTAGATTTTATTTCTACATTGCAAATTTGGCTATGGGAAACATATCGACAAACTGCCTATGAACCTGAATTTTCACTTATATATATTTTGTCACACTCATCATGGGACTTGAAATTTAGCATATAAAAACTAGGAAAAATATTGAACAAACCCATATGACCATTTACTCTTGACACCTCCATGCATGTGAATGTTGACATCGTCAACATGCTTACTTGGCTTTATTTAAACATAAAAAGGTCCATCAAAATACTTGAGAGCCAAAATTTACACACACATATAATTGACTATGATTCATTGCATGACTAGAGACTTATCACATATTGACTAGGGTTTAATGTGATCACAACCATATGACCAATTCTCCTTGACTCATCCACATGTGGTAATGGTGACATCAACAAACTACCTAGTCAAATTTTGAAATTCTAGGGTTTTGAGATTTGCTAGAAAAGTGGTTTATATTATGAATTGAAGTATAAGGATTATATACCTAGAGATAACCATTTCACACTTCTAGAGAAATATTTGACCTTCCACATCTTTTGGAACCCATAAATAATATAACCCATTTTAAGACATGCATACTCTTAAGCACAAAATGGGAAACTTAAGAGTAAAAAAAATCTCCAATTTGATTTCAACATACCTTCAGACCATAAAACCACTTGGAACGTGATAGAATAAGGTCAATAGACATTTCTATGAAAAAATATCATCTTTTCAAATCACAAATTCTATTTTTCCACTTGAAAACCTTCATTCTAACTTTGTAAACTAACCATATATAGCTTATGATATCATTGTGACATCACTACAACATAAATTCCACCTTGACATACCTTCTTCAACTAAAAAAACTTATCTCTAACCTTATAGGACCATTTTAAGAATACCACAATAATAATTTATTCTCTACTTAAAGGGGTTTCTTAAGAAGCATAGATAGAGGTATCTTATGTACCACAATGTTTTAAAACAAAGTGAAGCTAGGAGTGGTCCACATCTCCTCGATAACCACTAGAATCCTCTTATAGCTATAAGACTTCTTTCTCTTTTTCTTCTTCTTCTTAGTTTAACCTATGGTAAATAATTAATTTTATATATCACTCTCCTTCTCTTCTAAGATAAAATTGACAACACATGGAACAATAATGGAATCTTGACATACCTTTTCATTTGAAGAATCAATCTTGCATCTTAGAACCTCATCACTAGGTACTGACAAGTGATGTTATTTAAATGATACTTGCTCAATAATAGTAGGATGTTTACTTGGATCCATATATATCTTATAACTAGACTCAACTAATAACTTGGTCTTCTCCTTGAGCTTGGTCTCTTTATCCAAAACATGAGCAAACAATGAGAGCCCTTGGCACTCTTCAAATTATATAGTATTCTCTACCATAACAAACAAATTACTTGGAATTATAGTCTCATCATGACTCATACATACCACCTTTGGCTTCCATGATTTGACTTGCCTTCTTCCTTACACTCTTGGATCCTAATATAAATTATTTTAATCTGTAGACATTTACTTATAGAATCTAGTAATGTGACCAATCATATCATAGTTGTAGAAAACAATACCCCTTGATGTAAACTCATCTTTTCTTACCCTTTTTGGACCAAAATGATCAATATGTCCAATGCCATGACAACTGAAACAAACTACTTTTTTTGAAGAATAAGTACCTTGCCTTAACTTATTTGAACAATGCTTAGCAAAGTGTCCTTTTTCAGGATAGTTGAAACACTTAACTTTGTTCATAAATTTTAATTGATGACCCCCATAATTTTTCAATTCAAACTCATTTAATATAGGTCTCTTTCATTCTCTAGTTCTATGCCCAAACTAATTACATGTGTAATAGTAACCATTAAAACTTACATACCTCATGGCATTTGGTTGTCTTATCTAATTTTTCATCAGTCTATCAGCACCTTCATTCCTTTTTTGATGATTTGTCTTCAAATTTAGACTAATATTTTTCACATTAGTCTTCATTTTATCTTGAGTTACATTTTATGGTTCTTTATATCTAAGACTAGATCTATCACTTTCATGCTTTTGATCATTTAGAATATTGTTTAGATCACTTGATCTATTTTCAAATCTGACAAATAAATTCACCTTAATAGATGTATTCTCTAAATCAGATCTCAGTGACTCATTTTCAATGATATACCTTGAACATTTATCTTCTTTAGATTTCAATATTGTAGATAGGTCTTCCAATTGATAACTGAGATGCTTGACCATATCTTCATGCTCCTTGGTGTCTTCATTCATTATTTATTCATAGATACTAAATTTCTTCACATATTCTTTGAGTTTAGATATCATTTTCTTATTACTATTATTCTCAATATTTATTTCTTCAAGAGCATTCATCAATTTCGTCTCATAGTCCACCTCATCTTTATCATTATCTAAATCACTCCAAGAAAACTCCTTTTGATGTGATCAAATTCCTTCCTCAACCATTAAAATGGATCTATCTTTAATAGGACCATCATCTTCATGATCATACTCTGCTTTTTTATCTTCACTCTCATCTGATGAGCTACAATCTTCTTTGGTGTAGAGACTCTTCTTGTCTTTGAAGTACTTATTGTTGTCAAACCTTTTAAATCTATTTTTAATTTTATTAGACCTAAATTATCTCTTGACATCATCATGACCTTGATCATACTCTTCATCATCATCTTTATTATATTTATGAGAGAACTTGTTATAAAAATTTCCTACCTCTCCATAATTGAAGCATTTGAGGGGTAGTTTACCCTTATACTTTCCTAAACTTGTTTTCATTTTATTTAAAATCAAGACAATTAGTTTATCCTCATCTATATTATAAATTCCATCCTCCTTGGGTTTCTTACCTTGAAACTTATTTGTCTTCATTTTAGTATTGAAAGCCACTTCCTTCTTTGGTGGCATATAATCATTCTTCCTCATCTCATAGGTAGTAAGGATGCCATGCAGTTCATCAAACTTTAGCTAAGTAAGATCATGACTTTATTCTATACAAGATGAGGATCAAACATGAGGGATAGTGACCTTAATACCTTTTGAACTATAGTATTTTCTTCAAGGTTCTCTCCAAGACATCTAATGATGTTCACAATCCTATAAACTCATTGTATAAAGTATGTCATAGAGTCTTCTTAATTTATATTGAGACTTTAAAATTGCCTTCTATGAGTTTGTAACATAGCAATATTGACCTTTGAATATCCATCATAAATGATCTAAATTTTTCCCCATATCTATTTACTATATTTACAATGTATTACATTGGTATATTTAGTATTTGAGAGACCACAAGTGATAGAATTCATTACCTTAAAATTATTTTCATCTAGATTCTTGTCTATAAAACTAGATGGAGGAGTAGTAGGAGCAACATAACCATACACAATAAATTTCCATATATCAAACCCTAGGGACATAATGTATGTCCTCATCCTAGTACTCCAAATTCATAATTGGATCCATTAAACATCGGTACTTAATTAGTAGAAAAACATCCTTGATGACTACTCATATTGTACCTTGGATCACCTTCAAGATATCAAGCCTTTACCAAAGGACATGTTTTGTTACCAATTACTAGAGGTATAATAACTAAGAGAGGGGTTGAATTAGTGAGCCCAAATATTTCAATTTCAATACCAATACTTTCAAACTATTATATAATCAACATATATCAACTTGATCAAGATACATTAACAAGAGAGCTCATTCATTCAATTCATACACAAGATCAAAAACATAACACATAGTTCATGTGGGAAACCCTCATGGGGAATAAAACCCACTCTCAAACCTGCAACACATGGACTAATTTTCCTATAATAAATTTCAAACAAGAGATTGGTAAACTCCTTTAGACCATAAAACCTTCATCAAATCCTCTTGACTAAAGGCCTTTAGTGAAATGCCTATTTCATAAAGAGAAACTATTCCTGAAGAAGATCAACTCATTTAGACCCTCCTTTGAAGTTAACACCTCCACCTTAGAACTGATGTATTCAACACTTGATGATGGATCTTTGACTATGTGACCCCTACACAAATTCTCTCTCTATCTCATACACACCTATCACATAGGCATGCCACAATCTCTCTCCTTCTTCACTCAAACTATCCTCATATGCATACTCATACCTCTTCACATATACTAAAATTGCAATATCACTATTCAAAAATTAAAAATATGAACTATAGGTCATACACATAGTCCTCAATTCTATCTACTCATCAACTGGGCACTCTACCTCTCCTTTGCTCCACAAGTCTCACATACACCTTGCACAAATTTCTCAAATGTTTAGAAATAATCATCCTTGATTTAAATATTTATAGAGCCTTCATGATTATCAAGATATTGGTTGTATATTAGGTATTCCTTAACCCTTAAGGCATCTTACATGTGTCATATTTAATCACAACTCTATTTTAGGTAGGCTTAAGTCACCTTTCAGGTCATATGATGACCCATTCACCTCTTTGACACTTCTATGAGAAAACTAAGAACATAAAAATAATTTATAAGTACATGGAACCATGCCACATTAACTATAGGTCCCCATTAAGTGCCAAAAACCATCATATTACCCTTCTACATAAGCATAATTTGATCAAACAACATTCTATGCACACAATCATCAAGAATGAAAACATAGTCACCTTCTAAACCTTTGTTAATACTAGATGTGATTGGTTAAACCTTAATAATGCACACAAATAATTTTAATTGAGTATACAACACTCCTCAATTTTTAATTCATCATGAGACATTTAAATATCATCATAATGAGGTCAAATATCCCTCTCATATTACTTGCATAGTAAACACAAAACGATAGTCAACTTTGATCCGTCTTAACTTTGATTTTACACACTTTAAGATTTTCAATTTATATTTATAGATGTGCCTTGGAGTCTTCTACATATTTTATTTTTACTACATGGTAAAATTATACATAGAGTGAAATATATGGCTAAAAAACTAGACATTAGTCTTTCCTTTGTTAAATTTTAATATTTGAATTCAAATGGTCACATTTAAACATCAAAAATTATGCTCACTTCTTGGGTCCTTGATGATTTAGATCAATCAAGAACCATTTATATTATTCAAAAATTAACTCAAAGAGATTCACTACCCAAATTTTAATCTTTAAACACTTTGTCTCATCTCATGCAATCTTTATTGCACATGCTTTGTTGATCTCTTCGAGATTATTTTTGCTTTAATAATGCTAAACAAATATCACTTTAACCTATTGAATTTATTACACACCATTTATCTTAATTATTAAAAATACCCTTTCACCATTTATCCTTAGAATAAAATCGATCTTTATCTCTACTCAATGTTAAATAATAAACACTTATCCTCATCTTGTTGCTTCCTAACATCTTGGAACAAACACACTCTATTGATCCTTTTGTATGGAACTCGATATTTAGATTCATTAACCAATGAAAAATTTGACCCATTTGACTTATTGTGAACCATATATATATATATATATGAGCTCTCATGAACCATTAGATATCTATTTGGTCTTGATCTTTAACATCATGAAAAATAGGCTAAGTATGGGGACCATTGCAATCTTTCTATAAGGTCAACTTTGCATGTCTCCATATCTTTTTTTTTTCTCAAGTGCATGTTATAAAATTTGGATCATATGATATAATAATATAGGATAATCTAACCTTGTGTTAATATTCTCTTTAAACCCTCAGACATGTGAGATATAATAACATTAAAATGCACGCTTAGACTTTTCTCAACCATAGAGCCAACTATGTCAAAAACTACCTGATCTTTTATTGTGCTACATAACATTGCCTAAAATTTAGTTAAAATCAACTAAGCATAAAACTAAATAAACCCATATGATCGACTTTTCCTAAAATGTTCACATGTGCAAGATATGACTATATCAATATTCTTACTCGGATCTTCTTTCCACATTGAAAATTTAGCTAAGTATGGGAAAACACTTTTACAAACTACTTGAGAGCCCAACTTTAAACTTTCATATCTTTTTTCATGCTTCATCATAGGACTTAAAATTTAGTGCATATAAACTAGGCATAATATTGAACAAACCCATGAGACCATTTCTTCCTAATACCTCCATGAATAAAAATGATGGCATCATAAACATGCATACTTGGCTCTATTTGAACATATAAAACACTTTCAAAATGCTTGAGAGCCCAAATTTACACCCACATATCTTTGATTGTGGTTCATTACATGACTAGAGACTTAGTACATAGTAACTAGGGACTAATGTGATCATAAACATATGAACAAATCCTCTTGACTTATCCACATATGGAAATGGTGATGTTAGTAAACTACCTACTCAAATTTTATACCACTAGACCCAAAATGTCTAGATGAAAATAATGATCAACCAGATGAGATCCACTCATGCACACAAGCACTCAAAGCATAAAAAACCTTTTTTAGGACCTCTTACACATGATCAATACTCCATAATCATCATTGAACATGTATAAGCATGAAAAAACTAAATATTAACCAAGAAAACATGAAGCATATTGGGACAATCACATTACACACTTTGTCATTGTCACTTAAACTCTCAAGGCACTTCTTTCACTCACTTGTACACCTTCATGGCATCACCATGACATCATTGAAAACTATCCAACACTAAGTACTTGTAATGATGTCTTTCAAGCCTTTAGATTAATAAATGACCAAATTTTTACCTTCTTCACGCTTATTCATTGTGTGAATCTTGTGTTTTTTATCTATGCATGTGGTAAAGAGCATTTTCCCTTCTATATTTCCATTTCATTTCACATTTACACAAGTTAACTCATATTTTCTAGGTCACATGAAATTATACAACTATAAATTTTAGCGATTGATTATGGAACTTAGTTGATTATGTCTTTAATAAGACCTTTTAGTCATCTCTCTAGTTCTAGTACAACCCATAACCTCCATGTGAAATATTGATGCATGAGAAGTCTTATTTGGAGAGTGTGTATAATAGGTTTAGTCTTTCATAATTTCTATTGTGTTCACAACACATGATATGGTAGACCTAAAATCATTAATGCATTACCTTATAGAATATATTAGGCTTATATTAGTTGATGTACAAAAGGAAACAACCTTATTTGGAGACTCACTCCTCACATGAGGTCACCCATAACCTATGTTTTTCCATTGTATCTCTTAAAGGGAGACGCCTTGAAACTACTTCTCTAAATGGTAAAAGTTCAAGCTAACAATAGTTAACATAGGTTATAAATCCCATAAAATAATTAAACAAGCACATATTATCATATCAAAATTGCATGCATTGACGGTCCCTAAAATGTTCAAGATAACCACAACATACAATCATTCTACAAAATTAACCCATAATATAAAAATGGGAAACAATAATGACACCCTTTTTCCTTTTCTAATCGATGGGATACCACATTCAAAATACCAAGACTTTGGATTATCTAAACAAAACCTAACAATGTGTTTTGCATAGTCATAAAAATAACTACACAACTGAGTATAATTATTATATTCAAAATATTCCAAATATAACCACACATAACTAAACATTGATTACTTACATTATGGGTTCATAGTGAATTTGATATACTTCATAATGAACCTATAATGGTTCATTATTCTCCTTGTTCTCAAACCATTCGATAGAATGAAAAATAACCATTACAATAAGCTCTAACACAAGGATAAAACTAGAAACTAATCACTTTTTAAATGGAACCAAAAATGCAAACAAAACCATGGTTCTTTTTTTAATTCTATAAAAATAAAATATTGTTATTCTATGCACATATCTAAGCTCACAAAAACTCCATTGACTACCATTAAATCCTATGGTGGTCCTACATTTTCACCATGAACAACTAATAATGTGGATAAACAAACCATCATTTCCTCCATAAAAAAATGATACTAAAAATAGAAATCATATTCAAAACCTAGTCCTACTAAGACTGCAATGGCTTTGAATTTTTTTTGGAAGAGTTAGGCTAGGGTTTGGTTAACCAATATCTCAACAACAAAAATAAAAAATTCCTTGAAACCAAAAGACTTCAAAGCTAGTCCACCAAGCTCACTTTGGGATTCAGGTCATCATGACTTAATCTCTAGTAGCATCAAAACTAAAAGTTCAAAATGCCAACATTAATCAAAACTAATGAAGACACCTTGAGAATGGGTCCCCTTAAAAATCTTAGGAAACCAATTTGATCAAATAGGTTAAGCTAAAAATCCATGTTATTCAAGATAGCAAAAGTAGACTAAATCAATTTAAAGAAATGAATACATAAGCTCCCAATATAGAATAATGTGAAACTTATGATGTACCAATATATATATAAAGATTAAAGCCAACATAATAAACAACATAGAGCTTATGATCTCCCCTCATGATGATAAATAAAAGAGTATCACAAAGTGATTACAATATAAATCAAGAAGAAATTCAAAATAAGACAGTCAAAGACTAAATGAAACCCACTTTGATCATAAACCAATTGAAAAAAAACTAAACAATCAATAAATATGTACTCAAAATAAATCTCAGAATCTTGTTGTTCAAAGTTTAATATCTCATATTACCTTGGTTCCAATTGATGTTGCACACAAAATCCAAACTATCTCATTATTATTTTTCTTATTCCTACAATCACACAAAGGATACATCATCAATATATAAATGGAAACAATATAATAGATATTACAATAATTCAAATTTGAATAACATAATTTAGTTATATATGAATCCAATAATCCATGATAATATAAACATGTCCAATATGATATCCAACATAATAAAAACTCAAACAAAGTTTTGAAAATCCATAAATAATAGTCCAATAGCTACTAAAATATCTATGAAGTGTGTCAAGCAATAAACAATAGTGAAATCATTAGTGCTAAAATCATGAACTATAACACTCAAACTGAGGGCATGTCAAGGTAGTCATCAATTATCAAGGGGTTGATTGAATATAACTCATCCCATTATACACCCATTTTTTTTATATAGATTTTCAAGTTACCAAAGTTCCCTAAAGGTTTAAAATATAAAAAATAAAAATATTTATTTATATGCATGCAAACCCTAGTTATTATATCTCAAATTACTTAGCATTCATAGGCATAACACTTTTAATGATTTGGTTTTAAACATAGTCAACAAAGGCAAGTATGTAGTTAAAAATATCAAGTACATTGTGCCTTTGTCTACATATTTTGATCATGTCGAGAGAATTTTCTTTTCCTTATTATTTGTAATTTCCAAAATTATTTTTCTTTGTATTTTACTATATTTCATTTATCACAGTCAACTAGGACAAGTCCAGAGTCTATAGACTAGAATGCATTGTGTCATCATCCACTTACAATAGATGTATCCATATTTTTTTAGTGTTTCAAATTCTAAGTCTAATATTTCATATTCATCTCTTCTTCTATTTTTCATTATTAGACAATTATAACAATAAATAGTGCATGTGTGTAATATAAATATATATCTTCTTACTATTTTTCCAAAAATAGAAACTTTCTATATTTATAAATTTGTCAAAATCATAATAGTTAATCATTGTATATATTTAGCATTCTGATATTTCTAGTTTTACACATATATAATCAAATACAATTTATTTTTTGTTTTATCCAAAATTGTGTACAATAGTTTCATCACTTTTTCTATGTTTTAGTTATTACTTGTTTAACTATTTAATTTTGCTCTTATTTAATATTTTTAGCCACTCTGAATTTACTATTTTGAACTATTATATGTTAAATTTCCCTTGTGTAAAAGTTTTATATTATTGGGCTTCAGTTTTCAAATTTAATCTACTTTTGTCGAAAATGAATTAGTGAACCATCCACTATTTGAATGACTATATATTTTAATATTTTCCCTTAGGGGTTTATGATTGATTTCAGATTTATCAGACCTAATTTAGGATCTAAATATTATTTCACCTCTTTATACTTTAATATTACATCCACATTCCTAAATTAGTGTATAAACCTTTTTTTTCTTGAAATCATACATATTTTGAGGTTTTTTAGGGATTGATCCTTCACTTTCAAATATTATTTTTATTATTTGCATATTGCTTTTGATTATTGTATGTATTACCCAACCATGGTTTTTTATAATGATAATATTTCTTATATGGTTGATGTTAATTCAAATGGTCCATATTTTTATGATAGAATGCATTTTATTACTCTTCTATATTAGGCTTGTGACCAAGAAAATTATGATGATCTAAATCTTGTTGATGATTTTGATACATATAGAGTTGATACCATTTATAATTTTAGAATATTTATAAAATAATTTGAAAAGTGCTTAACAAAGAGTCAAAAATAAGTTTAAAAAAATTGAATGTAACCCTATTAATCTGTTAAAGAATACTAATATTCATCTTATAGGCTCTACATATATATTAGGTGGTGAGGTTAGTTCTCATCATGGTACTATTGATAATTTTATGACTCTAACTAGTGTTACATGCCATCCTTAGGTAAATCCTTATATTCATATACAATTCAAGGCTTATGTAATTTTTTATACTATCAATCAAATTACCAATGTGCATCCATAATCACATTATTATATTTCATCTCTTGGTCTTGGACATACTAAAACTTCCAATCACACCTCCATTGAAACTAATGTTTATAATAAAAAAATAATTGATTCTTACATACACACATACTAATGATAATCATACACCTAGTGGTGTATCTAATAATCCAACAATATAGCATAAACTTAATAATATGTGATTAAAATTAATGGAAATATCTAAATAATATATGAAACCTAACCATGTGGGTTAATCTTATGGAAGATTACACAACTTATTGGCTATGTAACTTATTATTAACCTATTTCCACCTTCATTTAATGTGACTAAATTTAAACTATATAATGGAAATGAATATTCTTCACACCATATTATGTCTTATTTTTCATCTTTCTTGAGATCTCAACATGATGATTTATTTATGACCAATATTTTAATAGAAGTCTCATAGGACATGCCTTATAATGTTACTATTCCTTACCTATGGGATTTGTATATCAATTCACTGATTTTTTGGATATGTTATTATAATATTTATTCTATAAACAGTAATAAAAATGTCATTTTCTCAAATTTCTAAAATTACATTAGGAATCTAATGAATGTTTTGTTGACTATGTGACTAAATTTAAAACCATGATTATGAAAAATGTCATATCAAATCCCTAATAGCGAGATTCCAAGTATATTCTTAAATATTTATATCTCGATACTTATGAATATTTTAATGAAAATTTCCATTCATTACATAACACTAAGATCAAATGTATAGATACAAATATGATAAAATATATTACATCTATTACTTCCACATCAATTACTTGATAATATCAAAGAAATGCAATGTTTAAATCTAGGAATGATGATGCACATAATATTAAAAATTATAATGGAGCCAATACTATTTTTTTTATATAATAGTATTATCTTTCCTAATTTTAACAACAATCAACAATTTAAAACATTATCAGACACACCTCATAAAGTGGTTAAATTATTTATTAAATTTAATGTAGTCAACTAACCTTATCCATATCAATTAGATAATATTCAATCATTGCCTAAAAGGTACAATTAAACCCTATATTATTATTTCCATCAAGATTTTAGACATTCAACTAATCGTTACTTCTAATTATGATATAAGATCCATTATCTCATTAAAAACAACCCTATTTAAATTGGCATCCATAATTATGTATTAAACAATTTTTTTTATTGCCTAATCAACTCTTGAAAATTTTTATCAATCCATTTCAAAATCATAATAATAAAAATCAATACAATGTGCATATGTAACATGTATACATCATGCATCTTTTCCACATGGGCAAGGAATTAATAAAATCATTGGTAATTTTTCAAGTTGTCAATGACAAGAACTTTAAATTACATTTTATGTCTAAAAAAACCTAATGATTAATCAAATAACAGTCATGTATAAATTCATGTATTTTTAAAATTATAATCCTCCAAGTACATATGACACTCTAATTGACACTAAATTAGTGAAATTATATTTATGGTGTTATTTTTATCTATTTAGATCTACATTAAAAAATATTTGTTG
The DNA here is from genome assembly GCA_037957365.1 of Torreya grandis. Taxonomy (NCBI): domain Eukaryota; kingdom Viridiplantae; phylum Streptophyta; class Pinopsida; order Cupressales; family Taxaceae; genus Torreya; species Torreya grandis. The sequence continues at coordinate 1,481,198 of JARHVA010001372.1, forward strand.
TTTACAACTATTATACTATATATTCACTATAGAATTATGTGCACACCTATCAGATACATTACATTAATAGTTACATTTGGACGTCAAAAATTTCTAGTTTGATTTTTTGTAGTATCAAATTTAGGATCATATAATCTACTACTTTCACACCAATGGCATATTAAAATGAGAGTGATATCTTATACACCATTTTCTAATTTTTCTTCATAATTATGTACATATAATTCATAATATGAATTTTGATCTACCTATCCAAACTCAAATATCACATGTGTGATCACTTATTTTTCATCACAAGGGGTAAATGTTTCAACCTAATGTGATACTAATATTTCACCACCATCAATTATGTTTCCTACTACATTTATATCTATCAATCACCATTTGTTATAAGAGATCCTAAAGGTCTTATTTCAAAAATTAAACCTTTGATACTTATGGTTCATAATAATACATGTCCTAATATTTATGTACAACTTATTCTTATGGATCATATTTAAGCACACATTTCATCATGACATATTCCTATCCATGATTTTAAAAATATTTATATAGATCTTCAAGCCCTCTCTCTAAATAGATATCTTTGGGATAATGATATCTATAATTATAGTTATTTTTAATTATTTTATATTACTTAGAGTGACACATCCAACTCTTATAACATAGGATATCACATTATAGATTACATCATCGGTTACCTATGCTAGCCTATGACTTGTGTTTCATTCATATATCATTGTTTTAACTATAGTTTTTTTAATTTTGCATATATTATTTACTCTATGCGTCTTACCCTTAATGTGTTTTTATTAATTGCATTTGATTGCCTTTTTTTTTAAATTCTACACTTTACATCTTAGCACTTGCCTTCTATTTTTATTCACATTATTCTATCCACTTCATTTTCGCTGCTTGATTTTTTATATTGGCCCTTACCCTTTGGTTTTTTATGTCATTTAATTTTTTTTGCATACATCCTAATGATGCAAAAATATATATCAATTAATTCCTTCCTATCATGCATTAATTTATGAGGGAATTTTTAGGTTGTTTGGAATCTTCCTCTTCTAGTTCTTGTTAGTTTTTTCCCCTTGGACTGCCTATTTGTGTTTGTTTCTTGATTTTGCCATTTAGATTATAAGTTTTATTGATTTTTTCTCATATATTCCACATGTACTTATTCTTTTACTACTTATATAAAATAACAAAATGTAAAAAATAATATTAAAACAAAAAAAATTACCTTATCTATGAATACATATTAATATTTTATATGCATATGCTATATTTTTTTCACATTCATGATTTACATAAGTAAATCACATGGTATTATCTGAGTGGATGAGGTTATATATGATTATATACTAATAAATGCTACATGTACACTTTATTTCCCATGCCTTGGGCACATGATCATATTGTTTATATTCCCTACCTTAGGTGCATCTCTATATAGTTGATTTTAAGGTGATATCTCTATTATTTTCCATTTATCAAATTAATTTATTTTACAACAATTATAACATATATTTATAGTACCTAAATTTTCCATGTTTTCATGGATATATGCATTATGAAATTACATATGGCTACTATTTTGGTTACATAATGTGTTGCATACCAAGTTTTATTTTATTGGTTGCTTTTTTTTTTTTTTTTTTGCATGTGTTTATTCATTTTTTTATATCTATTTATTATCCATTATGATCCCATATTTTCTAATTTTGGGATAAACCCTGAATTGTGCTCCTAATAGGAAATTGGAGGTAATTCAAAGATAAGGAACATTTAAAAAATATATGAGGATGTTGAATCTATTATCCAATGGAAAAATATTTATGGACCCATTCATGGTTTCATTACCAAGATAATAAACAAAAGAAAATTATTCATGGATAAAATTTTGAAGGTGTTATTCATGGGCCTGAGTGGAAGATGAATATCTTAATAAGCATTAAATTATAATAATTATTTTAGAATTAAGATTATTTAATTTAAATTCATAGAAGAGCGTCAAGAAAGAGTGTTAAAGTAAATCTATGTATTTAGACTGATTGTTTAATTTAATTATTTTTATTAAATGCAAGCATTCAACTGTGTAAAATTATCAAATAATAAAATCAAATATGGGAATAGTCTAGGTAGAAGCTTTAGGTTCAGTTCATGGCAAAGATGGATTTCCAACATCCTTTATGGGTGTAAAACATGTAAAAAGAGAGATAATTCCTTATTATAATATGAGATATTATTTATTTCAGCTCATAGGGAATGGCCATCTTCAAATTTTTGTGTTCTATGCACTTCTATAAATTTGATTAATTCTATAGAAGCAAATGAGTGAGATAATTCTTTTGTTTTTTGCTTTTTTAATGATCTTTATGTATGAAATTAATATATATTTTTAGATAGACAATCCATTAAAATTCTTCACTTATCATGGTTGTGTGAAACTCACAATGTTTAAATGTTTTGTATTGAAATTCTCATGGATGGGATTTTTAACAAGTAATCCCAATAGGATTTTGTATGAAAATTTGTGCTTCTAAGAAAGATTTTTTTCCCTATTTAATCCTAAAATGAGATAGTGGGTCTCTGAATATATATAAGAGATTAATAAAATATTGCTAAACTAATCTATAACAAGCCAATTAATACAACCTCAGATAAATTAATATTATAAATTATAAAAAAAAGATATGCCAAGTATAAAATGTAACAAATGTGAAAGATGTTCAATTGAGTGCAATAAGTGGAATAGATGATACTTAATTAGGTTTCTTGTGCACATGCAAATATAAGATGAAAGCAGGTGTAAATACATAGGATTAGGATTTTGGATCAATCATCATATTATATACATAATACTTATATAGCCATAGACACTATTATTAGATCTCAACATTATCATCAACACTAGTGTCTAAATTTGAAGGAGATGTCCAGTATAGAATATTTACTTAAATGTGATGTGACCAATAAGAGTATTTTATGTTTTATGTCACATTTATTCTTTTTTGTTTAAATATCACACATATGATATCACTCTCCTCATTATTTTATCAAACCACATCTATTTCAACTTAGGTATTTGTACCTTGAAAAAAATGGGTTGGTAGGCTCACCATATTGAACCAACCCAAAGACCCTCAATCAATGGCTATTATCTACATATCCATTACTCCAAAGAGGAACGTAGACATATTTGGTTCTCCTTTAAATGTTTTCTTCTGTGTGTACAAGGGTGAAGTATTCCATAAATAAATGCACATAATGATATATCTTGTATCTTCTAAAATATCAATCATGAGATATTATTTAAATGTCGGTGACCTATAATATGACTAATCCTATGAATAATATACAAATAGGGGGAAATAGGGTGTAATAATTTACTTGTGTGATTAATTGAAATAGCATTGATAGGTGCTTGTTTGATATTTTCTAAATGAATAATGAGAATGTTTATACTTGTATTTATACCACACCTTAAAAAAAAATCACTATAGGGATAAATAAAATAATTAGGTCCACCAATAGGTTTCAATTAGAATACAATTGGTTAAATTTTGGGCACTCGATACTAGATAAGGATCTATAAAATATCATTAGTGTTGGTGGTCCTCTATGTCTGGTAGTGTCAATAGAGTTATAAAGAGGTATTAATATGAAAATGAGATTGAAGAATGTTTATCATATTTTGAGCATTTGATTCAGTATAATAGACTTTGGTCATCATAATGATAGGATCAAACCAAGAGATAAGCTGTTAGGCATAGTGAGATGGTGAATGTGAGCCTTTTGGTAGTAGGGAAGGTTTAGAATTGAAGAGTACAACCATGATAGGTATTTTCCAAGTGTACAAGACAAGGATGATACACTATTTATATTTTATTATATACATTTATCTCACTTTTAATCTAGTAATCAAATCATTAGGTTTAAAGGAAATAAATGTGTACCTAGTTGTGTATAATTATAATCATATAAAATGAAAAATTGGATGACTTAAGCATGGATAATAGTACCCAACCTATAGGTCCTCTTTCTTTCTCACTCAAACCTTCTTGGCTAGCCTTTTATTGATTATTAGTTACCCATAGCTTCTTAAACTTAGCTTTTTGGGACACAAGTAGCCCTCTCAGGCCTAGATCCACCCCTAGGTCTCATCTTCTTGAGACTATAATGCCCAATTTGGACAAGATAACTAAAATTTAGGGGTGTCTTATTTCCAATGTTGTTTTCTAAGTTCACTTTATCCTTAAATTGTTAGATTTTATTAAATCCTTATCTTTTTCCCTATTGGCCTAATGTAAGCTCATCTAATCCACAATCATTAGTTTCCATATAAAACTCCACTCAATGTCCATTTAGAAGGGTTGACACTCATTCATAAAAAAATCAAGAATACAAGCATGTAAAATCAAGCACTCTTCCCTATTCTCTACATACAACCTTCCAAGGCCAATTCAAGCATATTCAATCACTCATACCAATCCCTAGTCATCCAAAGTACATTTCAATTTTACATCTAGTTACATACATCACACAATTGCACAAATTAGTTTAGATGGGAGAAATACATTAGCTTGATTCCTCTTTAGAGTATTGGTATATAGTTAGCATGTACACACATAGGGTGTGAAGTTCATCCAATGCATCCTTTACACACTAACCCCTCCTCTCTTTCCCATGTTTTCTACTAAATTTCAAGTACTAAGAGTTCCTAAGGATTAAAAAGATTGAATAAAATACAAAATGAGATTCACACAAACCTATACTTAAATATTTCACTACCAAGATGTCACAGGCCTGCCAAATAGAACCCCTAAAAGCTAGATAACTAAGATAACAACACTAAAAGTGGACACTAGAATCAAAAGTGGAATATAGTGCCAAGTAGTAGGGTGTCCTAAGTTTTGTGTTCCTATCCAATACATAACTAGAGTTTTGGGTCCTATTTATAATAGTCTACCATCCCTACACAATAATTTCCAAATCTTGCATTATTTATTTTAACCCAGAATAAGCTAAGTTTGATTTCTTCACATTTCTTAATATTTTTAGAAAAGGTAAAATACGTAGTTGTTTACACAAATCAATAGGCTAATTGAGACACATTAATTACTAATTTACATCTACTCAAAACTTTATTTTATTATTAATTAAACACCTAATTCTTAAAAAGAATAAAACATTTGGTGAAATTGGCTTACTTTGAATTTTTGCACAAAAACCATAGAAACCCTAGGGATAATTATTTCTAATTTTTTGCAATATTTTGTTGATTTTTATGGAATTTAAAAATAAAAAACCTACAAATTAATTAGTTAGATTAGTTATATGTGTTTGTATCTTCCAATTTTTACTTTTTCTTTCATTCCTTGCTTAACATAGTTTATGTGATTGCACTTTCTAGTTCTCGCTCATCTTCATTTGTGTACCTTAAAACATATAATAATGTCCTTTGTTTATTTTTTTCATGTTCTTGTGGAATTTTTTTCCAAATTTGATTCTTCCAATTGTATGTGTATGTAGTATTTAAACATGCCTTCCATGCTTATCTCCCATTTTGAGTGACATGTGTCCATGTCCCTTGTTTGTGTGACCCCTTGGCCACCCTTGTATGCTTATTTCTTCTTGTAACATATGCTTGTTTGATATTAAATATGTGAAATTCCATGATTCCAATCATGAATTTATCTTATTTATTATATGCCATGATGGGCATCATGCTCCATCCCTCTATGCTTACTAACAACTAACAACTAATATCTAACATTACCAGTTTAGTTTAGTATCATGTACATGATGTTACATTGTTATATATATCTAGGCATACCCATGTTGATCTATAAATATATAAATTAAAATATTTATATATCTTGAAATATCTTATCAAAGATTCAATTATATATCTTGCATCTATATAACTTAGCACACTTGTAGGACTCTTTTCCTCTGAAGGAAGTCATTGCAAGTTCATAATTCCTACCCTTAGAAGAGGGGGAATTAAATATGGATTTGTAAAAAAGATAAAAACTCCTAACAATAAAAATAATATAATTTAGAACTCTCAATAATAAATCTAGAGGTCCAACTAGTCAAACTAGAGCAAAAGAACAATCACATATCTAGAGCAATCATCAGATTTGGCCCTAAATAACAACACCAAATCAAGAATACAAAACAAAATATAGGGGTGTCAAAATTTTTGTGCTTCTATCCAAGTAATAAAACACTCAATGTTTCCAAAAATAGGAAAAAAAACTTAATTCAAATATATTTTTGCACTTTTAGACTAGTCAGATTCTAATGTTTTAGTATAGTTTTCTCAAATATAGTCAGTTATCATTTATGGCATGATGGCTCTCACTTTCAATTTAGATTAAGAAATTGGCATAACTTATAGATCATAATAAATATTATAGACATCAATTATTAGGGGTAATGTGCATGGCACATTGATCTTCTTTTCTTTTTGAGTTTAGTTTATACATAGGTATTCTTAGAAGTTACATGCCTTACTCCATCTATAGGTGGTTGGAATCACATTTGAGTTAAACATTAATAAAATTTGGATTTTTGAGTACTTTATTTCCTAATTTGGCTTTCACATAAGCATTTTATATTAATTTTAGAGAGGCTTTCATATAAGCCCAACCTCCATCTTTCAAAATGACTAAGAGTGGCCTAGTTTCTAACACACATTCAGGCTTTCCATGCCATATTGTAATATTTTTATCACATCCATGGGCTCCATGAGACATATCATATGGCATATATTCTATACTAATATTAATTCATATCTTCACTTCATGGGGTAATGATGAAGCAAAAGGTCTAGCTATCCTTTTTATTCTTAATCCACCTGTTCAGAGGGATTAGACATATAGTCCATACATTGATTAACACATGCATGATTAATTAGATTCATTTAGTTGGTGATGATGGAGCTAAAGGGACAAACTTTTCATTCTTAATACATATTATAGGTAATTGATCACTCAACTTTTTTTGTGATATTACTCTTGATTTAACACATACTCAACATAATCTAGGATCACAATAGGTTTCGTATTGGTTCACGTACCTAGTGAGGTGTATTCATTCCTCTCTCTTCCTTTACTTAAATTTTATATGTTATTATTTTAGATATATCATATATATTAATAACTAATCTACTTCATGTTTTTATTTATAGATTCACACATCACAACGTGCTCTATCTATACACATCCAACATCACACAGCTTCATGAGCTTTTCCCTTATAGGTAAGTTTAGGTATGCTTTCTATTTTTCCTTTATCCTAGTATTTAGATTTTGTGAATCATTATAATAAATGGAGGTGAAAATTTAATCATATAAAATGTAAAATTGGATGACTTAGGCATGTTTAATAGCACCTAATCTATAGGTCCTTTTTCTTGCTCACTCGACCCTTCTCAGCTAGACATTCACTAAATCTTAGTCACCTGTAGCTTATCAGACTTAGATTTTTTAGACCCAAGAATCCCTCTCAAACCTAAATCCATCCCCCTAGGTCTCACTCCTAGGAAAATAGCACCCAATTTGAATATGAGCACTAAAATTCAAGGGTATCCTATTTTTGGTGTTATTGTCCAAGTTCACTTTAGCCTTAAATGATCATATTTTATTGAATCCTTATCTTTTCCCCTATTAGCCTAATGCAAGATAATCTAACCCATGATCATAATTATCACTATAAAAATCCATTCAATATCCACTTATAAGGGTTGGCACTCATTCATAGGAAAAAATCAAGAATATAAGCAAGTACACTCAAACACTCTTCCCTATTCTCTACATATAACCTTCCAAGACTAATTCAAGCCTATTTAACACTCATACCAATCCCTAGTCATCCAAATTACATTTTATTTTTGCATCTAATTACATAAATCACATAATTACACTAAGCACTTCAAATGGGATAACTAAATTAGCTTGATCCCTCTTTAGAGTATTGGTATGTAGGTAACATGCCCACACATGGGGTGTGAAGTGCATCCAACATATCCTTTCAACACTAACTCCTCCTCTCTTTCCCAAGTTTTCTACTCAATTTAAAGTATCAAGAGATCCTAAGGGTTTTTAAGATTGAATCAGACTCACAAAAATCTTTGCATAGACCTAGACTTCAACATTTCATTTCCAAGGTGTCATAGGCCTGCTAAGCATAACCTAGAAAAGCTAGACCACTAGGACAGAAGCACTAGAAGTGGACACTAGTACCAAAAGTAGAATACATTGTCAAGTAACAGGGTGTCCTAATTTTGGCACTCATGTCCAATCTACAAATAGAGTTTTGGGTCCTATTTATAATAATCTACCATCTTTACATAATAATTTCTACATCTTGCATCATTTGTTTTAGCCTATAATAAGTTAAGTTTGATTTCTTCACACTTCTTACTATTTTTAGAAAAGCAAAAATACATAGCTATTTACAAAAATTAGTAGGCTAATTAAGACACATTAATTACTGATTTACAATTACTCAGACCTTTATTTATTTAGAAATTAAACACCTAATTCCTAAAAAGAATAAAAAATAACACACCTTGACTTTGATTGAACCCACTTTGAATTATTTTCTCATGTATGAATTGTAACAAAGATCATGTTATAGTATAAATCAATGTATATAATCTAAAATTTAGATAAATTCAAATGTTTGAAATATAGAGAGCAAGGGAAGGTGTACATCTATGTGTCAATGTAACCATGTTGCCTCTTAGTAATTTGATTTGTATAGATGCTTATTTGTGAAGCATTAGAGTTGATAGAGGTTCAAAATTGAATCTAGGATATTTTTAAGATGTTGGATGACATAATAAAATATAACATATAAATTTGGTGATGGTGAAGAATTTAATAAACTTAACCTATAAATCTAGGGAAGTTAGATGATTTAATAAAATCTAACTTAAATCTGATGAGTGTGAGTGATAAAATAAACCTATAGATATGGTGAGATTAGATGATATAATAAAATCCAATCAATAAATATGGTGAGGTTAGGTGATTTAATCAAAGCTAGCTAATAAAACAATATGTCTTAGGTAATAAAAATTTGAAAATAGTAATTTATTGATTGATTTTGTAATTTGTGTGCACTATCATGGCATATACACCTCATATATGTCTCAAATAAAATTATTTGTGTTAAATATCTAAAAAAAATTGTATAAAATTTGTATAAATTTGGTTTACTGTGTAGTATTATGATCCAAGTATATATCACATGACTATATTAGAGATTGTACAAATTTGGAGGTCATGCCTTTTTGACATGCCCCTACTGTACTCTCGAGATTCTTAGAAATAATTGAATTCAGAGTTCATAAATTTTTTTACATTACCTAAATGAAATCTAGAAAGTGGGTAAATGTTGAATTCATGCCTCTATGACATGCCTCCATTGATATTACCCCCATCTAAGGTAAAGGGAATGGAATATGGTAATTACATTACCTCAAAAGGATAAGATAATTATATAATTTATGTATGAATCATGTCACATATAAGAGTAACATGGTTAGGTAGATATATTAATGAATAATAGTATGTGATCACATTTATGCCTAAGATGCATGATATAGATCATGGCAATGTTTAGAAATAACACTCCAAGCTTACAAAACTATCAAGTACACACACACAAAAGAAGTCAATGTAAAGTAGAGGAATGGTCAAATGAGACCTAAAAAAAGGGGCATATTCAAATGATTCTCAATCAAAATGTCATGGCTTAGTTAAATGTCAGCATAACATATAATGACATATTAAAATATCCAAACAACAAACAATGATTCAAGGGAAAACAAGTAATGAAGGTATTCAATGTTCTACAAGAAAGAAAATAAAAAGTAGTGAAAATACACTCAAGGAAGTATAAATGTGAATAAATAAATTATAAATAATTGGTATACACATATCATACTAGTCTCTTAATATATTTTTTAGTAAAAATGTTAAGTACATAGCATATCAAGTACATTATGAAGGATACGAACATGGATATAAATGTGTAAGTATATAATCCCAAACATGATAATGTAAAGTGATCATAGAATAATATAACCTATATGAATTGTGATCAAATAATTAGATGGCCCCAATGTAATTATGATGTGAATATAGAAAATATTTAACATATGCATGTGTATGTATCATGTATCTAGGTATGCATGTATCACACTCAATATAAATGTGAAACATTTATTCATATATAAAGTAATGATATGCTATCTAGTAACATAAATAAAATAACATAATTTCCAATGAGATAGTAAACATGTAAATGCTAAATATTTTTGTATTTTTTGAATATTTGATTTTTTTTTTTTGAATTTGTAATTTTTTTCTATTTTTGGAATATTTGGAAATAAAAAAGGTTGTCTTATGATCCCATCCAAGGGATGATCATAGGTATCTCCAAAATAAGAATATGGTATATCAAACTCTTGGTGCTACCAAAGAACATGTATAGGTGTTATATATGAAACATTATAATATGTGGTGCTCTATAAATGTATCATAGGACTTTGTGTTCATAAATAGGTAATAAAAGGAGTATAGGTTTGTGTAGCCCATTATTTAGTTATCTTTGGTTTCTTTAGTGAAATATTAATATGAAAATGTTTAGTTTCTCTTAATAACTTGGTAGACCATGTAGGTGTAGATGAGGATTCCATGAAATCCCTTGTGTATCTTTGGTGCAATATTTTCTCAAGTATGTACCACCTAAGAAATAGAATTTATCATTTCATCATTTAATAGAGGATTAACCTTAGTAGGTATGAAAATTAGTTTTTTGGGAATAAAATTCTCTTGTTTAAGTGGATGTTCATATGTAATTCCACACACTATAATTACCCTATTGGTATGAATGTATTTAATACACCCATGCATTATGGAAGCTACTAGGAAGATTTTATGTATCCAAGGTCATACCAATAACACATCAGAGACTCATGTGTATAATATAACTAAAAAAGGTAGTGAACATAATTTTTGGGCCAACATGTAAAGGTAAGTCAATCTCACCAATAACATATTTTAAGGTCCCATAAAATTCTCTAATTTTTTTGGTTAAAGGGTATAATTATCATGTATATATCCCAAATGAGTAAGTAATGTCATGGTACAAACTTTCTCCCTAACATTATTATCAATCATAACACTATAAATAGGATGGTGATCAAGGTATGCTCAAATAAATAATGAATGAAGAGTTTAATTATTATCCACAATCTCACTATCATTGAACGTAATAGGTATACATAATAGAAAGTGAAGATGATCTAAAAATCAATCCTAGCTTAGAGAAGATAAATCATACTTAACCTTCCACTTATTGTTAAATTTAGACAATCAAGGTCATGACCAAGATGGATCCACTAAACCTAACCAATGGGTCCCTTACCATAATAATATCACTATAAAGGGTTCTAAAGCCTCTAGTGAATCAAAACCATGTAATAACCCTAACTATGTCTTATATTTTTTTTATTCACAAATTAAATAATCTTGTGCTCACCAAAGCTTGTGGCATAAAATGGGGGTAATAAACATGAAAGTAAACATGAAAATAATAATTATAATTAAGATAGTATAGATATAGCACTAATGAATGGAGAGAGAAATACATTACTTATGTTATTTATATATACAAAAATAGAGGAGTAATAGTGAGATATACTTACCTTGAAATTGAACCTATTGAGACTCAATCTCTCCCTTGGAAAAAGGTGCTTCACAAGAGGTTTTTGTGGTTTGTAAGGATCACTAAGATAGGCCAAAGCATCTAAGAATTTTCCACAAGATAATATTCTTATCTAAGTATAAACCATAAGAAAATGAATATTTAAGTAGAATGGTGGAAGAGCATATTTTAAAGAAGCAAAAATGAATGATTAACTTTGTCTCTCTCTAAGAAATGGTAAAAATGATGTGTATATATAGTTGAATCTAACCCTAAACCCTTATAAAATTTTAGCTGATAGAGTTATCCCAATTGAACCTATATAATTAATTAATAAAATCAAGTTAACTTCTAGTTTGGGCCAGTAAACACCAACCTAGAACCATAACATGATAATATAATTTAAGTAGAGCATTGACCCAAGCCCACATTGTTTGATAAATGTTAAAAAGATTTTTTGGCTTAAATAAGAGTTGTTTGAGGTAGTGAATTACTTGGATGAGTGTGTAATAGAGGTGTTAAATCTTAGAGAATTGTATAAGAGATGGTTTTATTGATATTAAGTAGTAAAATAGGGGATAACAATCTTGTAAAGCACCAATGGTCTTCCCACCCCTTTCCTGAAGGCATGCACTTAGAGAGATAGAGACTCAATGGGTTATTGTAAGAGAGAAAGAATATATAATTGATAAATTTTGAAAATAGTGTGTATACATATGCCCCACTCAAAGGTCATCACATGTCATTCAACTGTAACAAGGGACGTTGATTCAATAAAATTACATAAAAACATATAATGCTAAAGTTAAATAAATTATAGTATTTTAAAGCATAAAATAACAAGAATTAAATGGTTGAAATGAAATAACTAAATAAAATTAATGTATGTGTACCTTGACATACCTTTATTGCTGAAAGGTTATCTATTATGTTTGTAGTTTTGATCATGGAGGGCATAGAGACTACTTTGGATAAACCCAAGGATAGAAAACTAAAGAGTAAAAACCAATAAATGTAGGAAAGCAAAGATAATTCAACCATGTAGGCATGACATACATGGAAATTTGGTAATATAGGGTGATAAATGTTATATTAGGACCAAATGATGAGGCCAAAATTAGAGTAAATTAGGAAACTAAAAAAATCCAAGCCTACTAAATGACTAAAAACTCAAACAAGTAAACCTTAAGTAAGAAAGGTAAAAAAACCAAGTCAAACTAAACATACAAGTAAAAATGGTAATCAAACATCAATGTGAAAGTAGTAATAATCCTTACTTAAACAAAAATGGGTAAGAAATGGTAAGACAATATTAATGAGTGAGTAGTAAAAATCCTTACTCAATCATTAATGTTAAAGTACATAAAATAGAAAACAACATTGGTGAGTAAGAAGTATATGTAATCGAAAATTCATCATGTCTATAAAGAAATCCTAGATTAGAGAAGATAAATCATACCTACACTTCTGATTAGGGATACACTTATTAAGTGGGATCATGACCAATATGGCAATCCACTAGACCTGATTAGGTGATCACTTGTCACAAAATATCATGTGAGGAAGGGTTACAAAACATATAGTCTAACATAATAATGTAAAAAACCTAATGGAGTCCTAAGGTTTAAAACATTCACTTATTCTAATAATAATAATTTAATTCTAATCTAGTGCACACCAAAGCTTATGGAATAAATTAGGCATTAGAAACAATAAAAAAACTAAGTTAAACATGTATTAGAAAGAATATACTCATGACAATGCATACATAATCCTAATAATTGTGATAAGAATAAAAATGTATTATCTATCTACTCTTATAAAGGAGAAATAAAGTTTAGAATTCTTACCGTTGAAGACAAACCCATCGAGCCTCAATCTCTCCCTTGGCCAAGCTATTTCACAAGAGATTATTGTTGTATGTAAGGATAACCAAGATAAATCAACTCTAAGATACACAACCTATCTAAGAATCCAAAATAATTCTCCACAAAACAAGATCCATATCTCCAAAGAAAGTGTGAAACCCTAAGCTTTATTCTTCAAGTAGAATGGTCAATAAGTAGATGTTCATTCATACTTATTCACTAATAATATTTCTCTTATAAAATGGTGGTAAATGAACTATATATAGGCAAATCTTGCCCTAAATCATCCTAAAAATGTTGGTTGTACAAGGTTGACCTAGTTGACCCAAGTTATTTTAGGGACAATTCACTAGGTCTGAACTAGGTCAACTAAAAGGCTAACAAGCTAAGAATGTGAAAAATACCCCTAAACTATACCCAGTCGACCGAGTATTGTCGACTATCCAAAAGGGGATTAATGTAAGAAAATAAGGATGGAAAGAAGAAAATACATGTAATGGGTAGAACTAAGAATAATAAGCTTAGGATTAATGGTTTTAGGAGACAAGGGTGTAGATGGTAAGTGGTAAAAGGGAAAACAATCTTATGAAGCACTGATGGTCTGCCCACCCCTTTCCTATTGCACCTTTAAGGCATACACTCAGAGAGATTGAGACTTGATAGGTTATTACAAGATAAAAAGTGTCAATAATCAATAAAATTTTGAAAATATTATGTGTATATATATTCCCCAGTCAAATCTCATGTGTTACGTAATTGAAACATAGGATGGTGCTTTGAGAAAAGAACATGATAACACATAATTCTGATGTTAAGTAAAGTATAATAAGTAGAAAATAAGATAAATGAAAGGACTAAATTGATAATAAATACCTTTAACTTACCTTTGTGCCATAGATAAATAAGTATAATATAAGATAATGTGAAGGCATCCAATGTGAAGAACACTAGGTGAACCTGTCGAAGTTAGTGCAAAAAATAGACAAAAATAATTTTTTTTGGAAGATATACATATGATAGTAGAAAATATTATCTACATCATCAAGAATCCAATGAATTTTATGATTTGAAAAATGGATGAGTAGAAACAAATATATAGACAAAACAAGGAATTTGCAAAATAATAAGTGAAGCATTTAAATTTTGAAAAGAGTTTTTAAAATAGAGTAAAAGACAGTTCATTTGTTATTTTGACTTGTGAAGGATATAAAAGATAGATATAGAAACAAATATGAGCTAGGATGGTGAGGAGATAAAATTTTAGGTGAATAGGAGCTCTAGAGGTGACAATAGGTGCACTACATTTATGCAACTAAGAATCTCAGACCAATTTTTGAAATTTGTATTGATTTAAGTGTATTTTCAATAATTTTGAATTTTAAGTATTTCTAAATGTTATAAGGAGGAAAAATTACATTTTAGGGGTAGAAAATAGGAATACAAAAAATTGGTTGAGAGGATTTAGGAAGAAAGCAATAAAATTTCCATTTTTAGGAAAATCCAAAGGGGCAGTTGGAAAAAATCACTTGGTCAAACCAATTAACCTAGTAGGCTAGAAAAGAGCATAATCCATAGTGCCAACCCAATAGGTATGGGTCAACCCTATACATTATACATGATTATGGACTAGTTCAGAGTTATTAGGTGGTCTAAAAGGTCCAAAATGGAAACTCAACATTAGGGAGGAGAAGAGAAGGGGCTTGACTTAGATTTTTGAGTTAACTAATGAAAAAAGATAGGAAAGTTTTGGTCAAAGTAGTTTGACCAAAAAGCTAGAATGGTAC
This sequence comes from Torreya grandis, assembly GCA_037957365.1. Taxonomy (NCBI): domain Eukaryota; kingdom Viridiplantae; phylum Streptophyta; class Pinopsida; order Cupressales; family Taxaceae; genus Torreya; species Torreya grandis. The sequence goes on from JARHVA010001372.1 coordinate 1,496,583, forward strand.
CAAAAAGTTTGTAAAAGGATTAGAGAGGGATATAATGGCTTGAAATGACTAAGGTTAAGAAGGACTGAGAAGGCTAAAAGATAGGGTAAAAAGAATAAAATAAAGTAATGTAGGCTTATGTTTAATTAAAATTGTAAAAATAATGTATTTTGACTATACATAACATGGAGGAACTAATACATCCTTTATTTTTTCTTGGGTATAAGGACAATGGATATTTTGGAGACTTGTGCATATGGCATGGTTATTAGACTTATTAGATAGGTTGTTAGATGGAGATAGGGATAGACTAGGATCCATAGGTCTAGGTAGGATAGTTGAGATGTGTCAGATCCCCCTTAAAGCTTATTTATTAGTCATGTTCCTCACTTTATAGGAATGATTGACTAACACCTTCAAATAGGAGGTAGATGGGGATATCATAGAGGTGGATATCATGCTATAGAATATCCATGCCATTCTAGGGATACCTATAGTAGGAGCACAAGTGACTTTAGGGATATTAGATAGCCTAAAGGAGAGGAGAGGACTGGGGCCACTAGTGGTGAGGCCAACACTGAGGCCACATCAAGAGTGACCATGGATTAGTTGAGGATGATGAAGAAATGAGTAGGAAGATAAGGAAGAAGAGGAATAAATACTAGATATATCACTACTAGATTCATAGAGAGATGAGTAGAAAACAATAAGGACATGACATTGATAGAGGTAGGAGGAGAAAGTGGAGACTATTTCCATCTCAAATGATGCCATAGGTGAGCTAAAGGAGATGGTAGAGACACTACTCAGACACAAATTGAGACTAACATGAGTCTTGATAGTCGGGTTTGAGTTGAGGAGGTAGCCTATAGAGAAGGTTCTAGAAGGTTTCATAGATGGGGAGACTATCCTAGGTAGTCATGTAGATGGTGAGACCATACTAGCTAAGACACATACAAATAAAAAAATGGTTAAATTATTAGTTTAAGTTTTTTATTCTAGAAATAAAGATAAATAGATAGATATTTTGAGAAATAATAATGATCTAATATCCATCTTGTGGGATTTTACAAGTGTATATGAGGATGAGAAAGAGAGATGGGGGTCCCTAGTGAGGGGAGCACTCCATGACATCCTATATGAGACTCTACAACCATATGACCCCATGACACCAAAGGATCTGATTGTACCATCCACCCCATCTTAGGTGAGCTAGTTTAAATTAGCTATAGTTACAATAAGGTAGATATAGGCATAGATAGAGAGTATGTATCCACCAGTAGTGATGGGTGAAGATGTGTTATATGCCTGGTAGGCCTTAATATATGAGAGAGTTATGCATCTAGATATAGTAGTGTAGATGACAAAGATCAAGACTTAACTAGCATAGTCATAGATGTGGGTAGTACACCTATAGGGATAGGTAGAGGTATTAAGATATTATATGGCCTCCTTACATCATATTATTTAGAGGATTTAGATCAAGGCCTTAATAAGAAGTAAGGCTAGGCCATGAGATAGATAGGATGGGTCACATCCATAGAGCTGGATCATTATATATGGTTGTATTTGTATCAATATATATGATGGATCATTTTGGCATATTGTTGTTAGATTTGTATGTCATAATTATGATGTTTGTGTTTGTGGATTCTTTGGATATATTTATTTCTAGAACATGTATTTAGATTATTTTTATATGATATAGTAAATATATGAGTTGTGGTTCCTTTTCTATCATTATGAAAAACACATACATGGTTAAAAATAAACAATAAAAAGGACTTGGTAAAATATAATCAATCAATAAAATTTACTAGACACTATTTCAAGCTAGGATATGTGTAATAACAAGAGATGAATAAGTAAAAATAACTAACAAATGGTAAGACAAGATGGTAAAAAATAATTTGTTTTTAAACCAATGTGAAATATTTTTTCACAAAATTAAGAACAAGGAAAATCATACTAATATCATGTTGGGAAGTATGAAAACAATGTAATAAAATGGAAGGTACGTAAAATTGAAAAAACGGTAATAAAAATAAATTAATTAAGTCAATCAATCATACTAAATCATGCTAGGAAGTATGAAATAAAAACAAAATTGTAAAATATTGATCATAAATTTATCTCACTAATCAAGTTGGGAAGTATGAAAAATTCAAAAAAATGGTTGTAATCTTACATGTACTTGGAAAATAAGAAGATAAAAGTGAAAGAGAAATGAAGTAAGCATAAAAAAAACTAAATTAGAATGGAAAGCATGTAAAATGACATGTAAATTCATAATCGATTGAATCTTATCTCAAATTTGACACATGTAATTTGGATGGTGACATGGGTATTAGAAAATTTTGTGAGGAGGTTTGAGTCTATCCATGGTCTTATATTGAAAATCAATAAAGAGAAGACCACTAGAGTGGAATAACCAAAAATATTGGGTAATAAAAGTATGTGGGTAATAGGAAGGAAGAGATGGTAATTTGTGAGTAATGTCGGGTCCTATCTATGATCTTACAAAATAACTCATCAATGAGATCCCAAGGGGAGTGATCAATAGACAAAAAAATATTTGTCAAGATGAAATATGAGGGATGAAAGGAGTGAAAAAGGGAGTGTAAAAAGTAGGACATAGGTATCTTATGAGAAGACCTTAGGAGGTAAGAGGCATACTAAGGACATGAGAAGTTACTAAGTGACTAGTGGTCATCTATGTACAAAGGAAACCTATTCACTATAGACACAAAGATTTTTGGGAAAATAATAATGTTACTAAGATGGAATCATGAAGGTAGGTTGGTAAAAAAAATTAAAATAAACCTACCTTCTCATGAAATCTTCCCCATTCTTCAAAACCCATTATAGAGCCATTGGTCTACTGTGAAGATTGAGAACTTGCATGAGAAAGTAGGTATCACTAATTTTTTTAATTATCCTATTCTAATCTACTATCATATCATACCCAAAGGACCTCATCTCACCATGAGACCAACTATGGATTTTGATATTTGACTAAAAGAAGGAGATGTGCTTTCAATCATGTCTTTTAGTGTGATTAGACTTTTAATAATATTTTTGCCTTTTGATATCATTTATTTTTGTTTAAATGATTTGGATTTTAATTTTATTTTGAAGGAGTTTTAATATTCCTCCTCCATACATAATTGGAATGACTAATCATGACAGAGATAGTGATACACAAGAATTATTTTTAGGATAAGGCTAAAGGAAGCTAAGTAACCAAAAACAAAGACTGGCTAGGACACTTAGGTTTGATAATGAACTAGCTATGATCTCAAGTCTCAATCATGTATATGCTTAGTTTGTGGAAAAAGGAATAACGGAGAAAGGAGATCCAAAATGGACTAGTAAAAAGAGATAATAATGTGATAGATTTTTTGTTAACTGATCACATGGTAAAGGGAGATAATAACCAAAGGGAATATGGGTTGTATAACCAAGTCACCATGACAAATTATTTATGAAAAATAAGGATAAAAAATAAAAATAATCATAAAGATAAAAGAAAGAGTGTTTTAAGAAAAACTCCAAGGAAAATGGGAAATTACTGATAACTAAAAGAGAATTATATGCAAGTATAAATGAAAATATTGGGGATATATAGTACAAAAATTAAGATCATGATATAATATAATAATAAATTTGATACAGTGTCAAATGATATAACATATAAAAATAATATTAGAGCACACATCAAATATAATATGAATGTGAAATCACCATGCATGTGTTCATAAATACTAGTAAATTTATCCACACATATTATTTAGTACATCGGATAAGTCTCTATGAAGCTGGGTATGCACTATTGCTAAGGTTTCATCAATCTTTAATGAGTCTTGAGAAAATTATTATTTTCTAATATCCTCCATAGAAAAATTAAGAATTCTCAAAGGATCATGCTGAGGAGGAAAATTAGACAAATAATGGTTAGGAGAATGTGTGGGAGAAAAATATTTAGGAGATGAAAGAATCATCGATAGAGAAGGATCAAGGGTGAAGGAATCATGGGTGGAGAAGGATCCATAGCTGAGGGAAGGTCTATAGGTGAAGAAATCATAGGTGGAAGTATAGAAGGTAGTGAAGGGACCATATGAGGGGATATAACCACTGGAGGTGGAATCATGGGAGAATGAGAAGCCTTCCTTATAGGATTGAACTATGGTAAGAATGGAAGAAGGTTTTGAAATGGATATAAGGTAATTTTTGAGATGTTATTATAGGATGTGATAACAATCAGTGTGATGGGTGACACATAGATGATAGAGATAATATACCTCGCCCTAATTGGGTAAATATTTAAGAATTACCTTTTGTATAAATATTTATTTGTCTAATGATGGGGAAAAAGGATGCAAGGTATCAATATATTATCACAACTTATGATAATGGGTGGAAGAGTGGTTATCTATCCCATAGAAGCAAAAGATATGATTGTGAGTGGTTTTAGTAGAAGCACTCATAGAAGGAGGTAAAATAGGAATGGAAGAATCCATAGAGAATTCATCATACTATTTGGTAGGCATAGGATCCATCTTAGGCAAGGGAAGAAAACCCTCACCAAGGGAGGGTGGTGATGAGGAAGGAATAGAACTAGGTTCAATGGAAGGAGTTATAACATCATAAATAGGGGTAAGTTCGGCAATAGTAGGAGTGTAAAGAGGATCAACTATAGCAAGAGTAGGTAGATGATCTACTAAGGGAGGAACATGATATATATAAGGTCTAAGGAGTGTTTTAATAACCTCAGGGGTAAACTAGCTACAAGCGTTAGTGTACCTATCAAAATGGTAAGGACTAGTCATAAGACAATGCATGAGCATATTTCGATGTGAATCCTCAGAAACTAGAGGGATTGGTACCATATCTACCCTATGATAAAGGGGAAAAATGCAAAAATCAAGAACTGTAAGTGAATTTAAATAATGAGATACACAAAAATAATCAAGTAAAGAAGAATGATAATAGATAATCTTAGCATCATGGGCCTATACAAGACCTCCTAAAAATAGATCATCTAATGAATAACCATAATCATAATCTAGGTTATAAATATCAATGGCATAGGTAGGGATAACCTTGTCATTTGATAAAGCTTGGTGAATAGAATGCCTAGTCTTGGTCAAGACTATATGAATGTCATCACAAGGAGGTTTTTAAGAATGAGGTTTCAAGGAAGAAGGAAGGTACAAGATGAGATGAGGTGAGATATCATATGTTTTGATCTTTAAGTTAATCTCATTAGGGTCATCATCATCAAAATCTAATGGTTGGGAGGAATGTTACCAATGAGCTCAGGATCACCACTATAACCTTAGGTTGAGTTAATAAGAAAGTTAAAATTCTTAAACTCATAAAAAATAATTCTAGGCAATGGATCAAGAGTAGGGATCTTTAAGATATCATGATCTTGGAATTGCTCAAAATTATAAGGGTTAGTGTCACCTTGAATCTTATAAATGGGTCTATTGTGAGGGAATTTAATGTATTGGTAGGTGAAAGAAGTGATATATCTCATGTAGTGAGTCTATGGCCTACCAAATAAGATGTTATAAGAAAGAGGAAAGTCAAATGTCATAAAATTCACATGAATGTTTATAGGTGGGATGGTAATGGGAATCTACATGTAGCCTAGAGGAGGCATTTGCCTTATATTGTATCCTTGGCAAGTGTTACATGTAGACTTGAGATTTCATTCAAAATACCCAAGAGTCTAATGAAATCAAGAGAAATGACACTCATTCTATAACTCTAATTAATCAATGAATGATTGACTTGGATATCATCTATTTATATGCTAATGAATAAGGGAGTATCATTTACATGAAGTAGCATCTCATCAAGAATAATAGAATCTATGGGAAATTTTAAAGAAAGAGAAGTGTCTATGGTTTCATCAACATTGATAGACATATCTTCACATTATTTTAAAATATTGTCTTTAGATCTAGATAAATCTACCTCCCATCCTACTAGAGGAGGAAGTGTGGCATTCATCTCAAATAAGAACTGCATAAGATTATTTTTATGACATGGGTATGTCCTGATAAGATCAAGAAATAAAATTTGGGATGGGAGATTAGTGAGATCCACAATGGGATCCCAATAATCATATCCCATGATAATGTTGTTAGATATAGGTGAATAGTGATTAAGGAGTTCCTTAGAAGGAGGAGCTGAAGTACATTAAATTTTTTGTTGGTAAGAAGTAGAAGAAGGTTTAGAATAAGGTGGTAAATCATGTTGAAATGATTAACTAGCTGGTTGAAGTTTATTTTAAGAATTAGAAGTGTTAGTAAAAACTTGATTATAATTAGTATTGGAAGATGATGGAAGAGTGCTATAAATAGAATGGGATGTGTTATCCAAGGGAGAATCATAAATTGAATCATCAAAAGTAATGATATTTTCTTGCCCAAACTCATTTAAATGAGTTAGATAAGAATCATGGATAACACAATATGCCTTATGAGAAGGAGTGTAGATAGGTTGGGAATCATTCAAAGCTTCCACCCTTCACATATTAATAATACTAACCACATTATCTTCAAAATTGGGTTCAATAAGACTTTATACATTATTGGTGGAAGGGGTGGGATTGAATTGAGTGTCTTTATGCATGATTATGAAGAGGGTCTTTATAGATAGCTAAATGATAATTTTCTTTATTTAAGGCTTGAGTTTTGTCATGTGTTTTATAGTCCTTGAGATCAATCTCATAGGCTTGTTAAAATTTATAGATAATGAAATCATTATCAAAATTAGGACCAAGAAGAAAATCCATAACTAAATTATGACTTTGTCTACATGTCTCATGAGAATGACCCCAGCTAGCATGAAACCACTAAAACTTGTTAGGATCATACAAAGATTTCATAGGTCGAGTAGGGTCAATACATTGTATAAGAGGCCTAGGGATATGCTTACGTAATTTAGCTAAGGATAGAGGTTTGTGAGTTTTAATGTTATTTCGTGAAGATAAATGAGGATTAGTATATTGTTGAGAAGAAAGAACTGGTTCCAAAGAAGGGTTAAGAATGACAACTTGAACATTATGAATGGTATCATAATAATCATTAAAAAAATCATTAGTAACATTATGTTTTTTGTTTTTTTAGTAATAAATGAGTACCTATAGAATATTGGGGTGGCTCAAATTGATACATTAGTAATTATTGTCTTTTAGCTTGGTCAATAGCCTCCTCCAAGGTATGTGGAGAGAGAGTGTAGAATTGATATTGTAATTTAGGAAATAGAGAATTTGGAAAGAGATGAAAAAGATTTTCATCCACCATGTTATGTTCACATTTGTTTGACAAAGTCTTCCATCTCTTAACAAAGACTTTTGCAATTTTATTCTCATGTTATTTTCAATTAATGAAATGGGACAAAGTATTTTTAGGAAGATCATTAGTTTGGAAATTTTGTACTAAAGCATTTACTAAGTCCTCTAAAATAGAAATGAAATGAGCTCTAAGTTGATTGTACCAATCCAAGGCATCACCCATGAGGGTTTTAGCTAGGAGTTTATTATCAATAAAGGTGTTTAATTTGACCCAATCCTTGTAAAGATCTCCAAATGTTTTGAGGTGAAGGGTAGGATCAGTTCACCCATTATAATAAATTGTAGGTGTTATACCTCCTATATCAATGTTGGCAATTTGAGTAGTAAGAGGTTAATTTTGTAGATAATTGATGGTTTTATTGACTAAAGGTGGTTTAGGAATGAGATTTCTTTGAGAATATTGAAGAGGAGGGGGACCATTATGGTTATGTGTGCCCTAAGCCATTGGTTTTGGATGAGATTGAAGATTAATATTGTGGTTTTGAATTCTCGTCATTTGATTCATGTTATGTGCTTGAAAGCTATTCATTTGATTGAGATTTTGTAATAAATTTGGTGTTTTTTATTAGCATTAGAAGCATTAGAATTTATATTTGTGATTGTATTAGTGGCTTGGGTACCACTATTAGTGTTGATATGATATTGAGAATAATTATGAGAATGTGAGGCACTAGTGGAAAAATTTACTTATGGAGCAAAAGATGGACTAGTGAATAGTTGAGAAGAAGAATCACTAGAAGTGTGATTGCCTTGGGTAGAAAATAATGAACTAGTAGAAATATTAAGTATAGTTGATCTTATGAGAGGCCCAATATATGAAGAACTTTCCATGTTATTTGAGATAATAGGTATGTATGTATAAGAGGTTAGAGAAGAAGATGTCATGTCATAAGGAGTCAAAATTGAAGGAAGAGGCTAAAAATTAAAGAAAGTAGTACCCCCAATTATAGTATTGAATGTAGAGTAGGTAAATGAGGCTCTTCAACATGACCACTAATCATGAGGTTATAAATGGTAAAAGTATCCTTTCCTTGATGTTGATGAAATTTAGTGACAAAGAAAAACATTTTGGGAGTATAATCTAACTCAAGTTGATCCTCTATGAAAGAGGAGGATTACACTATAAAGAGGTATTAGGAGAGGTCCCATAGTTCATTGTGTGTGTGGAAATATGAACATTAATAGCATTCAAGAGAGGAGCCTTACTCTGTCTATGGGATATCTTATTAGGATTGGTAAGGTTCATCATGTTTGCTGAATTACCCAATAAGAAGTCCATGATGAAGGAAAAATAAGAGATATGATAAAGTAAAGGACAAAGAGGTGACTAAAATAGTATAGGGTCAATTGGGTCAACCTATCATAGAAACAAGGATTATAAAACTATACAAGGTTGATTGGGTCAATCTGGTATAGTGTATAAAAGATAGAAAATATATTTGGTTAACTGGGTCAATCTAGTATAGTAGACAGGGAATTCAAGAAGCCTAAAAATAGATTATGAAAATGAAATAAACTAATTTTGGAAGTAATGAAAAGTAGTAAGTACTAAAATGAAATAGATATTCATTTGGATTAATGTTGGCCAATCCAATTGAGGCACATAAAATAAAATCTTTCACCAACACTGACTAATGTAAGATTTTGTGCACATAATTGAGCAAAGAGAAAGCAATCAACTTAAAAAGTAAAGAGATAACTAATTAGTCAACATGAATGTTTATTAGATTAAAAAGATACAATTTTTAATGTGATTTGAAGTTTTCTATAAGCAAGGTACTATATATCAATCTCAATATGGTTTTAGGTATTTTAGGTTGAAAGGGACTATAGTGGTAATGATACAAGCTTGGTATTTGGGTCTACCACCTCACTTTACACACCACATCGATAATGGTGTCGAGTGCTTATCCATAATATACCATTAACCATGATTTATACTTGACTAGAGTATAAATTTAGCTTCCCCCTTAGTGATGAAATCCATGTAGGTTGGCCTAGGGTAGAAAAAATGTCAAAGTGTTTATTTATGTTTTTGTGATTTGGTCATGTGTTCATAAAATATAAATAGTGAAAGTAAGTGATTAATTAAAAATCCCTTAATTAGACTATGTGATTTATTCTATGTATGCAACAAATAAGAAAATAAATGTGTGAGATAATTACTAACAAATATGAGGTTAATTATAATTTGAAACAACGTATAGTGTTGAAACTATATACATAAAATGCATAATAAGGTTAACATGGTCAAACCTATACTATAAAAGCAAGGTCTAAAAATAAATTAGGTTGACATGATCGATCTAGTTATTTATTATAACACACAAAACATAGACCTAGGTTGATAGGGTTGATTCAATTAATTATGCAAGGGCAATTTTAAAGTATACAAACTATGAAAGGAAAGATAAAAATAAAGAAAGAGGTAGAAAAGAACATTGGTAAATCAGAGATGCAATTAAGGAAGACTGATGATGAACAACCTTGAAGTATGCTTGATGAACCTAAAAATGAATTGATAGTATTGATCAAGATATGAAATGACTTGATTTAGAGTGTTTAAAATGTATAGGGTTGACTAGGTCAATCTAGTTGCCTATTCTTTGAAACCTATGCATAGAAGTCAGAAAACCTGGGTTGATAGAGTCGATCCAGTATGATAAAAATATGATAAAAAGAATGAAATAAATATTTCAAGGGTTAGTTTTGCATCAGGTTCACCATAATACATGTAATAAAAAATGTATCATGTCTATAAATAAATCTTGGCTTGAAGAAGATAGAGAATACCTACTCTTTTGATTCGGGATACACTTGTTAAGAGAGAGCATGACCAATATGGGGATCTTCTAGACCAGACTAGGGGATCACTTGTCACATCATATCATGTTAAGAGGGGTTCCAAAGTCTACAGTCTAACATAATTTCAAAACAACCCAAATGGAGTCCTAAGGCTTAAAACATTCACTTACTCTAATAAAAACAAAGTAATTTTAATCTAGTGCACACCAAATATTATGGCACAAAGTGGGGGTTAAAAATAATAAAAAACTAAAGTAAACATGTATTAGAAGACATATACTCATGTCAATGTATAAAAAATCCTAATACATGGGAGAAAAATACAAATGCATTATATATATACTCTTCCAAAGTAGAAATAAAGTTAGGAATACTTATCTTTAAAGATGAACTCATCAAGCCTCAATCTCTCCCTTGGCCAAGATGTTTTGCAAGATATTATTTGGTATGTTTGGATAACCAACATAAATCAGCTCTAGGATACAAAACTTATCTAATCATCCAAAAGACTTCTCCATAAGACAAGATCTATATCTCCAAAGAAGGTATGAAACCCTAAGATTTATTCCTCTAGTAGAATGGTCTGTAAGCAAATGTTCATTGGCACTTCTTTGCTAATAATTATTCTCTTGTGAAATGGTGGGAAATGAACTTATATATATATATATATATAGATATATACATACATACATATATATATATATATATATATATATATATATATATATATATATATATATATATATATATATATATATAAGTAGATCTTTGCCTAAATCCTCCAAAAAATGTCAGTTGTATAAGGTCGACCCAATCGACCTAGTGTGCTTTCAAGGACAATTTATTAGGTTTGAGTTAGGTTGATCAAAAAGGTTAACAAGCTGAGAAAGTGAAAAATAACCTTAAAATATTATGGGTCGACCCAATCAACCTAATAGAACTGACTATCCAAAAGGGTATTAAGGAAATAAAATAAGGATGGAAAGAGGAAAATTATTGTAAGGGGTAGAACTAAGAATAGTAGGCTTAACATTAATGGTTTTGGGAGACAAGTGTGTAGATGACAAGTGGTAAAAGGGAAAACAATATTATGAAGCACTGATAGTCTACCCACCCTTTTCTTGGTGCACCCTTAAGGCATGCACTAAGATAGATTGAGACTTGATATGGTCCTACAAGATACAAAGTGTTAGTAATTAATAAAAGTTTGAAACCATTATGTGTGTACAATAATTAGTAGCCTAACCTCACTCAACAATGGAAAAAGTACAAGAAAGTATAAATGGATGTAGTTGTTCAAAAAAAGTGAAAAAATATAGAAACAAATATAGTTATCTAAAAAAGGGAAATGATAATGGAAATTCTTTAGATAAACCAAGGAAATTATATAAATTTAAAGTAGTGGCATAAAGAAGATAATCCATAGTCACTCAAGCATAGTGTTTTGTTCTAAGGATATATAAAACCAAAGAAAAGTAGTGATAGCTTTTTTTTAATATGAAGAAGAGGGAATATAGAAGTGGTAAAATAGATTTAGAATCAACATTGTTTTTCAAGGGGGAAATGAAATTGATGGTGGGGGAAATGAATCAAAAATTAAGGTAGATAAACTCTTTATCAAAGTCAAGACACTTAGATAAGGTTTATCAAAACAAGTGGACTTTCAACATTAAGGACTCTAAAGAACTTATCCTAGCCAAAAAAATCTTAGGTCATCAAATGAAGTTTTGAATATCATCCCATGAAGATTAAATGCATGAAAATTAAAATAGACCTACCTTCCATTCCTTAGGACACCTTATAGAGTCATCAGTTTATTATGGATATTGGGTACTTGCATGAGAAACTAGGTAACACTCTATATTTTTAAATTGTCCTATCCTAATTTACTATCCTACCACACCCCATTGGAACTCATCTCTAATATAATGCTAAATATGGAGTTTAAAATTTGACTGGAAATAAGAGGTGTTATAAATCACATCTTTTAGTGTGATGTTGACTTTTTGATTTTTAAATTTAATTTTGATCATTTAATTTTTATTTAAATTATTTGGCTTTTACATTTTTATGGATTTTTTATTCCTCCTCCATACACATTTATATAACCAAACATGGGTGTTAAAATGACCATCATTTGAAAACTTTGGACCTGGTAGCTCAGAAAGAGAACTTAGATAGCATGGTGTTTAAGAGTCTTGTTTATTCATGTGAAATAAAAGTGTTATCTTGACTTTGACCTTGTTTTATCCAAAGTGGAATGAAAGGAAAGGAAATTAAGAGGAATGAAGACAAAATGATTTGAATTAATTTAAATAATAAAAAATATGATAAAGTGAAAAGGTGTAAAATGATAGGTAATTATTATTCCTTATCATAATAATGTATATAAGTGTAAGGAAACACAATAACATAGTTTTTTGTTCAAGTTTTATCTATAAAATAACTAAAAATTGAATTTGATAATATGGAAGCATAAACTTGTAATAATTTATTAACATTCTATAAAAGGAACACTCAGTTTAACAAAGGTGTTTCAAAATAATATGGTGATTTTATGAGGAGATCATGGTAATATACATGGACTTACACTATAAATCATTAAAAAAACCCAATTGGGTGAAACAGAGGAAAAAATGGTATTTTTGTGGAGGTTCTGGTCTTATGCATGGTATTACACTAAAAATCATAAAAGAGAAACCCCAGAGGGTGAACAAAGCATGTGAAAAATGGTAAAAAAAAAATGATATTTGTGAGGAAATCTTGGTCCTATCCATGGTTTTACATTTTAACTCACAAAAAAGAAACCCAGGTGGGGGTAAAAAACATATGAAAATAAAAAAATTGATATGAAAAATCAAGATATTAAAGAAAAATAAATTCATATGGTAAATTGAGTCATATCCATAGTATCACAATGAAATTCATGAAATAAATAAACCAAAGGACAAAGGAAATGAACTAAGTTTTTTATAAAAAAAGAGACTATTGTAGAGGGTGATATCCATGTATAAATCTTGCAAGAAGTGTTATTAAGATAGTATACATAAGTATGATAAGAAGGAAAATATTTAAGAAAAATATTTATTTAGAAATTATTCATTAATGGGTTATTTAAAAGCATGGCATTCATTAGTTTGGATGATATAGGAGCTAGGACTAAGAATGTATTTTACTAAATAAGGGACCCACCATTTTTGGGCATATCTTTCCTTATTTATCATTTGTATAGTCTAAGTTAAGGACATGATCACCAACATTGAAAGTGAATGCCTTAACATGTTTATTATTGTATTTGGAGATAAAATCCTTATATTGGTTGTTATGTTGAAGAATGTCTAGACGGTGTTCATTGAGAAGATCAAGAGCATGAAGGTGAGCTTCACGTAATTATTTATTATAAATGATACCATGATGAAATATATTAAAGATGGAAGTTGAACTTATAATGGTAATGTAGAATCATAATCATAAATGAATGAGAATGGTGTTTCCCCAGTAGAAGTAGGTATGTTAGTATGATAGGCCCAAAGTATGTGATATAAGTGAAGATTATAATCTATGGAAGTTTATCAAATGGTATTTTGTAGAATTTTGTTGAGTATTTTTTTAGTGTCCATATCTTGGCCATTGATTTGTGAATTATAAGGTGTGGAAAATTTGTGGGATATTTTAAATTTAGCACATAATTGCTTCATGCCCTTGTTTTTGATATTTCTTCCATTATCAAAAATGATAATATGGGGAAATACAAAGAAAAAAAATATCTCATTAAGGATAAATTTATAAATAATGGTTACCATAACATTTACAAGAGGAATGGATTCTACCCATTTAGTTAAATATTCAATTTTGATAATGATAAAAATATGACCAATTTGTGATCGAGGTAATTTTTGATGAGATCTAATCTCCACATGGAAAATGGCCAAGGAGACTCCATAATTTTAAACTCAACTAGTGGTCAATGGATTAATTAATCATGAATTTGGAAAGGACTACACTTTTTGGAAAAATTAGTGGCATAATTTTATAAATGAGGCCAAAAATATCCCATTCATAAGTATTTGTGTTTTAGAATGTAAGTTGTAGTGGCCATTGCAAATTCCCCCATGTGCATGTTCAAAGAGATAAGGGACCTCTTATTTCGTTATGTAGTGAATCAAGGTACCTTTTGAATTATGGTAATAAATTGTGTTTTATATAAAGACACATTTAAAATCTTATTTATGAATTTTAATCTCTTTACTATAATCCTTGTCTAGAACATATGTTTGATGTTCAAGCAATTGGATGATGTTTTTGTACCATGGGCTTTGTAGAATAGTGATAGCATCAATGTAATAGATGAGAAAAAAAATTTATTGGATATAAGATAGTGATTTTATTACTTGAATAATAAATTTTGAATCACTAAGAACTTGATGAGGATGAAATAAATATGTAGAAGAAGCAAGAAATCAATGATAGAGTTCTAATCTCTTAGAATTGGCTCAATGGTAAAAGAGACAAACTCTTTGGCAAGTGTTATTTTCATTTAATGATAATAAATAATATTTTCACTTATGAATTGATAATCACCATTAAATTGATGATAGATAAGTTGGGACTCACTCAAATTATTTATATATGGGATATCTAAGTCAAGTGTTACTTTCATACCTAAAATGAGAGATTCCTATTTTATGATATTATTAGTGACATCAAAGGTTAGCTTGAATGCTATAGGGATGAGTTTATCATGAGGGTAACTTATAATAAATATTTCCATAACTCCTTAGAGACATTTGGTGTCATTAAAGAGGAGGTTCTAGGTATCTTCATGTGAATCGATGGTGACTTCAAGAAGCTCTTTGATAACTACATTGGATTTTGTAGTATCTAGAATGATATAGGTATCTTATTAATTATTTACCTCTAAATGGGTAGAGAAATTATGGAAATAATATTTAAGGGAGATATCATGACTAATACCTTCAATATAGATAATTTTATCATTGAGTATATTATCTTGAAGGTGATTTTTAGTGGGTATGGGTGTTGCTACAAGTTGGGTGATAATGACTTACCCTTTGACATTTTTTGTGTTATGATTTGAAGGTCAAATTTCATCAAGGGAAACATACACATACCAATTATATCTCCAAGTATAAATTCCTTGGATAATAAATGATGAAGGGGATCAGAATAGATAATTACATAGGTCTTTTGATAAAGCATATATTGTTAGAGATTTTTAGTTACAAAGTAGATAGCACATAAATCACATTCAACTTTAGTATAAATTTTTTAATAATCAATGAGGCCTCAATTAATGAGTAAATATCGTATTATCTTCCAATATCATATTATTGTGAAATCATTTCCCTAACCGATATAGGAGTATAAGAGGGGTAAAAAATCAAAGGATGATCATTGAAAGGTGGATGAAGGGTGGAAGGATGAAGTAAGGATTAGTTCATGTTATCTAATTCTTTTTTACAAGGATTATTATATCTAGAGAATTCCATTTTTTTAATAAGGGAATTAATATAGTATACGTGATAATCCATTTTAGGGACAAATTGTTAGATTGACCCAAGCTTCCCATGGTAAGTTTGAATGTCTAGAATGGAATGAGGAATGGGCATGTTGACTATTTCATTGATTTTAGTAAGATTGACATCAATGTTGTAAAGAGACACTAAGAGAACTAGTAGTTTACTAGATGTAATTATAAAGATGCATTTATATAGGTTGAGTCTAACTTTTTACTTAATTAATCAATTGGAGATGATGGCTAGATTAGAGATATGCATTGTGAAACTTTTTTTACTTGGCATTGATTTCATCTACATAGGTTTCCACAATTTTATGTATGAGATCATGAAAAATGTGAGTCATGGCACACTAATAGGTAGCTCTAACATTTTTAAGGGTGAAAGGTATTTTAACATAGACATAAGTGTCCCATTATATAGTGAATGTTATTTTATGGTGGTATTTAGGGGATATGCAAATCTAATTGTATCCTAAAAAACCATCCATGAGTGACAACATTTTGTATCTGGTAGTAGAATTTACAATGACATTTATTGTAGGTATCTAAAAATTATCTTTAGGATAGGTGAGGTTAAAATTATAGAAGTCAATGCATACGAGAATAACCATGGTGAATTTTTTGAGAATGGGAATAATGTTTGACACCCATTTAGAATAGTCCATATGTTTAATAAATTTGTCATCTAATAGTTTCATAATTAATTTATGGCATAGGATGGAAATTTTAGGTGGAAAATTCTATTATTATTTATGGATAGGTTTGGCATATGGTTATGTGATTATTTTGTGCATAATGATACTAGATTAGATACCTATCATGTCCTAATATTAACAAGAAAAAATATCATGATATTTATCAAGAATAGGTTAAATTTATCATTTTTTATCAGTGTGAGCTCTCTAGAGACTATTATGGGTTGAGTACATGATAGTGTGCCATATTACATTATCATAGTTTCTTCAATTATCATATAATTTACATATTTAAAATGATATGGATCATTGGGAAAATAAGAAATGGGGATTTTTGGGGATCCATGTTAGTAGTGAAGTTATTAAAATTATGAGCCTTTCATTTGAAATTATAGAGTTTGTGATGTTACTGAGGAAGTTGAGGTTCTCTGGCATGGATTAAATTAACTAAGGATTCATTGCTAAGTAGCATGGGTAAAGGTCTATAGTGTTGGAATAAAAATGAATGATGGGGGGTGTGAATCAGTATTTAAAATCATTTATTCAAATTTTAATTACGCTTTCATGAAAATCCATTCAATCGTGTAGATCAAATAATGACTAAGTAACCATCCACATATACATGAAATATAAGAACAAAATATAACACAAATTATATGTAGAAAACATTAAAGGATATAAAAGACCATTGATATATTAAAATGGGATATATTAATATAATACAAATACCAAATTATGTTAATCACCAACTTCACATGGACCACCAACCCTAACTATCTAGGCAACAACTCAACTAGGCTTTAACAAGAACCTACCTCTAAGGAGGCACCATACCCCTAGATGAATCAAAACTAACTCAACCACATAAAAAAATTTATAACCTTAATAATATATTTTTTATTATATAACATATGATTATATCCCTTATTATCTCTTCACACACTCCTAGCCCTCTCAATCTAGCCTCTAGCTTTCTTCGATCAACTAGCCCTCTTCTTGACATGATTAGGTCATATGACCTTATTAATCATATGAAAATCCTTTTTAAAATATTCATAAACTATCATATAAACTCTTATTATTTTATATAATACCTTATTATTCTCACCAATATGTTAGATTATTCACTTACACATATACACACAAATAGGCCTGAAATTGCCTAGTATTTATATAAGTCTCTTATTCATATGCTTCTTAGTTATCCAAACACCATTACCATATTAATTATACCATGAAATGAATCTTATTACATCTCATATACATTTATAAAATGTTATTTAAGTCCTTTTAAGTCTGAACTACCTTAATTAGGCCTTATTTCATCTTTAGGTCTCATGGAAACCTAATCCCATTAGGCTTATATAGCCCACATTACCCTTTGATATTATTATATCACATTAAAAAACATAAATTTTAAGAAACATATAATATTAAATTAAAATATATCCCTTATAATCTCATATATTCTCAACAACACCTTTTAGATTCAACCACCACTTGAAGCATGCCATTAGTAGTATTCACAATTAGGGTTGTGCATACCTAGAAAGTCTATCTTGAACAACTAAAGCATAAACACAATTTTTAATAAAAAATGGACAAAATAAAATATATATAAATAAATTACCTAAAACTCATCACCATATTATTTATACTTCATAACTTATTGAAAAGGGACTCAAACCCTTCTTTGCAAAGAGCTTATTTGGAACTGCCAACTAGCCTCAAAACACAGTCATGGAAACAAGAAATTATGAAAACGTATAAAAAAATAAAAGAATTAAAATTAATTAATATGATCCTAAAATATCCTCATAATAATATTAAATAAAATTATCATAATATATAAGGTCATTTTTTGGTCTTATAGACCAATTTGTTGACCTTCTCTCTCTCAGACCTCACACAACTAGACAAGCTATTTTCGCTACAATGTTCTAGAATATTAAAATAAATTCCAAGATTATAAAAATAATGGATAGGAAATAAAATTACAAAAAAACACCATATTTATCATATGCATAAAATTATGGCATAGATTCTTAAACTTATCACTTCAACTTGCTTACCCAGATTTGCTAGTTTTCCTTGAAACACAGTCATGGTGATAATGACCTTCAACACTTATGTAGAAACTCTAAGAGACTTTAAATTTTTTTTTATGATCCTATGATATAATTTTACAATTATAATATATATATTTAATATGGTCATATGTAAATATTAGTTTTGTAGACTAGTCTCATAACCTTACAACTTAATTATCTCATCTTCACTAAACAGGCCAACTTATAAGCAACATTTTTATCATAACTAATGAACTCAAAAATTTATATAAAAAATTAATATGTATTAAAATTATATAAAAATTTCTCTATGATCTTATATTCATCCTTAATCCATGATAGCACATCCCTGATCACCTTCACTTCTACCTAGTTTTCTCACTATTTGCACAATTAGGCCTTTTAGTGATAGATCAACTTATATGACCATTTTATCACATTTGAGAGATATAATTTAATTATACATAAAATTTTAAATTAAATAAAATAATAAACATTTTTCCTCCATCCATTTATCAATTTTGACTTGGTCAACTCTAACTACTATAACAAATTTATGAGAAATAAGGCCTTTCTTGTAGGGTCCACTCACTCACTTGAAAAAAAAATAAAACCTAGAGATGAGTGAGTGATTTTAATTAATTATATAATATATAAAATATTCAAACCAATCCATTCTAATTATTTTATAATAATATCTTTCACTTTGGGTCAGTGATAGGGTTTTAGAGAGGGTTAACATTATTTTTGGTGTTAATGATTGTTCATAAAGGATTTTCCCTCATTTTTAAAAATAATTCATGGATATATTATCTATGACCCTTCCCAATATCTCCTCAATATTTTAGTTTCCCATGCATAGTTTTCACATGCCAATAAACACTTGAAAGTTATTTTCAATTTGAGAACCCTCTATCCTCTACACTAGAGAGACCTTAAAACACTTTTTCTTACATTAAACTTCAAATTTTGACCTAAAACTTGGTTATCATACTTGAAAAAACATTAAACACTTATAAAAATTCTAAAATTCTCACACTTGCCTTGTAAATTGATCTTAACACCCAATCTATCCACCATCTCTCTGTTTACTCTTTAGGCCTTAACTTGCAAGTCATATTAGGCCTTGGTACTGACCTTATAACCATTGTAAAAGCTATAAAAATATCATATAAATTTTATAAAATATATTAATAGGATAAATTACTACCATAAATTCTTCATATACCTTTACACTACATAATGACACCTCATTAGGTCAGGTAGGGTCTAGAACTAATCTAGTTGCATTCTAGGTTTGAAGGTCATACCTCTATAGGCTCACTCTAAGAATTAATGAGTGATATAGTGACTCATATTAATTCTAAAATAACCTCATACATCATATTATTCCTCTATTCATTCATATCACCAAGCCACCAAGCTCATAACTTCTCACAAGATCTCTTCATTTTATGACTAGTGTCATGACTAGGCTTCTCAAGCACTTGAAGCTTGAAAACTAACCATGAAACATTCCTTGATGATTTTACACCTTGATCACATGAATTTAATTATCCTTAGATAATATCATACCTCTTCACATACCTCTCCATTCTCATCATACACAAGCTCATGATATGGCTATCCTTATTATGACTAGGCTTCTCAATGGACCTTGTACTTTAGGAATAGTAATCAAAACATTCTTACCTTGGTCTAAATCTTAACATATTCCTTAGAAGAATAATTAGGTTACATTAAAATTCTCTCTCAATATAGAGACATTAATTTTTCCTTTCAAATTCTCTCTTGTCACATGGTTTATATCTCATAGACCACTCACCATGCATCTTTACTAGATGTATCTTGACATCAATGACATCAACCTTGACCTTGAGATCAATGACAACACTTATAATAAAATGTTATTCCATGTATACTAGAATATCAATTATTATTTTACCATGGTGAGTATATTTAAAATGTATCTAGCATACATATGTTGCCTTCATATCAAGGGTAATTTTGGGTGTAGGTACAATTATGGATGAAATTTGATTAGATTCAATTAGATTGATAATATTCATATGTTTAAAATAGTTTTTATGGGGATTTGGTAGAGTGAGTGGTGAGATAAAAAGTATATAAGGTTTTAGAAGTTTTGAATTTATGAGAGGTAATATTTTTTTAACAACCTAAGGCATATCATGAAGTGGGGAATTAATTAGGGGTACATGACCTTCAAGTTATAAATTAGTATCTATGAAAATGGCATGAACATATCATTAAAAAGAATTTTTTTTAGATAAGGTTTTTTTTATAGTGTTTAACGTCCAAGTTTCATGATTGATCTTAGGTCATGAAGTATTTATCATCATGGGTGGGAAAAATAGTAAATGCTTGTGTCTTTATAGGAGCATCAAAAGGAAATACACCTAGATCACTAAAATTATGGGGTGATATGGTTAAAGGGTCTTGAAATAACTTGGCCACTCCATATTCATTACAATAGAAATCATCTTCTATGTAAGATGCTTTAAATTCATTACATGGATGAGGGAGGTCAGTGATCTCATTGATGAGAGGGATGGTATGATCAAAGGGTAACAAGAAAGGAAGGAACCACTTAAACATTTAAGGAGGTAACTTGGTAGTATTTTAAGTATTTTTAAAATTATTTGGTTCATCATAAAAATTAGTAAGAGTTACCTATAAATATGGATTCATATTGACAAATTCAGGTAAAGGTACATTATTAATTAATAGAATAGTTGAAATTGGATATTGAGATTTATGGTTGGGAAACTAAATACTCATGGATTTGGATTAGCCTCATGTTTACAATGTTTTCCATTGTGGATAAAATTGATACATTTTCTACCATAATAGGCAATATCCCTCATGTGATGTGTCCATGGGAGAAATAGGAGTATAATATAGGATAATGGTAAGTTGAAGCCATAAAGTTGGTACATATAAGTTTGGGTCCAATAGTGAGAGGGAGCCACATACAACCAAGTTATTTTGTATTGGTTTTATCAAATTCATGACATGTTATATGATTTTATTTGATATGATCTTTATTATACCCAAAATTTTGAATTAGTTGAAGAGATATCACATTAATTTTTGACCATTCATCTACTAAGAATTTGTGAATAAAGGTGGCATTAATAGAAATTTCAATAAAGAGAGGTGGGTCATCAGCTCAAAATAGAATTTCATCATTGATCATGTCTTCTTAAATGAGCTATATGAAATTTTTTGAATAAGGACAAATAGTTTAAATGGTATGAACTTTTTTGGTGAAGTATTATGAGAAGGTTGTTCCACTCTTAGAGAAGATGGTTCTTTAATTTCTTGTAATTGTTGCATTAGTAATTTACGATGATATGGAGAAGTAATAACTAACTCCATGAGAGGTAATTTACAAGGCATAGAGTTAAGTTCCTCTAATAAATTCTAATTATTCTTTGAAGATGAAGAACCAACATGAGGGTTGGAAGGTAAGCTATTTTTGGTAGGAAGAGACGTTGTTTGAGGTTCTAAATGTGGAAGTGTTTCCTCATTCATGTTATAAAGTATATTAGTGGTAGTGGTATCTTTGATAATTTTCTCTTTGAGTGATGTTTTTTTTTGGTAATAAGATATTTATGGGTGAGTTTAAATCAATAATTGGCATTGGCTACATTCATGTATTAAGAATTGGTATAGCATTGATCATAGTCAACATTAATTACACAAATATCCTTATTTAAATGTTGAGGGTTGCAAGTAGAATTTTTTTTGGCTTTTTGAAGGAAGAAGGATTGAAATATTTTTTATTTTGAGAATCATGAACATAATTATGACTATGTATTTTAATCATAGAATCATGATTTAATGTATCTCCTTGCATAAAAGAAATAGAAAATTTTGTAACCCCATGACATGTTTCATGAGAATAACTAATATCAGCATGAAATAAATAAATTTTGTTGGGTTAATACCCTATGGATGGATTATTATAATATATGAATGGTTTATAAGGTGTTACAATTTGTTTCATTTTTTACAAAATTAGAAATGCATGATAAGTTTAGGTATTATCCATTATGGCTACACCTAGTTTTGGTCAAGGAGGATTGCTAGTGACTGCATTGGTAGAGTGTATAAAATATACCTCAATGGTTTTATTGTTAAGTTTAAACTATTCACTAGAAAGTCTTGTCTCTTATCTTGATTTATAAAATCATTTAACTTTTACAGAGAAAAAGTTTGAACCTTGTATTGGAGGGAAGGTGTTAAGGTAGTTATGAATATTTTGAACAAGTTGTCATTAGTCATGTTGTGATCAACTTTGTGAGCCAAATATTTCCACCATTTAATAAAATCATGATTTTTTCATGTAAATTTTCACTTAATTTATAAATAAAGAGAGAAACAAACTCAATCTGGGTTGTGTTAGGAATACATGTTTGTATATGCACACGTTGAATCATAAGATTGTGAGAGTTCCTCTTTGTCTTGGGATAAATACCTATTGATAAGAAAGCACTAAAATAAAATTGTTCATTAGATAGATAGTAATGTGGATTCCCTAGTGAGATCTAGATCCCAAAAGCAAGAGCTTCTTTAAGGGATATCAATCCACCTATTTTAAACAATTACGTTGATAAAACTTGAAAGAATATACTTGCATCAATAATAAAATATTATTGAAATAGAATACAAGAAAATATTTTTCAAAAAAGAGACTATATATGATCTAATTAGTGATAAATTTATTAGTACTAGTGCCAGTGGGTTAGGGTATGGCTTAGAAAATTAGAAAGGGGCCTATGAATATGCAGAGACATAGAAAAGTGACTTTAGTTGGATGAAAGAGGGTCAAATTAGGTTGCTAGTTTTTTGGTGCCATAAGTGACCATCACTAGTCATACAACCAAAACTAGTTAAGGGTAACTTTTTTTGATTAGGTGACCATCACTGATTGAGCGTAATCATCATCAATCAGGTAACCATGATTGATTGCCTATCAATGAGTCTATAAATGACACTAGGTTTTGGGTTTGTTGATTGATGAGTTCTAGAAAGTGTATTCCAAGAGATATCTTAGGCTTGGAATGAAAACCTAGTAAAAGAATACAAGAAAATGAATACTTATCTTACAAAAAATTATTTGGTGGGTGGTTGATTCAGATTTGCCTATTGGTGGAATCTAGGTTGATTTAAGTAGTATAACAGTACTTGGGAGCTTATTAGAGGGTTGATAGCAAGTAGGCTCCATATGTGATATATGATATCAATTTATAATGTGGATTCACCTACAAAAATAGATTCTAGATATAAAGAACCATTGATAATAATTGCAGATGGTCTGACCTCTCAAGACTCTCTCTCTTATATGCATAAGCAAGAGGTGGAAGTGGTTGTCCAAACTAGACTTGAATAAGGCTTTTAATGATAATTCATCCATCTAAAGGGCTTGTATATAGATTTAGACTATCATATTTAGAAAATAGAGATGGTGGTTTGCATGTAGGTTACATGCTGAGTCCAAGCTATCCAACTTGACTATCATTGATTAGGGTAACCTTCATCAATCACCCTGATCATCACAAATCAAGGATTGGGAAAAAGATAGGTTAAAATGAGTGAAAAGGTGAGTTAATTAAGCTAGACAAGTGACTAACTTGACTCTAGATTAGGTAAGTAGGCTAGGATAGGTAGGTTTATCAAAATTATAGGTGTAGTTGAAAGAGGATCAAGAGAACCAAAGGTATTAAAATGACTAGGATAGTGTGTATAGTTTTCAAGTGTCTACATTTTCCCCCTTTTTATTATGTGGCTTGTGTTAATAAGCAACAAAAAAAATAGAGACTAGCTCTAGATTTATTTGCCTTGAGAGTAGGAGGAGGTGTTCCCCCCTCAAACTTGAAGATGGTAGGGTGAAACATAGGGGGTATGGGTTTGATAATAAATAGATGTTAGGTCATAAGGTAGGTGAAAAATAGAAGGGTTGGGAACATGAGATGCAAACTTGTACAAAAATTGTGATGAAATGGTGTGATAGTTGAGATCACACAAAAGACTAAAATTGCCAACATTGGTAAAAAGTAAGGGTTAGTGTGTAGAATAAGTAACAAGTGAAATGTAGGGTTTCCTAAAGCTATGGTGGGTGGTAACACTCATAAATTTGACTTTCATAATCAAGTTCTATGTTTTTAGTGGGTATTTAAGGTAGGAAGTGCTCCTAGGGAAAACACAAATGGGTCATGTCTCATGGGTATTTGAGGTAAGAAGTGATCCTATTGACACATAAGTGGTTTAGTGTGCACAAGGTGGCACAAAAAAAGAAAGGTCAACATGGGAATGTTATCACTATGATTAGGGGACTAGGTAAAAAAAGTGTCACAAACTTACATGTTAGATAGGCCAAAATATACCAATGGTGAGGTGATAAGGTTATGAGGCTGGTGGGCATGGTCGAGCTAACTCCATATACACAAGGAATTTAGATGTTACCTACATAGTTATGTGGATGCAATATCCAAAAAAACTTTAGGCCAAATGTAGTTCTTCCCATGTGGGAAAAATATGACTGAACAACTAGGTTGGTTATTTGTGGGTGTTAAAGAAGTGGGGCAAGGACCCTGAATGGTGATGTTTAGGGTTCCAATGGTTGATTGACATTGGTCATCTTAACCAGTGACAGTTAGGGTAAAACCCTAAAAGCTGCTAAGGTAAAATTAAAAAGTGAGTGTGAGTTTCACTCATTTATACTTTTGTACTTTTACTTTGGTGAATTATAGTGATTTTTTCAAGTCAGGGGTTGAGGTTTACTGAGGTTGAAGTGAGCTAGTGGTGTATTTATCAAGTGAGGATTGAGAGGATGGAGGTAGGTCAAAGACATGGTGGAGTGGTTAGATGAGGTCTATAGCCATGATAGTACTTGTAAAATGAGGTAGGGGATGTGATTAAATTGTTAGTTAAGGTAGGTGTTAAGTTTTATTTAGGGTTTGTGATTTTATAATCTTGTTGTGGAAGCTATAGGTGGGGTTTTGGGTAGGGTTTATTTGAGAATAAAATTTGGGTAAATTACATTTAAGGAAGTTTTTGGTATGTAAATGGGGTTGTGGTGGGTGGTGGGAATAAGGATTAATTTTTTTATAATGTTTAGATGTTGGGTTTCAGTTTTAGTAGGAGGTATAGGGTTGGACTCTCTACCCTAGATAGTTATTAGAGATGGTTCAACTTGACTATCACTAATCAACCCTAAGGGGATAATCATCCTTAGGTGATTGATGATGGTTAAAAAACCATTGATATTTGAAGGTATGAGTGTAGTCTTATTGAATTCTAGAATTTATGAGGCTAGTCTTTGTATTGTGTGGTTAAGTTAAATGTGTAAACAGGGGTATTTATTGAGGAGTGGGTTGTATTGGTAGGTCAGTGTTATGGATTTGCTTAGCCAGGTTAGGGGGATAGGGTAAGATAGAAATGGGGTAGGTTTAGGGTAGGTTAAAAGTTATTACTTGGTGTTAGGTGAAACACTAAAATATATTATAGATAATTTGATCTTGTTCAGGGGATCCCACCTAATTTCCTTAGGTACATGAGAGAGGAGGTGGAATTCATGTTACCCGTACCCCAACCATAGGACATCATGCCTAATTTTTAGTAGTTACTAACAAGGGCTCCTATTGATGATATATGCATTGATTATTATTACATGGCCTAATAATAGGGCATGATGCTAAGATAAACTTTGGATGGGGTGATGGGGGTCAACTCCCCATGGATGTAGATATGGCCCAGGCACCAACTCAGGTATAAGGAGATAGATAGGGTGAAATAACCCTTACTATAACATAGGCTTAGGTTATTGGTTTACAAGGATAGGTGGTTAAATTATAGGGATAATTAGCCACACTATAGGGATAGGTGGTCACCCTATAGGGGTAGGTGTAGTTTTTTATAACAAAGAGAGATTAGGCCTAAGATTCCTTTGTTATGGTTATAGGTGAGTGGGATGCCATGAGTGCATCTCTTATAGGGATAGGGGTAGCTATAATATCACCTAATTTAGTGCCAAAATAACACTACTTATCCACTATATGGGAACTTATATATTATGAATCCATGGTACTAGATCAGTTGCCCTAGGCCATGAGATATGCAGAGTATACAACTAGTTTGAATAGTGAGGTGACAATAGCTACTCTAGGTTAGTGGGCAGCCATAGTTAGATAGGTAGGGGATTCAGGGGGACTAAAACCAAATATAGGTATAGGTACAGTACTAGATGGGGCTAGTAGTAGTGGTATAGGGCCAGTTGTGGCTAGTGAGGGCCCATGAGTATGCTTAGATATGTAAGTCTGATACATTATTTTGATACTGGACTATGTGCCAATGTAGTGATATGTATATTTTGTTGAGACAGTTTGATACATTGCTACATGTATTATTTATTAATTTTCAATGCATATGATACATGACATTCAGTGTTTTATTTATGATGTATGTCTATAGTTTATGAGATGTTCATGTTTGTGATTTATGGTAATGGATGCTCATGGTTATGGTTATTTGAATTAGTATTTTAGGAATGTGGTGTCTTATAAATTTTAATTATGATGTTTCGATTCTGCTCATGGTTCGATAGGATATGTTATATATGGATACATGTTATGGCTCATGTTTATGGTTATATGGATTGAATGGTGAATGGTATGTGCTATGATATTTTTCTCATTGATTTGGTTTATGGTGTAATAATGATGTGATGGATAGATGAATGTTTTTGGTTGGATGATATTATGTTTGGCTCATTAATGGATAGATGATGTTATTTTTTTACATAGTTCATGATGTTTATGATTTTGGTATAATGTTTGTTGTTCATTTTTATAGGCTTATATAGACTAATAAAAGATAAGAAAAAGAACATGATACCTTTTCTTTGGTAAATATTGACATAAAATCCAAAATTAGATTGGCTTAGTGAAAATAAACCTTCAAATGTTTCTCATTTAGAATGCTTAGGTTGATAAATATGGATCCTGATAACATTATGTCAAGTGAGATCATAGTCCCATGCATATGATATGGGGAGGGAGAATGGGTGAAATTGGAACCATTAAGGAGACTAGTATGTCTTTTTTGTAGGTGTATAAAGAGGTAGTATAAACAAGTCTATGTCTATATATAAAGTGTACACTAATTGATGAAGGAATTTTACCAAGGAGAGGTGGTTGCTAAACAAACTATACTTGCCAAATTTATTGCTATTTATGAGAGTCAATTGTGGCTTTCAAAAAAAATTGTTTTTACCTTTTACTTTTGATAATTGATTTATCTTGAGGGTTGGGGAAAGCTAATTGATGTGAGAAGATTCCAAGAAATTACTAGCTTTGACTAATGCTTTATTTAGCCACCCTTTCAAGGAGTGGCTTGAATTTATATGATTAGCTCAAATGCTTTTGATAGTTATCCTTCAAGGGAGTAGACCACCTTACATTTTATAATTTTAGAATAAGCTTTCAATAACTATCCTTCAAAGGAGAAGTATATAGATTCTAAAGATGACCCATGCTTTTTTAAATTATTTTTTCTATTGCTTGAATTTTCTTAACAAAAAATTTCTCATACATGCTCAATGGATTACCTTTATGAAGATAAAATGAGGCTGACATGATGGTTCAATAAGCAAAAAAGAGGCATAGATGGTAACAACCATAAGAACCAATCTCAAAGAGATGGGAAGTACTATGAGAATCATGCCATGTATTGAGCCATGGTATCCACATTTTAATATTAGCCTATAGTTATGACAGATAATCACATGATTTAGTTTTATGTAATTTCCACTAAAAAGAGGGAAGTTAATGTGGTTGTAAGGGATGAGCTCAAGTTAGACAAATGATGATTATGATCCCTATCTAAAAATAAAAGGGACATAGATGAAAAGTATTCAGAGGCTTAGGTTCTAGTTTGATTTTGAGAGAGGATAAATGATAAGATTCTAATCTATACTTATCGGTAATGATGTAGGGTCCAAGCTAATTGAAAGAAAATTTGCCCCTTTTGCTTTTCTCCATATTATTGACATGTTGGTTTTCCTTGAGTACAAGATATCTGATGTTGAATTCTTAGACATTTAGGTATTTGTTATAGGCATTTTTGATTCATTCTTGATAGACATGAAGATGGGAAAGAGAATCCAAATGATGCCCATCAATTATCTTGAGTTGGGTTAAATTTTCTTGATGGTTATCATCTTATAAAATGAGGTCATGTAAAGATATGTGAAGAGAAGTTAATTAGATTTCAAGAGGCAAAACATGCTTGGCTCCAAAGATGAGAGAAAAGGGTGTATCACCAATAGGGGTTTAGATGCTAGTATGATATGCCCATAGGGTGAAGGGGATGTATAAGTGCCAATCCTGACCTAAGTCATTGACCATTTTGGTAAGCATGTTGTTAAGATTTGTTTAGAGGATTCAACTTATCCATTTTCTTATGGGTGATAAGGTGATGAAAAGCTAAGCTTAATACCAAATATGTCACAAATTCCCTAAAATTGTTTGTTTTTGAAGGATTTGTGATTATTAGTGATGATCTTATGAGGAACACCAAAATGATAGATGATATGGTGGGTGATGAATTCAATAATATTTTCATCTTTTATTGAGACAAGGGGAATATCCACCATAGATTTGGTGAAATATTTGGTTTCAGTAATGATATAATGATGTCATTATGAAGAGTGGGGGTTGATTTCACTTAAGGTCTAGACCCCATTATGAAAAGGGCCAAAAGTCTATAGAAATATGAAGACTATTTTTAGGTACATGATGTAAATTAGAGTGTTGCTAACATTTGACACACCTTTTCACATAATCATAGTAATCTTGGTTAAGGGTAGTCCAATAATAGCCCAGGTGAAGGATACACGTAGCCACAATGAGGCCACTAAAGTGATCCCCACATATACTATCATGTATCTTTTTGATGACATGAGAGGCTTTTGGAACATGGAGGTAATGAAATAGGAGGCCAATCAAACCTTTTTTGTAGAGTATTCCTTTAATAATAGTATAATGAGATGTGCTTTGAGAAAATTATCAATAAGAATTCCTAGAGAGGCCAGAGGGAACTAAGCTGAGGTGAAGGTAGTCTAAGGTTTGCCTATACTAGAGGTTAGGCAAAGTCTCTTCCACATTGAATATGGTTGGAGTGTTTGATTTGATGTAGGAAGGTTTAGTGAGGTGATGGATAATTACTGATAGTTTTGAGTTTATGGGTGTTAATGGAATCTGAGAGGTAAGAGAAGCCATGGTATTAGAAAACTTGTTAGTAAACTAAGGGGTGGTTTGGATATGGTAATGTTTGAATGAGGCTAAAAATTATATGATGAGTTATCTATACAATTGCATCATTTCATTATCACACTGATAAATGTTATGGACTTGGCTGACCACAAGATGGGAGTCTCCAAAGATATTGATTTTGCTAACTCCTAAGGTTAGGGTAGTTTGGAGACCTATTACTAGGGCTTCATACTTGGCCACATTGTATATGCATTTGAACTTGAGTCTAAAGGACAAAATAAGTGGTTCACTGATAAGGGGGACAAGGATGATACTAGTTCCCCCACCATGTTGAAATTTAGAACCATCAAAAAACATTTTTACTTGATTAGTGAATCTACTTGAGATAGAATTGTGATTGACTCATTTGGAAATTCTAGAGGGGGAGGTTGATTATTTTCTAAGGGTACCTCAACTAGTTGGTCATCAATTAATTTTCCCTTGATTGATTTATACTGGAGGAACTCAAGGTCAAACTCAACTAAAATCATGAGCCACCTAGCCATACATTGGTTTTGGCATGGTTTGGAGTGCATATATTTGATTGATTAAGTATTGGTTATGACAAAAATTTTGTTGCTAAGAAGGTAATGGTGAAGTTTTCTGGCTGTAACAGCTAGGGCCAAACATAGTTTCTTGGTATAAATATATTGAGTCTCATATTTTACAAGTTTCATTCTAACATAATAAATGGCTCGCTCTTTATGTTATTCATCCCACTGGGCAAGCATCACCCCTAGGAAGTGGTCTATGGTAGAGATATAGAGGTAGAAAGGTTGGCTATCCTTAGGAGGTGTAAGGATAGGTGGAGATAACATGTACTCTTTGAGTGCATCAAATGCCTTTTGACAATTGACATTTCACTTGAAAGAGACATCCTTTTTCAAGTGGCGGTGGAAGGGTTGACATCAATTAAAGATCTGGGAGATGAAGCAATGAATGGATAGAAGTTTCCCCTACAAGCTATAGAGTTTTTTAAGGTTGATTAGAGGTAGCATCTTGAGGATGGATTTAATTTTGTTTGGATCAACTTTAATTCCTCAAAGGGAAAGGATGAAGCCAAGAAGTTTTTTTTATAAGACATTGAAAATACATTTATTGGGATTAAGGTAGACATGATAATGGATAAGTTGCTCAAATATAATCTTGAGAATGGCTAAATTATTTTTTCAAAGCTTGGACTTCCTGAGAAGGTCATCCATATAATCTTTGATGATTGTATGGATAAGGTCATGGAAAATATAGGTCATGTCACATTGGTATATTGCATTGGCATACTTAAGACTGAAGGGCCTGACTCTATAATAGAAAGTCACCCATGGGGTGATATAGGTAGTTTTGTGTTGGTCTTCATGGGTAATTAAAATATGATTATAAACCAAGAATCCATCCATCAGTGATAATATCTTGTGGCCTATTATAAGATCAACAAGTTGGTCAATGCTAGGTAGAGGAAAGTCATCTTTTGGGTAGGTGAGGTTGAGGTCATGAAAGTCCACATAAATATATATTCCCCCTATGGCTTTAGTGATAGGTAAGATGTTTGAAACCCATTAGGGATAATTAATGGGTTGAATAAAGTTGACAAAAAATAGGCATTGATGCTCTTCTTTGACAATAAGGGATATTGAAGGGTGAACTTGGCAAAGTTTTTATTTGATAGTTTGGCATAATGATTTTTTAAAATGTTATGGGTAGCCATGGCTAGGTCAATATCGAACATGTTGGCATATGACCAGGAAAATGTAATACTATGATCCTGGAGGAAGGTAGAGAAGTCTTGTAATTCCTTAGAGGTGAGAGTTTAGCCAAGTTTGATGATATGGGGGTTATCTAGAGTGCTTATGACAATATCCATGGTAGATTCATTCAACATGGTTGAGGTTTTTGGAGGTAAGTATTTGTGGATAGAGGAATCTGGTGCACCAAGGTAGGTGAGAATAACATCATCATCTTGGCACTGAACACTGTTAATGGTAAGAGAGTCTTTTCCTATGAGTTCAAGATGGGTCAAAGGGATTGATATGGATTCCCCTTCATTTCAGTAAGTTAGGGGGTTGAGGGTAATCATGTTGATGAAAAAAATTTAGGTGGGATGATATCCTTATCTTCACCCATAGACCCATAGATGGAGGGGGTGTTGGTGATGAAGAGGTGTCTTCGTTAACAATGGTAGGGGTAGTTTGTTTAACTTTCTTCTTAATAGGTGAAATGAAGATGAGGTCATGTTTCTAATGAGGTTTTAAGGTCTCAATCAAATTCAAAATGTGTGCGATGTGTTCATATCATCCCAAACCAAATCCATTCTAAGTACATCTATAAAGGTATAGTTTGGTGAAGTTTGGGTTCTCCAAATAAGAGAAGGTGGAGTTGAATGGTTGAGGTTGAGAGGGAGTGATAACAGTGTTTAGTGTTTTATCAATTCCCCCATAGATCAAGTGGGTTTGATAGCTTGAAGTCCCTAAGGGGGTAATTTCTCTAACGTTGGGGTCATAACCTAGTTATTGGTTGAGTTTCCCATACTCTTAGGGAGTAAAGAGGGCATAAAGGGTGAATAAATGGTATTCTCTAAGGGTAAGGCATTGGAATGTAGGTTCCAAAGGGTTAATGATGGGTATTTGGTCTAGGGATAGATGAGTTGGTAGAGGCCTCAGTTGAAGGGGGAGAAGTAATGGCTTTGGATTTCATGGGTGAGGGTTTGATGGTGGTTGTTTGTAATGATTTGAATGGAGTAATAAGAATTCCATTAGGTTGGTAGGTCATATTACATGATGAAAAAGGTATAGGGTCATCTTGTATGGTAACAACTTGACCTTCATGTTTAAACTTGACTCAATGGTGGAGGGTGAAAGGTACATAACCTATGGCCTAAATATAAGGTCTCACTAATAAAACATTATACTAGAATTAACCTTTGACCACATAGAAGAGTTTAGGGAGTGTGTGAGGTCCTAGCCAAATATGAAAGATGATGGTTCCCAAGGTAGTGGTCATAGTGTCATTAAAAGATCTAAGGATGGCTAAAGTTTCAGACATGACATTATTCGGTAACCTTAGTTACTCATAGGCATGACAAGTGATGATGTTAATACTGGCTCCCCTATAGATCATGACCTATTTGATGTGGGTTGTAATAAAAAGATGGGAATCTAGGTCTTTAGGGTGGATATAAGTATCTCTGAGTCTTTGAAGGTAACAAGGGTGGAGAGTTGGAGAACACCAATAAAGGCCTCTATGTGTTAGGAATCCTCTAATTAGACTTCAATGGACTATATAGCCTTGATCATGACATGATGATGGTGAGGTGAGGTGGAAATGAGCTCATAGAGACTCATTTTAGAATGGGTCTGGTGGAGTTGTTCAAAGATAAACCTTTCGATGGATTTAGAGGGGTTAGCCTCTGAGGTACCTAAGATGGTAACTTTGGGCTTAGTTGAGGATGTAGAGGTTTGGATATAGTCTGGTTGATGATGAGTTGGTGGGTATGTCCATAGAATGGACACTCTGGCCTTTCATTTATCTTTTTATTGTGATTGTATGACCACATTAATGGTATGGATTGAGGGGGAATGTATGATGAGGGGTTGGGTAGATTCTCTATCACTCTGAGGTAAGAGTGGGGGGTTAAAAATGTGTTGATCATTAGTTTTTGGGTGTAATGGTGGAGGAATGGATGAAAGGTTGTCTACCAAAATATCATCCTCATCATAGATTTTATGGATAATGGATTGGATAGATTTTTAATTCTCCATATCATACTTAGATGTCTTGTGATAGGTTTAGATTTGATGATCATTGTATCAGGTTGGCTTCAAACCAAGAAGATCAAAAGGTCTAATGGCAAGTAATGTAAGGTTTGAGGTCTATACTAACTGTTGACCAAATTTTGGTATTTTAAGCTAAAATTGGGCTCTCCTATACATTTAGTCACCTATCCATGTCTTTGGTTGGACTCAGTAACAAATATTTCATTTAAAATAGGTATCGTATATAAAACCCACAGTAAATGCATAAGTCTTTCCTTCAAATAGTTTGTTTTGGTCTTTTGCTAAGCCTTTTGGTCTTTTATTTTGACTAAGTGTTCAATTTATTTTGGGTTTTATTCAAGGAATATTTATTTTAGGTTTTATTCAAGTGTTTCTTTTAGAGGTTTTGCCAAATTCCTTTAGACTTTTTGTTTGAAGCTTTTCTCTTAAGTATTTTCTTTCAGACAAATTATCCCCACAACTTTTATGTAGGGTTCTTGTAAATTTTATAAAAGGCATTTTAACTTTCCCAAAGGGCTCTTTCAATCTAAAAATGACCTTTGCATTTTTATGAAGGGTATCTTTGAGGGTAAGTGGACTGTTTCCAAAAGTTCAAAGGATAACTCTAGGTTTTCTGAAGGACACTTACATTCTTGTAAAGGGTCATTTGTAATTCTTCCAAAGGGCCACTTGCTTTCTTCAAAGGATCATTTCATTTTTCTTGAAATGACACTTTTGACTTCTCGAAGGGACTTTTTCAAAAACATCGAAGGACTATTTTAGGGAAAGGGTGGACCATTTAAAAATATTGAAGGGTATATGACATCTTTCTAAAGGGTATTTTTTGGAAGGTTCATGGGAAGATATACTATTGTAAAAGTGCCAAAGGGATCTTTTTTCAAAGCGGAAGATCATTTTTAAAAGTCTGAAGGATTGTTTCTAAGATAAAGTAGACCATTTCCAAAAGTCCAAAGGGCATTTCAGAAAGTTCAAAAGGATGTTTACAACTTTACCAGAGGGTCACAAGCAAAATCTAAAGGGCGTTTTTTCATTTTGAAGAATTATTTTTCACCTACCAAAGGGTCATCTCAAAGAAACAAAGGAAGCCAAGTATAAACTCTAAAGGAATTCTTTTAGAGAAATTATTTGAAGATTTTTTTTAGATAAATTGTTTGAGGTGACAAAGTCCATTTATTTTGGAAATTTTATCCACAAGAATTCTAAAAGGCATAAATGACCAATAAAATCCCAAATAAAAATGCCAAGGAAAATAAATCTAAAGAAATACTCGAGTGACGGCCTATAAAATGTCAAGTTTAAACTATAGAAATTAGCCATTGGAATTAAAACAAAGGAGTGGCAGGCTGTAGGATGTAAACTTAAAACTATGAAAATATCCATTAGATTTTAAAAGGAGTTTGGTGAGAACCTAAAAACAAATATGGAAGTGACACATGGTAGAATCCTAAACATATGTGTTCAAATAAATGGAAATAGGCAGGTTGATGGAGTGAGTTGCTATACCATTTCACAACTCGATAAACGAATAAGGAATAACTAGAATACAAATTAATTTCCAACCAATGGACCCATTTATGGAAAAATTTAGTTCATAGCATCTTGATATTGTTGGCATAATTGAAAATAAATCATCTTAAAAAATGTAGTGTAACTATTTCATTCTCAAGTTGACACATGTCTGAATCATTTTTAGACTTCCCTTTGCTTGATCTCTTTCTCAAGGATATATATATATATATATGCATTCAATCTATTCATTGAGGATACTTTATTGGTTATGGTAAAACTCTAGCCAAATTTTTACTGTAACTCTTGAAGAAATATACAAGTGATTTTTCCATTTTCACATTGCACTATTGAGTATAAGTTCAAATCTTGTTGATAATGACTAGTGAAAAGGTTATTTTCTAGCATATCAATCTATGGTAACTTACCAATGTGTAGAAAGGATGATGTTTTAGGTCTCTATTAGCATTATTTACTAAGTTTTAAACATCTTAGAAGTGGTATATGTGTATTCTCTTTGTATAATCATTCATCACCCTCCTAAATGTCAAATACCTTCTTGAATCTAACTTATGAAATACTGATGCAACAAATGTATTTGTTTTGACTTTGTGAGAAACACCCTTATTTATCTTTAAGTAGTGGTTTCATTCTTAAGAGGATATCAAATATTGGTGCATCACCACTTATTTTCCCAATTTTTTTCCTTCTCCCTTTTCATTCAAACTTGTTAGTTTAGAAATAGCTTCAAGGTGCATCAAGGGGAGCTAGCCCCTAATGTAGAGACTCATCTCAATAGAATTTTCACCCATAGTAAGAGATATGATTTCATTGTGTCACTTAGATGAGGAAAACTAATCATTTTCTCAAGGGTGCAAATCCAAGTGTTAATAGTTTTTGGCACACTTGGTGGGACATTAAGTCTTAGAAGATCATTAAGGATTGGTGCTAGTCTTGACATGGTTTAGAAAAATAAGCATCTACATTCATTACCTAGTGACTCCATTAAAATTTCTAGGTCTTTCTTTGATGATAAGTCCTTTCCATGCCAAAAGTGACCACTAGGTCTATTGCTAAAGGCGTACCCTTTTAGTTTGTGAAATTACATCCATATTCCACCAAAAGGTTTAGGTTTGTCAATACTCATCCCTATAAAAGAAAGTTTGAGTTTAAACCTTCCAAATTTGTGTTTCATATTAATCCTAACATCTATATTAATATTCCCAATATGGCTAGAAGACAACCTTTTATGCCTTTTTAAGGAGCATGTACCTTACAGCTTGCCCAATATGATCAAATTTTAGAATCTGCCCTCAAAAGTGTCCCATATTTTAGTTGAGATTATTATATTACTACCAATGAGCATATTAGGAACATAGAAAATTTCTATAATATCCAAAATACTACCCAAGAAAATTTTGCTATTAGGTTATCGGCCTTGTCTTTCAAGGGAAAAGTTTTGGATTGGTATGAGACCCTACCTATAAATTTTGTTGGCTAATGGGATGAGTTGGGGACCCTATTGACTAATAGATTTGATGAAAATAATGATCACTTGTCTCTATCTAAGAAATTTAACATAATAAAGAGGGAACCACATGAATTAATGTAGGATTTCAATACTAGGTTTCTAAAAACTTGGGATAGAATCCCAATTCTTGTGAGACCAACTACAATTTATTCATTTTTTTTCTACTTAAAAGAATTAAATAGTGAAATTGATATGATGTTTTAATCTATGGGTGGTAACACATTTCCTACTGCATATAAAATAGCCATAAATACTAAGAATTATCTTGTCCATGTAGGAAAGATATCTCTTATACCTCCAATCCCACTGTTCCCTAATTTGTATTCTCCTTGTCAAAGTGTATTATCCACTTTAGCTACTTTTCTTGGTCAATAAAAATCTGCCATTACCCCTACTAATGAAATACATGAATTCAAAATCCCATTTCAATGTGTTACTAATTAATTGGTTTCTCTTAAAAAGCAACAAACCCAAATCTGTAAGCCTTATCAATCCTACAATCAGTTTGGACAAATAAACAAACCTCTTTTTAAAGGTAATGCACAAGGACAAGGTCAAATCACCCATGTCAAACCTTATCAAAGCTATAATCTTAATAATCCCTCATCATCCAAATCCCTTGTTCCCTTTCAAAATAATTCAGTCCAAGAATGGCCTAATTATCCATCTTTTAAACATGGTTAAGAATAAGTTTCTTATGAAAATGAGATGCACAATCAAGGGATGGTAATGCAAGGTAGAAAATCTTTCCAAACTTCAAATTTTAAAGGACACATGTAAGGTGGAATATAAAATGGACAACCTTAGATTGATTATACTCTCATGAATCATTTAAAGGGTTATTTTTGTGCTATTAATTATGTGGGGAATACAAGTAATCAGAGTTTTAGTGTGGTTGCCAACACTAGATCAAAGAAAAGGGTCATTAAAGAAGTCCACAAAACTAATCAGGGACTTTTTTTGACTCCTAAATTAGTTCATATGGGAGGAGTACCTAATTCAGCTCCTAAAGCACAAGAAAATTAGAGAATTCCAAATTTTAGGATAGCTTTTACAACCCTACCTCCACAAGCTACATCACAAGGTGTAAATGTTCATAAAGAGAACCCCAAGGTAAGTAATCCTTCCATTAATATTTTGGACTAAATGAAGCAGCTTCATATGAACATATCATTATGGGATTATCTATCATTACCAGAGTAGAAGGATATGCTCCAAAAGGAATTGCATAGACTGGGTACGTAAGCTGGCCCATCTAGAAGTGACAATGTAGTTTTGGTCAATGAAACTCAATCTATATATGGTCAGGTGAATAAAGATGATAAAAAATCCTCCTTTT
Source organism: Torreya grandis (assembly GCA_037957365.1). Lineage (NCBI taxonomy): Eukaryota > Viridiplantae > Streptophyta > Pinopsida > Cupressales > Taxaceae > Torreya > Torreya grandis. The sequence goes on from JARHVA010001372.1 coordinate 1,534,518, forward strand.
TACCTATCCTTAATTATTTTTTATTTATTGGTTCATAATTTCATCATAGATAGTGGAAAAAACATATTAGTTATGCCAAAATGCATAGCAGATAAGCTAGGCATCAGATATGAGCCAATGACTAAAGAAGTTTTACAATTAGATGGATCACCAACCAAAAATTTGGGGATAGTAAAAGGATTGAATATTATTATTCATGATTTTCCTACCATTTCAATTCCTCATGATGTGGTGGTAGCAGATTTACCTCCCTATTTTTCTCTTTTCTTGTCAAGAGACTTTACATCCAAGATAGGTGAACACTTGACAACTAATTGGTCCTACATGGTGTTTAGAATGAAATATGGAACTAAGGTGAATATTGAGTTATAACCTATTCATAGAGATCACTTGGAACCATATTCACCTAAGGTAGAAAATGTTAATTATGCTATAATAGTAAAGAGGAGTTTCACATTGATCAATTCGCATCATCTTCCCTTGAAGGAGTTTTTGATTTATTCCTAGATGAGTGGGAAGATGACAACTATGTGCATGATCCTTATAAATTTATTGAGGTATCTAGTCCTTGATTATATTATATGCATGATAAGGACTCTTTCATGCCAAATTTTATGATGTCAAATGAAGATGTGAATGGCTTGTGTTAGCTCTTCTTTGATGGGTCTAGAAGAAAGATTGGGGTAGGTGGTGGAGCTATGTTGGTTTCACCTTCAAAGGAGAGGTAATTTTTAAATTTAATATTTTATTTCTATTATACTTGTAATGTAGCTAAATATGAGGCCCTTAATCATGGCCTAGATTGGGCAAGGAAAAGAGGTGTCAAAGAAGTGCAAGTGTTTGGTGATAGTGAGCTCCTTGTTAATCAAGTTAGAGGGTAGAATTTGACCAAGAATTCCTTGCTCAAATATTATAAGCATAGAGTTTGGGACATTGTATAAGACTTAATGGAATTTAACATCACTCTATCTAAAGAGAAGATAATAAGCATGCTAATAGGTTCACATCTATTGGTGCTGAATTTCATGTTCCAAAAGGCATAGGAGAAGACAAAAAATAGCCCCATCTAAAGGTGATTTTGAGACCATCCATACCAGATAATGTCACAAATTGTTAGGTATTTAATAGTGACCAAAAAAATAGAAATTTCTATACAAGAAGAGGCTAAGTTTTCTTTCAAGAATTAGTCTAAGTTATAGTAATAATATGGAGGGTAGATTGTCCAATTAAAGTCCAACAAGCTTCCTAAAGGCCTAATGACTCTTGAAAGCATAACCAATGAATATGACCAGCTCAAAAAGGAGAAGTTAAGCATGAAAACCAAAAAATACAACTATTAAAGGGTAGATATCTTCAAAGATAAGTTACTTGTTCTAGGAAAGGTATCCACTCATCAAGAGAATCATGATTTCTTTGAACTATGCAAAGAGTGTAGTGATATTTTTGCATGGGAGTATAGTGACTTGAAAGGTTTTGATCTAAGCATGGCTCAACACACTATAGAGCTAGATGAAAATTATAAACACATCAAATAGATACAATGACCAATCAATCCCATGATTGAGCCTCTCATGAAGAAATAACTCACCAAATTGATTGAGTCCAAAATTATTTTTCCCATCAAGCATTCTTCTTGGCTGGCCAACTTAGTCCCTATTAGAAAAAAAATGGGGAGATTAGGTTGTGTTTGGATTTTAGGGACTTAAATAGAGTTTATTTGAGAGATCATTATCCCCTCCCTTCTATGGAGAAAATTCTACAAGTAGTGGTTGGCAGTGAGAGGTTTTCTCTCCTAGATGGTTATTTTGGGTACAATCAAATTTTGGTAAAAGAAAGTGACTAGTACAAGATAGCCTTCACCATAAAATGGGGCACATATTCCTATAGGAATATGCCATTTGGATTTTAAAATGCTATAGATACCTTTCAATGTGCAATGGATGTGGCTTTCCAAAGACTGATCAATGACATTGTATTGGTTTATCTTGATGATGTGACAGTCTGTTTTAAAGATGCTATCATGTCCCCTTTTTAGTTGACATATTCACAGTTGATGATTAGCCTATTATGCGACCTTCGTAGGCTGATAAGATGGATAGAGGGTCATGATGGAGATTGGCTTGGCTTTGACTAGCATAATTTTCCCAGTTGACATTCATTCAGGCATTTTGCAAACATGTTTACCTAAGCTCCTATTATTTAGGGATATTTGGCATGCAACAGAGCACCCTTATTTTGGTATGGTCATGTGCAGAATTAATTCCTAATTCACCAGCTTCAGTTGGTTCGAGGATTAGACATATATTGAGGGAGATATTAATATTTGATTGATTTAATTAGATATTAATTATTTAGCATATTTTAATTATTAAACCCTAATTCTTAGTTATGAACCCCTAATTAGGGCAAGCACACCTTTTTGAGCTTATAAGGGTTTATTATTGGAGAGAGGCTAGATTATTATGATTATGATTATTGATTATGATAATTATCCATTGATGATTGAAAACAAATTTTTCTAAGAATTCTTCTGAGAAGACTGAGCCAAGGGTTCCAGTATTCCATTTGCATTGGAGAATGTCCACTCTTCAGTGTGTGTGATTCAGAGGTTGTGAGATATCAGCTGATCTATTGCCAGTTGAGAGATAACTTCATACAAAAGTTATCACAGAGGTTTATAGGTATTTATTTCATTAGGTTTTAATTTAGTAATTATCCAGATTAAGATCTTCCATATTACCACCATATTTCTTTAGATCAGGAATTTAGCTATAGGCCGCACTATATTCTATTTGATTCTATATGAGATCTGTATAGATCCATGCAAATCTATACCATTCTGCAGCAGGCTAGATAGTGTCACAGGGGCCCAGAGACTGACATCGGCATCCCAGAGATCGACATCGGCCGACTTCATACCGACATTGGTAGAGTAGCCAACCAAAAGTGATAGACATTGGCAGTATATCGACTGACGGTGGTAGAATAATTAACGTCGGTGACTATGTTTTTGACACAACAACCTGAGCCACATAGATCTAGGGTTTATTTTTAGATTACTAGAAATAATCAAGTTTTTTTGAAGAATATTTCATATTATTTTATATGCATGACAGAGACTCAATTTTTTAATCATCTAGAAGAACAATAATATCATTGATTACCCAGTTGATAGATTATACTGTTGTTTATTTATTTGATTAAATTTATCTTACAAAATTGTATCTTTATTCTTGAAAAAACATCAAAAAAAGTAAGATACAGGAAATCAATATAAAATATTTAGTTTCATAAATTCAAGGGAAATGGGGGATATTACAGTGGTATTAGAGATTTTGTCCTGCCATCTTGTTGGGTAGATTGGTCATTGAATCAACGAATTAATCATGGTTACTTCAAGTACTTAGAAATAGTGGGATAAGACTATGGAGAAGCTTAAATAAAGTTTGAACCAGTTGGTTGAAAACTAGAGAAGGATGAATGAATTGTTTTCACACCCTAAAATCGAAGATAAATTAGCACGGTATATGACATCCATTTTCAGAGGGTCCACATCACAAAACAAAAAGGAGAAATAAGAGGATATGAGGGCAGCCATGGGGAATGAGTTGTCTATATCATCTTTGCTAGAAGCTTCACTTGAGACTTCTACATTAGAGGCTAGCTTAGAGCATGCTAATGATATGGATAATAAGGGTATGGATTCTTTGGATGATCATATTGCTACTTCAACTTCACATCATGAATATCATACTTGGAAGGATGTGGAAAGGACACAAAATTTATGTGATATGTGGTCACAAAGGGCCAAGGAAGCTAGATTAGTGGCTGCCAATGCAAGACAACACCTTTAAAACATAAAAGGGAAGGTCAATCTCTCCAACATGGAGAGACAGAAAGGAGTCACAGAAGGGTCTTCTTGTGATGACCTATAATGAGATCTATAGGAGTCACAATTTCAGTCAGATGAGGTAATCGTGGAGTTGGAGTGTTTGCGGTCTTTACTAGCCCCAGACCCAATTCATTTGTATATTGAGGTGGTTGGTGGTGAGTACGTTCTTGCAGTTGTTGCTAAGGAACATGTTGTTGGGGCTAAGACACATGTTTAGGATTTGGGAGTGCTTGGTCTTGATGAGTTTGCGATACCAGTGGAGTCAAGTCTCCAGATTGATTATTCTCACATAGATGATAGTGTGGTATAGTTGGTTGTGCCACCTTTATAGAGGGATCAGTTGTGGTGTGCGGGGGAGTATGTTGATGCTTTCACGTATAATTTTTACTACATTGAATCATTCATGGAGTATTTCCTGGATAGTGTAGGTGTTCGTCTGGACTCACATAAAGTGATAGAAGGTGTTCTCATCTAAGGTGTTAGTGCTATTAGAAGATTGGGTGGGGAGACTATAGTGATCCTTTCTACTATGCTACCTCATAGGGATTTTGAGGTGGGGTTTGTTGAGTGGGTTGCACAGTGTCCTATCCAGCCTACAACTACTCAAAGTTAGAGATTGGTGCCATCTATTGATTCCCAATTCAGTAATAGTGAGCCAGTAGCAGAGTTTGGGGGTTCCTACCAGCATTATATGGTGGGGTATGCTCATTATTTTTCTTTTAACCCAGAGATAGAAGATTTGATTTCACATAGGTGTAGATCAGCTCCAGTTTCTTACCACCATTATGGGATGGATTAGCACCATATTTTGTAGATGGAATTGGTAGTTACAAGTTACATAGTCTGTAGTATCAACACATCCAAGGCAGTTGTGATTTTAGAGATTGGTTGAGTTGCATTCACTAGTTTAATTATGGATTCCTCTTGGTTATATTTCAGAGGATATTACAAGAGCTTGCATTGATTGTCATCAGTATGGATCATGACTACATTTGGGATCCAGGTGGATTGATTGGTTTGTTGTTCTGAGATTGCTTGGGGACAAGCAATTTTAGGAGGGGCAGATTGTTATGTCCCCTTTTTAGTTGACATCTTTAGAGTTGATGATTAGCCTATTATGCGACCTTCATAGGCTGATAGGATGGATAGAGGGTCATGATGGAGCTTGGCTTGGCTTTGACTAGCAAAATTTTACCAATTGACATTCGTTCAGGCTTTTTATGGACACATTTACCTAAGCTCTTATTATTTAGGGATATTTGGCATGCAACAGAGCACCCTTATTTTGGTATGGTCATGTGAATAATTACTCCCTAATTCACCAGCTTCAATCGGTTCAAGGATCAGACATATATTGAGGGAGATATTAATATTTGATTGATTTAATTAAATATTAATTATCTAGCATATTTTAAATATGAAACCCTAATTCTTAGTTATGAACCCCTAATTAGGGCAAGCACACCTTTTTGAGGATATAAGGGTTTATTATTGGAGAGAGGCTAGATTATTATTATTATGATTATTGATTATGATAATTATCCATTGATTATTAAAAAAAAATTTGCTAAGAATTCTTCTGAGAAGACTGAGCTAAGGGTTCTAGTATTCCATTTGCATTAGAGAACGTCCACTCTTCAGTGTGTGTAATTCAGAGGTTGTGAGATATCAGCCGATCTATTTCCAGTTGAGAGATAACTTCATACAAAATTTATCACAGAGGTTTATAGGTATTTATTTCATTAGGTTTTGATTTAGTAATTATCTAGATTAAGATCTTCCATATTAGCGCCATATTTATTCAGATCAGGCGTCTAGCTACAGGCCGCACTATATTCTATTTGCTTCTATACAGCATCCATATAGATCCATGTAGATTTGTACCATTCTATAGTAGGCTAGATAGTGCTGCAAGGGCCCAGAGACTGACATCGGCATTTTAGAGACCGACATTGGCTGACTTCATACCAACATCGGCCGAGTAGCTGACCAAAAGTGATAGATGTCAGTAGTATATCGACCGATGGTGGCAGAATAATCAACATTAGTGACTATGTTTTTGACACAACCTGAGCCACACAGATCTAGGGTTTATTTTCAGATTACTAGAAACAATTAGGTTTTTTTGAATAATATTTCATATTATTTTATATGCATGACAGAGACTCAATTTTGTAATCGTCTAGAAGAACAATAAGATCATTGATTACCCAGTTGATAGATTATACTGTTGTTTATTTATTTGATTGAATTTATCTTGCAAAATCATATCTTTATTCTTGCAAAAGCATCAAAAAAAGTAAGATACAAGAAAGTAATATAAAATATTCAGTTTTAGAAATTCAAGGGAAACAGGGGATATTATAGATGCAAACAATCATTTGAAGCACATAAGGTAGATTTTTGAGAGGTGTAGAGAATTTTGAATCTCTCTAAACCCAAATAAGTGTGTGTTTTCTATTTATGAATTCAAACTTCTAGGACATATTATTTCTAAAAAAGGTATGTCCATTGATCTAGAAAGGGTAAGTTCCATCTTGGCATTGCCTTTACCTAAGCATAAGAAAGGTTTGCAAAGTTTCTTTGGAAAGATAAATTTCACTAGGAGGTTTATTAGAGATTTTAATAACCTATTCAAGCCCTTGACTTCTATTCTAAGGAAAGATGAGATGTACTTGGATAGGAAGGAGAAAAGAGAGTTTTGAAGAGATCAAGCAAGCCATTGCCTAGGCCCCTACTCTTGCAAGTCCAAACTTCTTCAAGGACTTGAATTTGTATAATTTTGGTAATGAAGAGGTAATATCTACCATGCTCACTCAAGCTAATAAGGAAATTTTGGAACAACTTATTGCTTTCTCCAGTCAAGGTCTAGAAGGTTATGAGACAAGATACACATATGTAGAGAAACAAGTGCTTTCAGTTATAAGGAGCTTAAAGAAATTAAAAAATATGTTATATAATAAAAATAATCATATTTTTATACCTCATCCTAGTGTGAAAGACTTTTTTTAGTAGATATTTGAGTGAGAAAAGGGTAGGTTGGATCACCAAAGTGATGGAATACAATGTGGAAATCAAAACAACCAAGCTAGTGAAAGGAAAGGGATTGTGTGAGCATCTTGGTTCAAATATACATGAGAAAAGGGAGGTTTTTTTGGAACTTCATGATGATCCTACAATATTTATACCTTCAACCACAAGCAAATGGACACAAAACATGATTCATTTCCTACAAATTAGTGAGTGTCCACAAGGTCTTGACAGGACCAAGAGAACGTACTTTAGGGTATAATCCACTCCCTATGTACTAGTTGATGAAGTGCTCTTTAGAAATGATTTTTTAGGTGTGATTTTAAGGTGTATTTATTTAGAATATATTGACAAAGTTTTGTATGAGTTTCATGATGGACCAGTCGGTGGTCACTTTACTCCAAGAACTATAGTTTCTAATATTATAAGGAATGGATACTTCTGGCCTAGCCTATTTAAGGACACCCATGCTTGGGTAAGGAAATGCCAAAAGTGTGTTCTTTTTTATAGTAAATAAAATATATATTCCTTTCCGCTTCATCCAATCTAGGTTTAGAAACCCTTCATGTAATGGGGACTATATTTCATAGGTTGGATCAATCCTCCTAGTGCTAGCCATAAATGGGTGTTGACTACCATTAATTACTTCATGAGATGGGTAGAGGTTATATCTTTGAAAGAGGCCAATAAAAGTTCAATCCTTGATTATATGAAGGTATAGTAAATAAGTTTAGAGCTCCCTCAACAATCATCTTAGATAATGCATTAGCCTTTCTAGGAGCAAGGAAAAGTGAATGGGCTTTGAATAATTTTTTCTATCTTAACACCTCCTCCAATTCATATCTTGAGGGAAATGGACTAGCTTATTCCATAAATAAAAAATTGGTAAATATCATAAAGAGAACTATTGACCATTTTTGGTCCTGCATGCCAAAATTGGTCTCCTTCCTTCCCTACTATCTTGAGCAATCAGTCTTTTATGTATCTACCCTTTTGCAAATTATGTTTTATCCCTTTTGTAATAATCCTATCTCTGTAAAGAATCAAATGACCTATGTCTTGTAGATGTCTCAAGTTGATCCATAGGTTTATCCTATTTGTGGAAATCAATTTACACAAGCCTTTTGGCAAGGGAATGGAACTGTTTAAAGAATGAAAGTCTCTTATAAAGTTTTAAAGATAAAGTGCCCTTGAAAAGGGAAATCAAGAAGCAAAAAAGACCATTCTAGTAGGCTGTGGAGGGAAATTATGGACCCAAAATTACCTTTGTGGAGGGAAAAAAAAATTCTTTGGAAAAGTGAATAAGGGAAAAAATTCCTTCATAGTTTTTTCTGAAGGAAATTCATGGCAAAAGGAAAAGGTCTTTCAAAAGATACAAGGTAAAAGACATGATTTCTTCAAAAATTTTGTCCAAATAAAATCCAAGGAAAAATCTAAAGGCACATTCCTTCAAACATTTTGTCTGAAGGAATTCAAGACGAGAAAGGGCCGAGACTCCAAAGAAAAAATTTCCTTTAGGAAAGATGTCTAAAGGAATTCCTTCAGACATTTTGTCTAAAGGAATTAAGAAGACAACGGATCCCAAAGGAACCTAAAGGGTATAGTGCCCTTATGGGGGACTCTTAGCTGCCAAAAAAAGGGATGCCTTCCCTTCAAGAAAGTTCAAATATACAAGGATGAAGAAATTACCAAAGAGGTGATAGGCTCGAAGACATCAAATTCAGTGTAACAAACTAGCTATTAGAGGTTCAAACATCTAGTAATGGGTGCATGAACATCAAATTCAAGGCAGTGAAATAGCCATTAGTTTTTAAATGGTGAAATGCATGCCATAGACATCAAATTTAATGGGATGAATTACCCACTAAGAAAGGAGCCCAAGGAGCCCAAAAAAGATGAGAAGAATAGCTTGAGAGCTCAAAATTGCTAGAAAGAGACAAGAAATAGCAAGGAAAGAGGGAAAAAAATAGAGAATCCAAAACATAACCATGCACATATATGAAAACATTTGGAATGTTCCAAAAGATGCACTTAGCCAAGCATAGGGGCAAATAGAATAGTCTAGGTGGCACAAAAAGTGTCAGCACATGAAGATATTTTTAGTGACCCATGATTTCATAATGACATTTAATACACTTTAAGCACCAAAGTTAAGACTTGAAACATCTACAACATGGATTTTTTAGGACATTTCTAGAAGGATGACACTATCTTGAGAAAATTTCCTCTTCCCTAAGTGTTCAACACAGTATGGGCTACTTATTCCAGAAAATGCCAAAGTTTTCCTTTTTCATGATATATATATATATATATATATATATATATATATATATATATATATATATATTAACCTCCAAGAGTGGAAGATATCTCTCAACTTGTATGGTGAATCCCTACAAGATTTTACCTTGAATCAAGACAGCATTTTTACCTCTATTTGAGTTTGCACTTTTGCATATGTCTATGCTTTTGTCTTGTGTTAAGTCATTTGAATGACTCCAGCATGTCTAGTTTATTGTGATTTCTTCTTGTTTCGGTCAGCAAGAAGTGTCCACAATAGAGTATAGGTGCATGTGAATAGGCTACCATAGTGTGTCTTAGAATAACTCTGGTAGTACTTCCTCCCTATATCTTCAGAGGACCCCTTATTGAACACTAATGTAAAAGAGTTTCTCATGTCAGATGAAGTGTATATCATCTTATTATTGGTGTAAAGTGTATGCTAAAGCTAAGTAGACCAACCATTTTTGTGCATCACTAATTTAGTTTAGGTTCTATTTTCATTATTTTCTCTCTTTTTTCACCCCCCATTGTTAGTAGTAGTAGTAGTAGTAAAAGACCTAAAAGATGCATCAAAGGGAGACAACCCTTATCTAGAGATTCTCCCCTCAGTTTTACTAGACCCATAGTAAGAGGGGAGTCTCCATTGTGCCACGTGGAAGGGAGAATCCAAGCTTTCTCTCAAGGTTGCAATCTATAGCATCAACAGTTTTTGGCATGCATGATGGGACTCATTTTAATGCTTAGAAAAGTTCCAAGATTGGTTCTGGTCCTATTACAACAAGAATGAATCACTAATCTAGTATCTAACTTTTAATTAGGTGATTGTGGGAAAGTTTGTGTAAGGAGTTGAAGGATTTTTTATTGTGTTCTTAAACCAATCAACCTTTAGAGGCATTTCAACCAACACCAATGGTGACTCTGAGTTGAATCAACTAGTTAAGTAGTCTTGGTGCCATCAAGAAATCAATTTTTTGGCATGTATAATTCCATTAGTTAGTAGTGTGGACCTTTTTTTCCTTCATATAACTTTGATCAAGCTTAGGTTGTTCATGGCATCACCTCAAGCAGCTCTCCTGGTTACCTTCACCTAGTGTAAGGGAAGTAACTCTAGAATTTGAGAAGCAATTGATGGAGATAAATAGATTGAAAGAGAAAAATAGATATCAAAAAGAGCTTCTATACAAAGAGGAGTGCTTGTTTATGCAAGCTCAAGCCTTACAATCCATAAAGGAGGAAGTTGAAAAATGGGAGAGTCCATTCATTCAAGGCAATCAACCCTATGTGACATCTCCCACTCCAAAATAACCCCCTCCTAATTTAAATAAAGTCCCCTCTTGTGCACTAAATCCTTTCTACCAGATAACACTTGCTCACTCTAGCTCATTTGATGTAATAACCACTCCTACTCTTAATCCCTTGCACCTAGCTTTCCAACATCAAAGGGCATTAGAGAAACCTCTCATGGAGAGTAGCCTTCTCAATTATTTATAATGTGGACCTTATTTTGATGGGAATCACCTTGTGTCTTCTGGAAAGAAACACATCTTTCTTAAAGTAGCTCTTCTTGTGCATGAGCAAACCCTTCCCAGTCTCCCTCGACCTCCTCAAGCCTCTCAACATGATGTCAAGATTTCAAGTTGGAGGATGGAATACCATAAACCAGCTTAGGGCCTTGGAAATGGTGAAGCTACTCCTACTCATGGTGATCCTCATGATCTCCATGAAAGGATTTTTCAAGAGAATATAGCCAAGAAAATTGTAAAGTTGGAGTCCAAAATGAGATTCCTCAGCCAGGGTGTGATGGATGGTTTAGACCAAATAGTAGATTCCATATCTGAACACATCCCATCTACACTCCTATAAGATAACTATCAAGCCATATCCAATATAGATGAGGTGTTGTCCAAATGTAAGGAAGAGAATCATTTGATTCTAGCTCAAGGATTGCCTCCTCTTCCACATAAGTTTATCCATCAACCCTCCACTCCATTATTTCTCAAGGAGGAACCTATTTTGAAAGAGGTAAGTGAAGAAGATAGGATCTAAACTGTAGCTACCCAAGAGGCTATCTTGAGTGACAATGAGGATGAGATCATCATGGATGATCCCTTTGAAGACATCATCAACAATGGAGAAGACACAGGTCATGCATACATGTAGATATTCAAGTAATATGAAGAAGAGGTTGACAAACTTTATTTTTCAAAAATAGATTATGAGGATAGTAAGCATGGTGAGCTTTCTCCTCCCTTGTTTGATGAACTTCCTTGTTCCTTTGATGAAGAGATGACCATGCCATGGAACTTGAGTTAGAGGAGGATCAAGAGGATGTCTTTGAATAACTAGAGACTCTAGTTTTTTAGCAAGAAAAGGAAAGGCCTGTCCATCTTGATAAAATATTTGAAGAAGAGAGCCTTGAGCAAGAAGGTGATGTTCTATGGGATGAGAAAGAAATTTGTGATCTCATTTCAGACATCACAATAGTCACCCTTCTTCAAGAAAGCCATGAGGAAGCAAAAGACTAGTTTGATAGTCTCTTCAATGAGGTAGAAGGGAACAAGTCAATCCATGATGCATATCAAGGGAGTTATGAGCTAGATGATCCCTATGGCGATGAGCTAGTAGCCATTGAATTCTTGGTGAGATACACTAGCATGAAGGGCCAACATGAGGTAAGATTCTGAGAGCAAGATGAATACATATATGTTGGAAGCATGTTTTACCTGGATTCATTTGGATACAAGCCAATCAAGGTGGCAAACAAGAAGAGAAAGTCACTAAGTCTCCTTTCCATTAAGCCATTTGTCTAACACCATAAGTTTTCTTGACATGAAGGAGACTTAATAAGTTTTCCCTTTGATCTAAGAGGGAGGCAAATATATCAGGTTAGTTGTACATAGTAGTTTGCTTTCAATTTTTTCTTTCCCTATTTTCCCTAAGTGTTGTTTACACAGGTGTAGTGTTTTCTATCCTTTGTTGTGTGTGTTTTACTTTGTGTTTGAGGTATAAATTTATTGCTTCATAGGTCTTTAGAAATTTTTTTCTAACTCTTTCAAACTGCATCTTGACTCCATGCCTAATGGACTTTGAGGCTACCAGTCTTTTTAGCATAGCAAGCATGCTTCCCCTAGGAATCACCAAATTTATTGACCAGTTTTTTGTCCTACACACCAAAATTGGTCTCTTTCCTACCCTACTATCTTGAGTAGTTAGTCTTTTATGTATCCACCCTTCTAAAAATTATGTTTTCTCCCTTTTGTAATAATCTTATCTTTGTAAAGAATCGAATGACTTGAGTCTTGTAGATGTCTCAGGTTGATCCATAAGCTTATCATGTTTCAGGTAGTTGGTTTGCACAAGCCTTTTAGTAAGGGAATGGCCAGGTTGAAAGAATGAAAATATTTTACAAACTTCTAAAGACAAAGTGTCCTTGTACAAGGTAGTGAAGAAGCAAATTGGACTATTCTAGTAGGCTGCAGAGGGTAATTATGGCCCCAAAAGTACCTTTGTGGAGGGTAGAATTTTTTCTTCAAAAAAGTGAGCAAGGCAAATAATTCCTTAGGACTTTTGTCTAAAGGAAATCCATGGAAAAATTCAAACGTATTTTGGAAGATACAAGGTAAAAGACAGGATTTATTTGGACATTTTTTCTAAAGAAAATCCAAGGAAAAATCCAAAGGCACATTCCTTCAGACATTTCGTCTAAAGGAATTCAAGAAGAGACAGGGCCGAGACTCCAAAGGAAATATTTCCTTCAGGAAAAATGCTTGAAGGAATTCCTTCAGACATTTTTTCTAAAGGAATTAAGAATACAAGGGAGCCCAAAGGAACTCAAAGGGTATAGTGCCCTTGCAGGGGACTCTCAGTTGCCAAAAAAAGGGACACCTTCCCTTCGGGAAGGTTTTAATACAAAAGGCCAAAGAAATTGCCAAAGGGGTGATGGGCCCGAAGACGTCAAATTAAACATAGTGAACTAGCCATTGGAGGTTCAAATATTTGATGATGGGTGCATTAATGTCAAATTAAATATGGTGAAATAGCCATTGGTTTTTGAATGGTGATAGGTGTGCCATAGATGTCAACTTTAATGGGATGCATTACCCACTGAGAAAGGAGCCCAAGGAGCCTAAAAAAGATGAGAAGAGTAGCTCAAGATCTCAAAATTGATAGAAAGAGACAAGTATTAGCAAGGAAAGAGGGAACACAATAGAGAATCTAGAACATGGCCATGCACACATACAACATTTGGAATGTTCCAAAAGATGCACCTAGCCAAGTGCAGGGGTAAATAGAATAGTCTAGGTGGCACAAAAAGTATCGGCATAAGAATATATTTGTAGTGATCCATGATTTTATAGTGACATTTAATATGCTTTAAGAACCAAAGTCAAGACTTTTAACATCTACAACATGGATTTTTCATGATGTTCCTAGAAGGATGACACTAATATGAGAAAATTTCCTCTTCCCTAGGTGTTCAACGCAGCATGGGCTGCTTATTTTAGAAAGCACCAAAGTCTTCTTTTTCATGATATATATATTTTAACCTCCAAGAGTGGAAGATATCTCTCAGCTTGTATGGTGAAGCCCTATAGGATTTTAAATTGAATCAAGACAACATTTTTACCTCCATTTGATTTTGCACTTTTGCATATGTATATGGTTTTGTCATGTGTTAAGTCATTTTATTTCATGCTTTCATAGAATAACTCCATCATGTCTAGTATATTGAGAGTTCTTCTTTTGTAGGTCAGCAAGAAGTGTCCACAATAGAGTATAGGTGCATGTGAACATGCTATCATAGTGTGTCCTAAAACACCTATGGTATTGTTCCTCCCAGTATCTCCAGGGGACCCCTTATTGAACACTGATGCAAAGAGTTTCTCATGTCAAATGAAGTGTATATCAACTTGTTCTTGGTGTAAATTTTATGCCAAAGCTAAGTAGACTAACCATTTTGGTGCATCACTACTTTAGTTTACATTTTATTTTTAGTATTTTCTCTCTCTTTTCATCCCCCCATTGTTAGCAGTAGTAGTAAAAAGCCTTAGAGATGCATCAAAGGGAGCTATCCCTTATATAGAGATTCTCCTTTTAGTTTTACTAGATCCATAGTAAGAGGGGAGTCTCCATTATGCCATGTGGAAGGGAGAAGCTAAGCTTTCTCTCAAGGTTTCAATCCACAACATCAACAAGAATAATGGAGGAGAATTAAAGGACTTGGCACACCAAGTTAAAGATAAATATTTAGGTTAATAGGATCAACCCAAAGAGAGAAATTGGGAACTCAACATACACACTTGTGTATGGAAGGAAAGCTAGACATCCTATTTCACTTGAGTTGATAGATTTAGACCTAACCTATCAGCTACAATTGATGGAGAATGATATCATGGAGGTTAGATTATGTGAGTTGATGGAGCTTGAGGAAATAAGAGATCAACCTATGCAAACCATGACTACTCACCAATAGTAAATAAATAAGTATTTTGATAGGAATTCCATGCTAAGGAGATTCAAAGAAGGAGAGATTATTTTGAAATGGGATGAAGATAGGGCCAAGGATAGAAAACACATAAAGTTTGATGCTTTGTGGAGTGGCCCATATGTAATCACATAGTGCAAATAACACAATGCTTTCTAATTCTCAAATTTTGATGAAGAGGAATTAAATGTTCCATTCAGTGGGGTATATCTAAATCATTTTTATTTATGGTTCTATTATTTTGTTTTACATAACTTTTTTCTTTCTTTGTGTTCCCTAAGTGCTTAGGCACAGGTGTGAGTTTATCTTTATCTGGTTTTGTGTTGTCTTTGCTTGGTCTTGATTTTTTTTATATGGTGTGTTTCATTATGTTTTGGAAAATTAATTATTAGTCATATTCAATAAATCCATTAACTCAATGACCAATGGAATATATAGGCTATTAGTCTAATTAGTGTAGAAGGCACACTACCCCTGTGCGTCACCAATTTATTGACCAAATTTTAGTCTTTTAGGAAAAAATTGGGTACTCTTATCCATTTAGTCACCTATCCATGTCTTTGGTTGGAGTCATTAATGAAGCTTTAATTTTAAGATAGGTATCTTGTATAAAACCCATAACAAATGAACAAGTCTTTGCTTTAAAAAATTTGTTTTGGTTTTTTTGCTAAGCCTTTGGGTCTTTTATTTTGACTAGTTATTCAATTTATTTTGGGTTTTTTCAAGAAATATTTATTTCAAGTTTTATTCAAGTGTTTATTTTAGAGGTTTTTCCAAATTCTTTCAGACTTTTGCCTGAAGCTTTTCCCTTAAGTATTTTCTTTCAAACAAATTATCCACACAATTTTTCCAAAGGGTGCTTGTAACTTTTTTAAAGCCACTTTAACTTTCCTGAAGGGATATTTCAAGCTAAAAAGGACCTTTAAATTTTTTCAAAGGGTATATTTGAGGATAATTATACCATCTCCAAAAGTCTAAATGAAAACTACAAGTTTTCTGAAGGACACTTACATTCTTCCAAAGGGTCACTTATAATTCTTCTGAAGGGTCACTTGCTTTCTTCAAGGGATCGATAATTTTTCTTAAAAGGACACTAGCCTTTCCAAAAGGACATTTTCAAATTCCCAAAATGACTTTTTCAAAAACTTTGAATGACTATTTTGGGGAAAGGGTGGACTATTTCAAAATCTTGAAAGGTATGTGACAACTTTCGAAAGGGTATTTGTAAGAATGTCCACGAGAAGATAGACTATTGAAAAAGTATTGAAGGGTTCTTTTTTCAAATGGGAGGATCATTTTAAGAAGTCTGAAGGCATTCCAAAATGTCCAAAGGGATATTTACAACTTTGTTGAAAGGTCACAAGCAAAAGATTAAAGGTATGTTTTCTTTTTGAAGAAGTCTTTTTCACTTGCCAAAGGGTCATCTCAAAGAAACAAAGGAAGCCAAGCAAAAACTTTTAAGTAATTCTTTCAGAGAAATTTTCCAATGTTCCAAAGTCCATTTCTTCTAGACATTTTGTTTGTAGGAATTCTAAAAGTCATAAAGGACCAAACAAAGCTTGAAGACAAATATCAAGGATAAGAAGTCTGAAGAAATACCTAAGTGACAACCCATAAGACATCAAGTTTAAACTATGCAAATTAGCCACTGGAATTCAAAAAAAGGAGTGATAACCCATAGGATGTCAACTTCAAACTATGAAAATAGTTGTTGGAGTTTAAAAATAGTTTGGTCAGAACTTGAAAACAAATATGGAAGTGACACATGGTAGAGTCCTAAACATATGTGCACAAACAAATAAAAATAGACAGGTCAATGGAGTGAGTGGGTATACCATTTCAAAACTCAGCAAGCTAATATGGAAAAACTAGCATCCAAATGAATTTACAACCAATGGACCCATTTATGGCAAAACATAGTTTGGAGCATCTTGATATTGTTGGCATAACTAAAAAGAAAACATCTTATATAATGTAATGTAACTATTCCATTCTCAAGTTGACACATGTCTAAATCATTTTTAGACTTTGCTTTACTTGAAATCTTTCTCAAGGCTATATATATGTATTCATTCTATTCTTTGAGGAGCCTCTACTAGTTATGGTAAAACTATATCCATATTTGTACTATAACTCTTGAAGAAATATATAAGTGAATTTGCCATTCTCACATTGCACTATTGAGTATAAGTTTGAATATTATTGATAACGACTAGGGAAAAGGTTATTTTATAGCATATGAATCTATGTGTAGACACCAAAATTACATCACACACATGCGTAACTCCCTATGTTGAAACCCCCCTTAAGTCCATTTTTAATAATAATAACAATTAGCCTCTCTAATCCATGCTTTTACCCCTCACACATTTAATTAATTTAAAATATTTAAATAAGTTAATTAAAAACCCCTTTTGCTACCTTGCCTGGCAACCTCATCCTAAGACTAGTTCTCACCTCAAAAATGAGTTCTTAACTAACTACATCCTTCTTAACCTCCCATTTCTACCATTTCTTAATGGATACCACACTTGGAAAGAGGAGAAATAGAAAATAGGCTAAAGATAGTAGTTTTACCTATTCTAATATTATCAACCTATGGCCAACATTGGCAAGATCACTGATGTTGGTTATATAAGCTATACTCCAAATTAGTGTTCAGGTCTAAAAAAATCAAGAAAAATCCTTATTTCCATATAGTCTTTTGACATTCAACTTTTGACATCTTGTCTTACTATTATCTCAAATAATTCAATCAAGATCAGGAACCAAGTTTTTGAGAACCAGTAGCACCTAATTATTTTTTCTATTTAGGGTATCGATTCAAACTATCTGATAGGATCCATCCATCTGGAACTTATCATTTAGTCACCACTATAGCTAAGTACATCACTTATTCTATAGGCCTTTTAAGTATTTACTTTGTAATTTATTTATATCCATTATTCATTTCTTTACACATTCCTGATCAAACCCTCATGAGGGAGTCTTAAAGATTCCTTGCTTGTTTCCCCTTGACCCAATAGACCAAACATCTAACCAGATCCATCTAAACCATACTCTTTCTCACATCTCTCCCAACCTTCTAGACCTAACCAAAACCATTTCCTAGAATTGAAAAGTCCTTTTGCAAGCTCTTAGGAAATTATTGCCCCTATTGACCTTGGTAGCCTAATCAACTTTAGTCACCTTTACCCACCAACCTTGGTAACATAACCGATATTGGTCACTATCTTAATGACCTCAATAACATAATTGATGTTGATAACTATGGATTTCCTAACCCTTCCAAAATGCAAATAGAACATACCACTTGCACTTTATTACTTTCTACTATACTCAGGTTGCAAAGAATGGTAACATTATCTCTCTTTTACTTTCTCTTTGCCTATCTTTTGGTTATTTATTATTATTTTGTCTCTCAAAAGTGGACTATCATCTCTAAGGAAGTTTCACACTTCTTGGAACAAGCGTGTAGCTTGGAAGCCTTTTCAAACATCTGTTAACAAACATTTTGTGGTAGTGCTTTCTTACTTGCAGGTAGTCCTCCCTAGCCAAAGAGGAGTGCTCACAATGTCTAGATATAGTGCACAAATGAATCTAGGTTCATTCTAATCTCTTATCCCTATCATTATTCTCTATTTTTCCTTAGACTTGAAATAGACAAATTTTATTGAAACATTTATGGCATGTCCGATGGGACCTTGAAGTTTTCTTTGGGTTTATTGCCTATTTTAAGCGTTCATATAGGTAAATTATAGTGAAAACTTTATTTCTTGAACTTTCTCCTTCCTTTCTCCCTCAAAACAAAAAATTCAACATTTTATTTTCTATTTGAAAAGAAATAAACTAAAATTTCTTCTTTTTTCTTTGCTTTTAAAGACAATTTATCATTTTTCTTACAAGACTGAAAAATATATTCTTTATTTATTTATTAAATGCAAATTAAGATACTGAATTTCATTCTCTACTCCTATTTCATCTTTGTTTTCATTAAAATCTAAACATTTCAAATTTGGGTTTAAAACTTACTATACTTCATTGTTTGCTTGTTGCATATATTAGCTTACCTAGTTAATTACAAGAATTATGAATTAATTTTAGTACACCTATGTTACAAAACCAAATCAAACTCATAAAAATAAACATCTAAACTCACCTAAGATAAGGCCCATCATGATTTCATCACCTGGTGGATTACCTTACCCTACCTAGCTATCTTACTTGAATTTCACCACCAAGAGGAGAACCCACTCCATTCTCTGGTGGAGTATAAAATCTAGGTAGAAGGTATATTTTTATCAAGTGACCTAGCTTAAATTTAGGTCCATGAATTGTAGAGATAAAGCTCCTATAACAAGCCACATACCTAGTCTAACATAGATTTCCTCTTGAGCACTAAAACTAACCTAAAACTCACTCTAGATTGCTTTCTAGTACCATTGATAACCAAATTTTCTTCTCACTATCTGATTAAGGCATAAGCTAACATGAGACTAAAATTAATCTCTAAGAGTTAATAGTTGATGGTTATATGTTCTTTATCTTCTTTGCTTTGCTTTCTATATTTGGAGTTGGTAAGGATGTTATTTTATTGATTCACAAAATCAACACTATTTATAATACTTAGTTTGAATAACATGTTATATCATATTTTTTGAGATTTCTTCCTTTTTACACATACCTATTCCATCCTCTATTTTACCTAGATTATACTTATAGGTTTCTAAAACATTGGAGTTTCCATCTCTCAATATATCATAGTGACTAACATCAATTAACTACAGTGATGTTGGTAGACTTTAGCTACCAACATTAGTTAATCCCACTGACATCTGCAAACTTCTACTATCAACATCAACCAAGTGATTGATGCCAGTGACTATGTAATTTTTATTCACTCAAAATATTATTCTAAAACAACCCACTTACCTACACCTGAACCTTCTTTTTCCTTTTTCTATCACTAATACAAAGTAGTAAGACTATTTATAGTTCCTCTTACATGGTATATATGTGAGCTCAAGCCAAAATTTTTCCTAATTATGTAAGATAGAAACCACTACCACCTTCCCCTCTTATTGTTGATTTTGTCATGGAGCATACTTTAGATATAGAGCATAATCCTAGCCCCAACCAAATTCACATTGTGCCTGAAGGAGATCAAGATTTTTCTAAATTTCTTGTTCACAATGTGGATCCCTTCAGTATTACCTTGCCATGCTAAACTTGTAATTATTCAAGGTGACCCAATTTATGGTATTCCAACCTCTCTAATGGAGACAAATTTAGTTTTAACTAGCTCCACTATTTTCCCCATGGTTACTCAAAACACCACTTTGACAATTATCTCAACCATTAACAATGTCCAAAGTTTAGTATCACCAACTACCCAATCCCATCTAAACCCTAGTGTGACTTCCCTAATTTCATAACCAAAAATAGTTTAGTCAAGTCTTACCCCATTCTAAAATTTGGTGGTACCTATTCCATCTACTCTCATGCCTATAATTACCAAAGTTATGACTCACCCTTCATCTATCCTAACCATACCAATAACCCAACCCATAATAACAACATCCAACCAAAACATAGTCTATAACCTAATAAGACAAGCCCCTTTTCTTTCTGCACCCCAGCTTATGACTCATTATCCTTATGTTTTACTAACACAACCTCAACAAGCTATGTCATATACTCCCTCTACTTCCTATTAGGTTCCTTATAACTTAGGCAGTATCCCTTAGACTATTCCCCCTATAGACCTCATTAAGATGTTGATGGACAAGATGTCTAATATAGAGAAATTTGTTTATGGTTGAAAGAAGGTGTTATCTTATGTTCACATATGCAAAAAACCATCCATTCTTATGTGCCTATTCACCCTTATCCAAGCTAATGGGAACTCCCCAAATTTACTTATTTCCAAAGTAAAGAGGACCTAAAACAACATTTGTGAGCATTTAGACATGCTTTTTCTTTAATAGGGAAAGATGATGCATTACTACTTCACACTTTCCTTATGTCTCTTTCAAGTGCTACCTTGGATTGGTATAGCTCTATAACTCAACACTTCCTTTTCTCATTTAACTAACTCATAAAAATATTCATAGACCATTTATCTATTAAAATTTATAAAAATATTTCTATTAAAGACCTTTATTCCATTAGATAATTTGATGATGAGTCTATCATAGATTTTGTCACTCATTGGAAAGGCTTGATCAATCAACTCTCTTTCTCCTTACCCCAACCTGATCTTATTGAGCTCTTCTCAAGGGCATGTGCTAAGTACATCTCATCCACACTCTAGGTACAAACTTTATACACATTTGATGAGGCCTTTATGATGGTTTGAAAACTCAGGATTCATGTTATAGATGAAGGAAGAGTCAAGTTGCACAATAAGAACCCCAATTCCAAATCAAATGAATCTTCCTCTTCTAAAACTTCTCCTTCTAACCAAAAAGTGAAAGGCTCTACCAACATAGTGGTTGTTAAATTAGCTTCTTCCATAACCACAAAAATATCTAATTTGTCAACTTCCCAAAATCCAACCAAGAAATTTCGACAATAGTATGAACAAAGATAATACACTCCCATTAGGGAGTCATATACATCCATTTTAGAAAAACTATTACAAAAAGGTGGCATAACCTTTCCAAAAATCAAACCTCCTATACAATTTTACCCCTCCCATCCCATAAAAAATTAGTACAAAGAAGTTGATTTTTTTGGCTACCATCAAGTTAAAGGCCACAATCCTAATAACTATGACACATTCAAGAACATTATTCAATACATGCTTGATAGGGGTGATCTCATTTTGGATAATCCTAATGCATCCCATAATCAAAATATGGATGTGTTTAAACAACCTTTTCCTAACCATTCATCCATTCAAAATATTAATTAGACCACAACTAACTCAAGTGATCATAAATCCATATGGTTAATATGGTCTTCTTTTACCTCTAGTTCAACCTTCCCCTTAATAAGAGGCACCCATTTTATTCACTCCTCCCTAATAGTCAATGGATTTTTTTTTGCCTATTGTTACTCCCTAGATACAAGAGATTATTTCACCTATTCCACTTCCACATGAGGAAGAGCCTTCTTTACTACTTCTTTTTGCACTAGATGAGCCTATATTGTCAATTCCTTTTACACCAATATTACCTATCCTCTTACCACTTGAAGACCACACCCTACCCATTCCTCAACCACATTTTGAGGGGAACACCATTCCTATTTTATACCCTCTTGAGGAACCTTATTCACCCACCTCTCCTCCACTGATAAATATTATTACCCCATCCACTCCACCTTTGCACCTCAAAGAGTCAGTATTATTTACTCCCACATTAGATGAGAGACTTATTGTGCCTATTCTAATTATACCACTCTTAACACTTCTTTTATGTATGGAGGATCATACTTTACCTATTCCTCACCCACATATTGAGGAAGAAATTATACCTATGCTTTAACCCCTTGAGAAACCCTCTTCACCTACCTTGTCTCCACCCTTGGAAGACCATGCTTCTTCTCCTATCTTTGTCAAAGAAGACCCTGTTGTGGCTCTTTCTTGTCTTTGGCCTAAAGAAATAGAGACCAAAAATTTTCCTCTTTCTCAAGCACCTCATCCTGACAAGGATACAACCGTAAATCCTACATCAACTTCATCTAAACCCTTCTCATGCTTGGCAAAAAGTCTATAATTTCTTAACTCTACGAAGTTAGATCATGTGGCACTTTAGGACCAACATAAATCTCCTTATCCAAAAAAATAAGTGTCGACCTTTACCACCAACCCTCTCACTACCATTTACCCAAAAGTCTTTAATAAAGTTAGAGATTCTTCACCAAAATCACTAGAATTTCATCCATCAATGTCAGAACCCTCACCTTCTCAAGCATCTACCATATTAAAGCAGATCAAGCCTTTAGGTGTATGACCCATCTATAATCTAATTAATCTACAAGTGAAATTAGATTTAACTCCTCAACTATAAGTTGGAGTTTTGTAGCCTAAACTATAGAAAAATGTTAAGCTCCTTAGATCTCACTTATCCTTCCCTCTTCAATCCTCAACTTTATCATCAATTTTGGGACCACACCCCTCTAATTTAGTTGAAGTATAATCAACCCAAGAAAAATAAAAGGTTAAGTTACCTCCACTATTGCCTTTGACACCTGGTAGGCCTTTCACATCTGACACCAAGATACCTAACACCAAGAAAGTGTCAGAAAAACATGTAATTCCATCACCACCAAACAAGGCACCATGTAAAATTACTCTTGTGACTCCTAAATAAAAGAAGGTCACCACTCCTATTACCATAACAAGTATGATCCCACCCGTAGGCTCTTATATTTTTTCATATGTTAGTTATTACAATCTTCCTTAATAAATCTTCCTCCCATTAAGCCTTATAGTCCTATTACAATGAATCCATCTTGGTTTAATGATACACAAGTGTGTTTATATCATCATTCACTTAGACATGATACTAAAAGTTGTAAGTCTCTCACATTAGTCATTCAACAAAACTTTGATGTTGACACACTATTTGTTGAAACTCCGATTAACCTTCATGTTCCTCCACATCTAGCATCCACAATGCCTCCTACTATTCCACCTAAATTTAAACCGAAATATGTGGTCATAACTCCTTTGCCACCTCCTTCACCTTTATTTGAGATTAACAAAATCAATGTGGCCACACGGTCACAAAACCAAAAGGATAAAGGTAAAGAAAAGGTCATTGATCCTTGGGCTCATCCCTTCACCAAATACACTCCTCTAAATCCTAAGGTTTATATCTTAGTGATCCCAAAGCTGACATCTTCAAATGGTATTCAAAGCTCAATGGTGAAACAACTTCACCAAATGCCTATGAAAGTGTCCTTGTATGAGTTAATCCAAAACTCATCCTAACACTATCAAGATTTGATTAGTGCCTTGAAATCAATTAAGCCTAATGATCCCTAACTTATTTTAGCTTTGGTCAGCTCCCTTAATTCCATCTCCTTGATTTCCTTCAGCAATTTAGAAATTCCACTTCAACACCCTGAAGATCAAGGTTTTTCCCTTTTTATTACCACATATATTAATCAAACTTGTGTAAAGAGAGTCATGATCAATGGGGTAATTAGTATTAATATTATCTCCACCCATGCCTACAAACAACTAGCTCTTCTTGATAGTTGCATGTCTCAAACCAACACGGTACTCTACTCCTTTAATGATACCATAGCTACTAAGATGGGCACTATTGTCTTACATATCCATTTAGGTCCCCACATAATTATTTATCTCTTCTATGTTGTAGAAGGAGAGTTCCAATATAACATCCTACTTGGATGACCTTGGATATGTGTTGTGGAATGTGTACCCTCAACTTGTCACCAGTGTGTCAAGTTTGAGCATGATGGACAAGTGCATGTTATACCCACTAACCCACCTCTATTTAAAACATGCAACATGACTTATAGTCCAAATTATGTTCTCATTCCATTGAAAACATCATCTTATTTACATGATACATTTGAAGCTTCTATAATCTCCACTTCTTTGATTACATAGATACCGACAACACAAATTCCTAACAAGGATCCCATGGAGGAAACTTTTCAACATTTATCACTCAGTTAATATCATTTTTTGATGCTCGATATGTTCTATACTCCACAAGAGTATGTAAATCTTCACATGCACCTAAATTATGATCCTTGCATTGGGATGGTCATCCTTTATGGCCCCCCTAACCTTCAAACCAATTTCACATATGGGGGAATTGATTAAGTTCTGACTATCGATAATCCATCCTCATCACCATAACCATTTACCTATGACTTTTCTTTCCTAAGCAACTCTATATTCACGCACCTATCTCTATAGGCATGCTTGGAAAGGATTTGGTTTGGGTAGTTATGAGCAAGGTATCCATATGCCAATTGAGTACCCCACTAGTAAAACCATTGAAAATGCAAAAAAGAGGCATGGAGTGGGATATGATGAACCAACTAAATTCACTAAAACTTCCCATGTACCAATTATAGAAGAGCCAGTCTCCTTTCACACCTTCTTCTCCACCATCACCTATAGAATTAGAGGTATTTATACCTCCTAAATTTTTTTCAATAAATGTCATCTATTTGGGGCCTCTCACCTATCATCAAGTTAAGTAAATAAGGTCCCTTCCTCATATTCATCTTGAAATAAATAATGAAGACTCTCCCACTATTAACACTAGCCAATGTCAAGATGATGATGCTATTCTCGCATACATGGGTTTATATGATTCCTATATCCAATTATCACTCTCATTTGAAACACAAGCTATGTTAAATGAATCAAACATTGACATTAATTTTCCCTCTCATGGTAACCCCCACATCTTCAAGATTGGCCAATCTTTGGATTCCTTTGAGCAAGATAATTATGACATATTTCTTAATAGCCATAGCAAATCCTTCTCTTGCTCTTATAATGACATGCCTAATGTTGACCCCTCTATCATCACCCATAACATTTTCACCAATCAATATGCTAAACCTATTAATCAGAAGCTTCACAAGATGCATCCTCATATTTCTCTCCTTGTCAAAGAAGAGCTCCAACAACTCTTTTCTATTAACTTTATCCAAACCATAAACTACTCCTAGTGGATTTACAATATTTTTCTTATCACAAAAGTGATTGAGGGAATCCACATTTTCATCGACTATCATGATTTAAACCTTGTCTAAAAGATGACTTCCCATTGCCAAGTATCGACCAACTTGTTGATCTAATAGTTAGCCATGAGATTTTATCCCTTATGGATGGGTTCTTTGGATATAATCAAATCCTAGTTACTCTTGAGGATCAACATAAAACACCCTTCATCACCCCATGGGGGAATTTCTATTATTGGGTCATGCCTTTTAGTTTGAAGAACATTAGTGCCACTTATCAACACACTATGACTTACATCTTCCATGATCTCCTACACAAGATTATGGAAGATTATGTGGATGACTTACTTGGCAAGTATAAACTTTGCTAAGATCACTTGATGATTCTCAAAACCATATTTTCTCATCTCCTCCAATATAAGATTTGACTAAACCCAAAGAAATGTGCCCTTGGTGTTATTTCCAGTAAGCTATTAGGTTTTATCATTTCTCTCCATGGTATTGAGGTTAACCTTGCTAAGGTTAGATAAATACTAGAGATGCCTCCACCTACTAATATCAAGCAACTTTGTAGCCTATAAGGCAAACTTTAGTTAATCCATCGATTCATCTCCCAGTTGTTAGATCATTACCAACCCTTTCACCATATCCTAAAAAGGGAAGTCTCTTTCCATTAGAATATATATTGTCAAGAAGCTTTTGATGCACTCAAACAATATCTCCTTTCCCCATAAATTATTCTTTCACCTAAGGAAACTCAGCCTTTCTACCTATACATCTCCAAAACAAACAATTATTTGGGTGCTATGATTGCACATCGAGATGATAACCATCAATAATAAGTAGTTTACTACATAATTCACAAACTTATTGATTATGAGACTTGATATACCCATATTAAGAAAAAATTCCTCGTATTGGTCTTTTCTGCCTCCAAGCTTCACCATTATCTCCTAAATCACAAAACCTATGTGTTCACCCATACTAATCCCCTTAAATACATGCATTTCAAACCATATCATAACTAACATGTATCTTGATGGCTTATGTTCCTTACTAAAGTTGAATTGGAGTTTATTCAACAAAAGTATATCAAAGGTTAAACAATCACTGACTAGTTAGCTACCGCTACCCATTTACCTGAAAACCAACCTTAAAACCTTGAATTCTCTAATGAATCCATTACAATGCTCTCCATCGATGACATCTCCTATAAAATGATGATGTTATTCTATTGGTCTAAATTTCAGCATGGTGGGGGTGTGGGGGCCATTCTTATTCCTATAGATGGCAAGCCTATGCCTTTGTCATTTAAACTAGATTTTGAATGCATTAATAATATGGTTGAATATGAGGCTTTGATCTTAGGACTTTAGATAGCTATATTCTTTGGTATCAAATCTATAACCATTTTTAATGATTCTCAAATAGTGGTTAATCAGGTTAATGGTTCTTACCTATACAAAAACAAAATTCTACATAAATGTAAACATCATGTAGATATGTTATTAGGATCATTTGAATCCTATCTCTTAAAAATTGTTCCTTGATCTACATACAAGTTTGATAATACAATGGATTCACTTTCTTCACATGTACCCTCTTCATCCTCTTCCTCAAAAATCTATGTCACCATTCATCACTTAACATTACCCTCTTATGTATCAGCTAACATTCACTTTATTGGAAATGTAACATCCAACCCACATGATTTATGGTACAAACTGCTCATGGATTACCTCTCCTTTTCTATTACCCCTTATGATCTCTCCAATAATAGGAGACATGCCACTCATTACATTATGGTAGGGGAACTTCTCTACAAGTGAGGTTTTGATGGTCTCCTACTTAGATGCCTCACTAGTACTAAGACTCCCTTTGTTATTGAGGGATTTCATGATGGGATTTGTGTTAAACATTTTAATGGTCACATAGTTGCCAAGTGTATCCTTCAACTTAGCTATTATTAGCCAATACTCCATCAAGAATGTAGTGATTACATTCAGTATTGTGTCAAATGTCAACAACATGTTAACATCCTTCATGTTCCAAGTCATGAATTACAATTCACCAAAGACTTTTAGCCCTTCTCCCAATGGGGTTTATATCTAATTAAGGATATTAACCATCATTCCTCCCTCTGTCATCATTATATCATTATTTCCACTAAATACTTCACCAAGTGCATCAAAGCAATTCCTCTCATCTCCACCAAGGTAGAAAAAATTATTTATTTTATTAACCATCACATCATCTATCATTTTGGTATACCTCATAAAATTATAATAGATAATGGTAAATCTTTCAAAAATAAGATTGTTCAAAGTCTTTGTGATACATTCAAAATTAAATTAAGATTCTCATCACCATACTATCTATAAGTAAATGGATAGGCATAAGCTTCTAACAAAACATTTACCAAAATTCTCATGAAGGTAGTCAATGATATGGTTAAGTATTGGCACACACACATTCATTTTACTTTATGGGCTTATCGCACTAACATTTAAACCCCTACAGGTGTTACACCTTTTTCTTTGGTATATGGCATAGAGGTTATTTTGCCTCTTGAGGTTTAGAGTGCTTCTCTTTGCATTTCTCTAAAATAAATACTAAAAATAAGTTTCACCAAGAACATTTGGCTCAACTCGAATTGCTTGATGAGCACCATCTCATATCCCTCAATCACCTCCAAATCTATCAAGAGTGTATCAAATGCACTTACAATAAAAAAACTCAAAGAGTGAGATTTCAATATTGGATATTTTGTCTTAAAATAAAATCAACATGTAATGAACATGGAGAAAAGAAAATGAGGTAAGTTTTCTCCTAATTGGCTTGGACCCTACATGATAACTCACAAGTATGGTTGAGGAACTTATCTCTTATATTCTCTCAAAGAAAGGCCAGAACTTGAGCCTTTAAATGCCTTACACCTCTAATCATTCTTTTGTTAACCAAGCATCACTCTACCTCATGTTTAACTTGAGCTCATCCCTTGAGCATCCCTATTACATTCATCTCCCTTCTTCTTAACCCTTATTCTTACACACTTAGTTAACTTACAAGGTGCTATGGTTTTTCCATCAACATGGAAAGTTCCTAAGCCTCTATAGACTTTTCCATGACAAAAAAAGGGTATATCCAAAAAATTTCTAATCTTTAAGGTCATGTTTCTCAATGTAGACTACTCCCTTGAAAGACAGCTACATAACTTCTCTTTGTTACTATCAATAGACTGCTCCTTTAAAGGACAACTATTTAAACTCCAAAAAAAATCTTCGACCAATCCCTTGAAGGACGGTGAGGCCAAGCTTTTTTCTCAAAGAGGTATACAAGTAAAAAACTTCTCATATTGATCAGCTTCATATGACCTCAACACATACAAAATCCCATTGTAGGCTTCTCACATCGATCATCTTACACATACAAAAGAAGAGAAAAGCTTTAAGTCATGGACTTTCCTATAGTATCTCTCAAGTCACCCACAATAGGGGAATACCATCCCCACTTCAAAGGTTATTCTACCCCAACACTTTCCTTTTTCCCTCATATTCTTTAAAGAGACTTTGAACTCACATAACATAAGGTGAACACAACACTTCTCTAACAAATAAAATGGTCCAATAATGCAAAGCTATGATTATGGTATTTTTCAATATATGAGCATTCTACCTCTTTGTTTTCCCATCCAAATCACATGTCAATCTCCATATTGAGATGAAAATGTCATGCAAACAATATCAAACCTACTCCATTTATTTTAAACATACACCATCACAAATATGGAAAAATGCTGAAATAAAATAACATAACCAATATATTAATTTTAAGCATACACCATCACATATATGGAAAAATTCTAAGATGAAGCTAACAAACCAACTATACATATACCATCACACATATGGGGCATGCTAGACTAACTCAAACATCAAAATCAAATTAACATAACATTAAATAATCATCTACATCAACATCATCACAATCATAATAAACATAGTTGAAAATCATAATAAATATACATCTCATATGTGTGTGTGTGTGTGTGTGTGTGTGTGTGTGTGTGTGTGTGTGTGTTTGTGTACACGTTCAACATACATGTACATTGATATGTGTGTGTGTGTGTGTGTGTGTGTGTGTGTGTGTGTGTGTGTGTGTGTGTGTGTATATATATGTATATATGTATATATATATATATGTATATATATATATATATATGTATTTATATATGTATATGTATATGTATATATATATATGTGTGTGTGTGTGTGTGTGTGTGTGTGTGTACACACACATATATATACATACATATATACATATATATAAATATATATGTATGTATATGTATATGTGTATATATATATATATATACACTCAACATACAAGTACATTGATACATCACAGCAATATCATCTCTCCCTCAAAATATACATCTCTCATCTTTAGCTCGTAGGCCAGTGTACATATAACATATATACCAAAAGTAAACTCTAGCACTCAGAGTCCTTGAGGATATCCATGTGGTTGTGAAAAAGTAGTGTCATCACCACTCTCCACCTATCTACATCTACATGAGCTAGAATACATTGAATGTGACATAGATCTCTCCTACTCTCTAAACTTGGAACAGCTCTAAATCTATGGGAACTCCCTGATGGCCCTCTTGTAATAAGCAATCTCATCAAGGGTAGTAGTATATATTGTTAGAGATATGGTTTATAGTCCCATTACACCTATTAAAGGCCCATCCTATACTGGTCCCTATGGTGGAGGAAGAGGAGTAGCCTGACCTACTACTCTCAAACTATCCCTCTTTACTGTCAGTGTAATAACCTAAGCCTATAACACCCTGAACTAGCCCTGTAGTGCCCTAACCTGGCCTTGTAATGCCCTAAATTAGCCCTATAATGTCACCAAATATCCTTATAAGTCTAATACCTATGCTTGAGTTATATCTCTAGCCTGCACTATTGCATCCCATGCCTATACGATTACATTTCTCTCTCTCACCAACCCTTATAAATCTGGTGGTGGCCACCTAACCTCCACCATGGGATGTAAACATACCCACCAAGCCATATATACCACTATACACCCTGGATCAATTACACTTGCCCCTACTAGTAGCTCCTCAAAATCTAGCCTATCTATCTCCTAGGGTAAAGGTAGGTGTAGTCACCAAACTTACGTCACACACATGTGCATAACTCCCTATGTCAAAACCCCCTAAACCTATTTTAATAATAAGAAATAATATCTTTAACCCATACTTTTACCCCTCATACATTTAATTGATATAAAATAGTTAATTAAGTTAATTAAAAATGCTTATTGCCACTTACCTAGCCACCTCACCCTATGACTAATTATCCCTTGATGAGTCACCTCAAGACCTGGTCCCCTCATCTTAACTAGCCAAGACTTATTGCCACTTCTAAACTAAATTACTAAATAACTACTTCCTTCCTAACCTCATATTTTTACCATTTTATAATGGGTGTCACACTTAACATGCACAACAATAGAAAAAAGGCTAAAAATAGAAAGGTTTACCTATTCCATGGCCACTGACGTCAGTCGGCCCATAGTTGAATTTGGTGGGATCCCCATCAACATCTATAGGATCTCTGATGTCAAAAATATAAGCCAAACTCCAACCTATAGTTTAGGTCAATAGAACTTAAGAAAATCAATTATTACTCTCATTTAGGCTCTCAACATTCTATTTTTGACATCCAAGGTTACAATCACCCTACATAAGTCAATCACCAACAATAGAGCTTTTGAGGACCAATAGTACCCACTTATTCTCTCTATTTATGCACTGAAGTTTAGACTCTCTAATAAGGACTATCAACTTGGTACTTATCATTTAGTGACCACCACAACTAAGTATATCACTGATATTGTAGGTCATTTAAATATTTATTTTTCTATTTCTTTATACCTACCCTCCACTACTTTACACACCTTTGATTGTACCCCCGTGAGGGAGTTATAAAGTTTTCTTACTTATTTCCCCTTTATCTAACATACCAAACCTCTAACCTAGCTTAACCAAGTGATAATCTCCCTCCCCTAACTCTCTCAACCTCCCTAACCTGATCCAAACCATTTCCAGACCCAAAAAAATTCTCTACAACTTTCTAGATAAATATTACCCCTATCGACCTCAGTAGCTTAACCAACATTAGTCACCTAACTACCAACCTCAATAACTTGACTGATATTGGTCACTCTCCTGCTAACATTGGCAATTGTCAATTTTCTAACCTATTCAAAACCTACTTAGGCAACTTCTAAAACACCAACCAAAAAACCTCACCTGCACCCTATCACACTCTAGTACATACAGGTTGTTAATAATAGTAATATTATCTCTCTTTCACTCTTTTTTTATCCTTGTTTTAGTTATTTATCATTATATTGACTCTTAAAAGTGGATTTTCATCTCTAGGGAAGTTTCATGCTTCCTAGAACAAGCATGTAACTTGGCAGCCCACTCATTTATCTATTAACAAACATCTTGTGGTAGTGTTTTCTTATCTACAGGTAGTCCTCTTCAGCTAAAGAGGAGTGCTCAAAACATATAGACACAGCACATAAACAAAATCTAGGTTCATTCTAATCACTTATCCCCATCCTTCTCTCTATTTTTCTTTAGACTTAAAATAGATAACATTTAGTCAAACATTCTAGCACACCTAGTGGGACCCTAGAGTTTTCCTTGGGTTTATTTCTTGTTTTAAACATTCATAGAGGTGCGTTATAGTGAAAGTTTCATTTCTTGCACTTCTTTCTTCTTTTCTTTTCTCTTAAAAATAGGAAATTCAATATTTTATTGCTCTATTGAAAAGGCATTAAAATTGAAAATTTCTTTCTTTTCTCCTTGCCTCTAAAATCAATTTGTCATTTTCTCTTACAAAAAAAAGAGAATCCCTTCTTTACTTCCTCTTGCATTGACATTAGGTTAGTAAAATTCATGCTCTATTCCTATTTCCTCTCTATTTTCATTTGAATCTCAACATTTTAGTTTGGGTTTAAAACTTACTATATTTCATAGTTTGTTTGTTGTATATTAACTCACCTAGTTAATTACAAGCATTTTGAATAAATCATAGTACACCTATGTTACACAACCAAATCATATTCACATAAAAAATCATCTAAACTCACTTGAGAAGAGGCCCATCAATATTTCATCACCTAGTGGATCACCTTACCCTACCCAACTATCCTACTTGGATTTCACCACCAAGGGGAAAACCCACTCCATTCTCTAGTGGAGTATAATCTCTAGACAGAAGGTATATTTTTCCTAAGTAGCCTAGCTCAACTTTAGGTTTATGAAGTTTAGAGAGCAAGCTCCTATAAAAGCCATGTACCTAATCTAATATAGATTTCCTCTTGAGAACCAAAACTAATCTAAAATAAGCTCTAGATTGCTTTCTACTACCTTCAATAACCAAATTCTCTTCTCACTATCTGATTAAGGCATAAGCCAATAAGAGACTAAAAATTAATCTCTAAGATTTAATAGTTGATGGTTAAATGTTATTTTTCTACTTTTTAATTACCTTTTGTATTTTTGAGTTGGTAAGGATGTTTTTCTATTGATTCACAAAATCAATACTATTTCTAAAGCTATGTTTTTATAACCTATTATCTTCAATTTTTTGAGTGTTATTCCCTCTTACACAGACCTTTTACATCCACTATTTTACCTATTTTTAGTTTCTAATTTCTTAAAACATCAGATCTTCCATTTCTTAAGATTTTATAGTGATCGACATCAATTAACACTACTGTTAACGACAGACTTTACCTACCGACAATGGTTATCCCATCAACATCGATGAACTATTTCTACTGACATCAGTCACATCTATCAACATTGATGACTATGTAGTTATATTTGCTCAAAATAGGAAGCTAAAATAACCCATTTTCTTACACTCAAACTAGGTTTTTCTTTCTTATATTTCAAATACAGATTAGTAAGACTATTTAAACTACTTCTTGCATGGTATTTATATGAGCTCAGGCCAAAATTCTTGTCAATTATGCAAGCTGGTAACCACTTCCACCTTCCCCTCTCACTTCTAATTCTATCATGGAGCATAATTTAGATATAGATCATACTCTTAGTCCTAACCAAATTCCCATTGTGGCTAAGGGAGATAAATATTTTGCTAAATTTCTTGATCATAATGTGGTATCCCTTTAACATTACCTTGCCATGAGCTGAACCTAGAATTCTTTGGGTGACCCAACTTATGGTATGCCAAACTCTTTAATGGAGACAACCTCAGTTTCAATTTCCTCTAGTATTTTCCCCATAGTTAACCAAACCACCACTTTTATGAGTAACCTAACTATAAACAACATCTAAAATGTGACATCTCCAACCACCTAATCCCACCTAAACACTGATATAACTTACCTACTTTCACAACCACAACCAATTCAGCTAAGTCACACCCCATTCTAGAATTTAGTGGTACCTATTCCATCCAACCTTGTGCCTATAATTACCCAAGTTATGACTTACCCTTCATCTAGTCTAACCATGCCAATAATTCAACCTATAGTAACAATAACCAACCAAGGCATAGTCTCTAACCCAATGGGACAAGTCCTTTTTCTTTCTGCACCTCAGCTTATGACTCATTATCCTTATATTTCCCTGACACAACCTCATCAAGATATGTCATATGCTCCCTCTACTTCCTATCAGCTTCCCTAGAACTTAGGAGGAATCCCCCAAACTAATCACCCTCTAGATCTCATTAAGATGCTAATGGACAAGATGTCTAACCTAGAGACATCCATTTCTAGTTCAAAGAATGTATTATCTTATGATCGGATATGAATGAACCAATCCATCCTTTTATGCCTATTCACCCTTTTCCAATTCAATGGGAACTCCCTAAATTTAATTTTTTATAGAGTAAACATGACCCACAATATCACTTGCAAGCATTTATACATGCTTGTTAATTAATAAGACATGATGATGCGTTACTACTTCTCACTTTCCCTATGTCTCTTTCAGGTGATACCTTGGATTGGTATAGCTCTAAACCTCAATACTCCCTTTTCTCATTTACCCAACTTGCACAAATATTCTTAAACCATTTGTCTATTAACATTTCTAAGAAGGTTTCTATAACAGACCTTTATTTTATTAGACAATTTGATGACAAGTCTATTGCTAGTTTTGTCACTCATTAGAAAAGCTTGATCAATCAACTCTCCTTGTCCTTACCCCAACCTAAGCTTATTGATATTTTCTCAAGGGCATGTGCTAAGCACATCTCATCCACACTTTGAGTAAAAAAAATTTGTACATTTGATGAAGTTTTTATAATGGTACAAAAGTTCAAGGTTCAAGATATTGATGAAGGCAAAGTCAAGTTGTATAGTAAGAATCCCAATACAAAGAAAAATTACTCCTCCTCTAAAACTTCTCCATCTAACCTAAAGACTAAAGGCTATACTGACATATTGGTCATCAAGTCAGCCTCTTCCACAACCACAAACCAATCCAATTCTTCAACTTCTCAAAATCCAACCAAACAATTCTAGCAATGGTATGAATAAAGACAATACACTCATATTGGGGAGTCATATACATCCATCTTAGAGAAGCTATTACAATAAGGTGTCATAACCCTTCCTCAAATTAAACCTCCTATATAGTTCGACCCTTCTCATCCTATCCCAACTTGGTATAAGGAAGATGAGTTTTTTGGTTACCATCAAGTTAAATGCCACAACTCTAATAATTGCAAGACACTCATGAAAATTATTCAGGATGTGCTTGATATAGGTGAGATCATCTTCGATAATCCTTAAAAACCTCCTAATAAAAGTATGGATGTGTTCAAGCACCCCTTTCCTAACCATTCACCAAATCAAAATATTGTCTAGTCCATAACTAACTTAGGTGATCATAATATCCATATAGTTAATATGGTCTTTCCTTTATCTTTATTTCAACCTACCCCTCAATAAGAGACACCTATTTCATCGACTCCACCCCCACATTTAGTGTAGTCTATTTTTCCCATTATTCCTCCTCAGGTAGAAGAGCCTATTTCACCCATTCCTCTCCCTCAAGAGGAAGATCCTCCTTTTCCACTCCTTTTGCCACCTGAGGAGCCTGTAATCTTGATTCCATTTTCATTAATATTACCTATCCTCTTACCACATGAAAACCACACTATACTTATTCCTCAACCACATGTTGAAGGGAATATCATTCCTACATTATACACTCTTGATGAACCTTATTCACCTACTTCTCCTCCACCTATAGAGAGTGGTACCCCACCCATTTCACCTTTACACCTAGAAGAGTCCATATCATCTACTCCCATAATAGATGAGAGACCTATTATGCCTACTCTAGTTTTACCACTCTTACCCCTTCTTTTACCTATGGAGGATCAAACTCTACCCATGCCTCACACACATGTTGAGGGAGCCATAATACCTATGCTTTATCCTCTTGAGGAACCTAATTTTCCTACCTCCCCTCCACCCATGGTATATCAAGTCTCTTATCCTGTCTCTATCGAAGAAGACCCCATTATGATTCTATCTCATCTTTGTCTTGAAGTAGTAGAGACTAATAATTTCCCTCTTTTCCAAACACTACAAATTTCTAAGGACACAACTGTAAGGTCTATGTAAACTTTGTGAAAACCAATCTCACATTTGGTGAAAAGTATAGAATTTCTTGACTCCATGAAGCTTAACCATGCAACATTTTAGGACCAGCTTAAGACTCCATATCCAACACAATTAATGTCAACCTTTATCACCAATACCCTTACTACCATTTACCCTAAGGTCTTTGATAAAGCTATAGCTTCTTCACCAAAATCACATGAAGTTCATCCATCTATGTTATAACCCTCATTCTCATAGGAATCTGTTACATTAAAGCAGATTAGGCCTTTAAGTGTATGCCCTATTTCTATTTTAATTCATCCATAGGTGAAATTAGATTTGACTCCTCAACCAAAAGTTGGAGTTTATCTCCCTAAAATATAGAATAATGTTAAGCCTTCTAGACCTCACCAATCCCTTATTTAACCCTCTAATTTACCATCCATTTTGGGGTTGTATCCTTCTCCTCTAGTTGAAATATCATCTAACCAATCCAAATAAATGGTTAAGCTACATCCAATCCTACCTTTGCCATATTGTAGGCCTCTCACATCCGACACTAATAAGTTTATAACAAAAACATGTAACTTCACTACCACCAAACAAAACACCACATAAAATTACTCTTCCAACACTGAAACAAAAGGTATCCACCCCTATTAGTACAACAAGTTCAAGCCCACTTACAAGGTCTTAAAGATTTTTATTACATCAGTTATTAGAATATTCCAGAATAACTCTTCCTCTCATTAAGCCCTATAGTCCTCTTGGAACAAATCCATCTTAGTTTGATGATACACAAGTGTGTTTATATCATCATTCACCTAGACATGATACTGAGAACTATAAAGCTCTTGCAATGGTTATTTAGTAAAACTTTAATGTTGACACCCTTTTTATGACACTATTATCAACCTTCTTTTTATTACACCTTTGGCATATATAGTGCCTCCTACTATTCCAACAAAATTCAAATGCAAAGATATTGTCACCCCTTTATCACCTCCTTCACCAACTTTTCAAATCAACACAATTAATGTGGCCACATGGATAAAAAATATAAAATATGAAGCTAAGGAAAAGGTAACTACACCTTGGACCCATCCCTTCACCTAAGAAACTCCCCCTACTAACCCTAATATTTCCATCTTAGGTGTTCCTAAATCAACATTTTCAGATGTTATTCAAAGCTTAATGGTAAAACAACTTCACCAAACTCTTGTGAAAATGTCTTTGTATGAGTTAATCCAAAGCTCATCCCAACACTATCAAGATTTGACTAGTGACTTGCAAGAAATTAAGGTATAATTAGATGATCCCCAACCTCTTGCAGCTTTGGTTGGCTCTCTTACTTCTATCTCCCTAATTTATTTTAGTAATTCAGAAATTCTACTTCAACATCTTAAAGATCAGGATTCTACCCTTTTCATTACCACATTTATTGATCAATCTCATATCTAGAGAGTTATGATTGATGAGGAAGCAAGTATTAATATTATTTCCACCCATTCCTATTAACATCTATCCCTTATTGACAATTGCATGTCTCAAACTGATGAAGTACTTTGTTCCTTTAATGATACTAGAACTACTATGGTGGGCACTATTGTCTTACATATTCATGTAGGTCCCCACATTATTTTTGAGCTCTTTTATATTATGGAAGGAAAGTTCCAATATAACATACTTCTTGGATGACCTTGGATACATCTTATGGCATGTGTACCCTCAAATTTTCACTACGGTGTCAAGTTTGAACATGATGGACAAGTACATGTTATACCTACTAACCCACCTCTATTTAAAACATGTAATATGATCTATACTCCCAATGATGTTCTCATCCCATTGAAAACATCCATCTTCTTTGAATGATGCTTTTTAATATTCCACTATCTCCACTCTTAAGATTACATAGATACTAACAACATTAATTCTTGACAAAGATCCCATGGAGGAGACCTTTCAACAATTGTCACTCAGTCAATATCATATGTTGACACTCGACATGTTTTATACTCCACAAGAATATCGATGGCTTCACATGCACCCAACTTATGACCCTCATCTTGGGATGGTCATCCCTTATGGCACTCCTAACCTTTAAACTAATTTCACAAATGGGGGAGTTGATCAAGCTCCCACTATTAGCAATCTATCTTTTTTACCAAAACCATCTACCTATACTTTTCTTTCCTGATTAACCTTAGATTCACTCACACCTATCTCTATAGATGTTCCTAGAAAGGATTTGGTTTGGGTCATTAAAAAAAATGTGTCCACATGACTATTGAATATCCTACTAGTAACACCATTGAAAATGCCAAAAAGTTGCATGGGGTGGGATACAATGAATTAAATAAACTCACTAAAACCTCACATGAACCAATTGTCAAAGAACCAATCTCTCCTTCTCCACCTTCTTCTCCACAATCACCTACCAAATTTGAGGTATCTATACCTCCTAATTTTATTTTATTTTTAATAAATTCCATCCATTTGGGGATGCTCACCTATCGTTAGGGTAAGGAAACAAGGTTCCTTCATCTCCTTCATCCTAAAATAATTGATGAAGATTATCCCACTATTAACATTATTCAATATCAAGATGATGACACAATTCTCACCTACATGGGTGAAGATGATTCATATATCCAATTATCACTCCCATATAAAATTCAAGCTATGTTAAATATATCAACTATTGACATCAACCTGCCCTCCCATGATAACCTTCACATCCTCAAGATTGGCCAATCTTTAGATTACTCTGAGTAAGCTGATTATGCCACATTTCTTAATGACCATAACAAAGCCTTTGCTTGGTCTTGTAATGACATTCCTGGTATTTACCCCTCCATCATCACCCATAATATTGTCACCCATCAAGATGCTAAAACTATTAAGCATAAGCTTCACAAAATGCATCCTTGTCTCACTCTCCTTGTCAAAGAAGAGCTCCAACACCATTATATTAACTTTATATAACCCATCGACTACCCATAATAGATTTACAATTTTTTTCCTATCACCAAAGTGACTGAGGGAATCTATATTTACATTGACTATCATGATTTAAATCTTGCCTATCTAAAAGATGATTTTCCATTGCCTAGTATCGACCAACTTGTTGATCAAATGGTTGGCTATGAGATGCTATCACTTATGGATGGATTCTCTAGATATAATCAAATCATAGTCACTCCTGAGGATCAACACAAGACCACCTCTATTTCCCCATGGGGGAATTTTTGTTATTGAGTCATGCCTTTTGGCCTAAAAAATGCTAATGCAACCTACCAACATGCCATGACCTACATTTTCCATGTTCTCCTACACAAAATTATGGAGGATTATGTAGATGACTTAGTCAATACATATAAACTTTTCCAAGAACAATTGACAATATTTAAAACCATATTCACTCATCTCATCCAATATAACATTTGACTAAACCCAAAGAAATGTGTCTTTAGTATTCTTTTAAGGAAATCCTTAAGTTTTATCATTTCTCTTAGTGGTATGCTAAGGTTAGAGCAATCTTAGAGATGCCCCCACCTATGAATATCAAAAAACTCCATAGACTACAAGGTAAACTTTAGTCAATTTGATGCTTTAATTCCTAATTATCTAATCACTACCAACCCTTTCACCATCTCCTCAAAAAGGATATCTCCTTTTAATGGAATAAAGATTGCCAAGAAGCCTTTGACACACTTAAATAATACCTCCTTTCCCCACTAGTTCTTATTCTACCAAATTAAAATCAATCTTTTTACCTATACATCTCCATAATAGACCATTGTCTAGGTACTATGATTGCATATCAAGGTGGCCAGCACTGAGAAAAAACAATTTATTACATAAGCCACACACTTATTAATTATGAGACCTGATATACTCATACTAAATTTTTTTTCCTTGCATTGGTATTTTCCACCTCTAAGCTTTGCCATTATCTCCTAAATCACAAAACTTATCTGGTCACCCATACTTGATCTTCTCAAATACATGCATTCTAAACCTTATCACAACCAACATGTAGCTCAGTGGCTCATGTTTCTTGCTAAATTTGACTTAGAGTTTATTTAATAAAAATATATTAAAGGGAAAACAATCATTGACTAGTTATTTTCTACCCCTTTACCTGATAACCAACCTTCAAACCTTGAATTCCCTGATGAATCCATTGCAACACTCTCCTCTAATGACATCCCCTATCAAATGATGATGTTCTTTGATGGATCTAAATGCCAACATGGTGGGGGTGCTAGGGTCATACTTATTCCTTTAGATGGTGAGATTATGCCTTTGTCATTTAAACTAGATTTTGAATGCACTAACAATATGACTAAATATGAGGCTTTGATTTTAGGACTTCAAACAACTCTATTCTTGGGTATCAAATCCATAACCATTTTTGATGATTCTTAACTAGTGGTTAACCAGGTTAATGGTTCCTACTTATGCAAAAATAAAATTTTGTAGTGGTATAAACATCATGTAGATACACTCTTGGGATCATTTGACTCTCATCTCTTGTAAACTATTCCTTGATCTACAAATAATTTTGCTGACACAATGGCTTCACTTGATTCACACATACCCTCTTCATCCTCATCTTTGAGAATATATGTCACCATGCATCACCTAACATTACCCTTTTATGTCTTAGCTAACATCCTCTTTGTCAAAAATGTAACAATCAACCCACAAGACTTATGGTATAAATAACTCATAGATTATTTGTCCTTTTCTATTACCCCTTTTGATCTTTCTAATAATGGGAAACAAACCTTCATAAAACCTACCGCTCATTACACTATACTAAGGGGAATTTTTTAAAAGAAAACTTTTGATGGTCTTTGTTGACAAAGTGGACTGTACCCTTGATAGAAGGATGATCTCCTGTCTTCCACACATCACAATGGAAACTCCCCTCTCACCTGTGGGTCTAGAAAAACTAGGGGGAGAGTCTCTAGATAAGGGCTAGCTCCCTTTGATGAATCTAAGTTGTTCCAATAAGTTTCTAATACATATATATATATATATATATATATATATATATATATATATATATATATATATATATATATATATATATATATATATAATGGGGGGTGAAAAGAGAGAAGGATTATTGAAAAATAGAACCTAACCTAAGAGGGTGATTTACCAAACAAGATTGATCTACTCACAGTCACACTCTAAACCATAAGAACACATACATACACTTTAACTGATAAAGGGAACAACTACAGGGAGCTTGATAGGGAGGATTTAATGGAAACATAGAAAAAGATCTTACTATAGGTGTTGTAAGAAAAAGCACGCTATCTAGTAACCTCTTTCTTCCTCTACGATCTAGATACAGCTCTTCTTATCACCTAAAAGAATGGAGCTTTGTATATACCTGGTGTGTTGGTATCAGGCCTATGAAAGCATTAAGAAAGAAATGGTTGAACACAATTTTAACACTCAGACACACTTAGAGATATATGCAACCATAATAGAGGTAAAAAATCATATTTTATTGATTCTAGGTGAAAATTAGCAGGGCTTCACCTTATAATATGAGAGATCCCTTTCTCAAAATGAGAAGCTTCAATATATAGAGGAAGAAAAGGCCTTTTGGCTCTTTTTTACAAATGGCCCATGCATGTTATGAGCATTGGGAATCAGAAGCCACTTGATAGATAATGTTGTGTTGGTTATCAGACTTGACTTTGGCATTCAAACATTATTATGAAAGCATGGGCAGTGTCATTTGTCTGCAAACAAGACCACTCTTTGAAGGCATTCATGTAGTTTGTCTACTCATCCATGCAAAATGAAGGAAAAAAAATGGGTCACGCTATTCACTATTTGCACTCCTTGATGAGCACTTGGCAGATACTATTTCAACTATAGGAATAACTCACCTCTCCTTTGCCACCTGGGCTATTTTGTCTATTTTTTTACTTGGATCTTTTGCCTCTTCCTAGATTTTTTTCTAGTTCTTTCAGCTCTTTAAACTCCCTTCTCAGTGGTCTGTTCCTTTTGGCCTTAAGACTTTGAATTCCTTCAAGCTCATGTCTTTTATTTAAATATTAATGGCTATTTCATTACCATAAAGTTGACGTTCATGCACCCATTGTTTCTATTCAAATTTTGCTTTCAATTTCAAGGAAGAATTAAGAAACTTAAGAAAGGATGGTCAAGTCTTGATGTACCTAGATAAAGTCTATGCACCGTAATCTAGACGCTGTGAGTACTCCTCTTTGGCTGTGGAGGAATGACACCTGCAAAGAAAAGAAGCTTGGACAAAAGAAGGTGTTAAATGGATAGATGGTGGGTTGTCAAGCAAAAGCTTGATCCCAGAAGTATGAAAACTTCCTTAAGGGATATAAACCCACTAGTCAATGGAAAGAAATGTCTGATAAATAGCTGAATGATGAAGAACTAAAATGATAAAGAAATGGAATGAAAAAGGGAAGCAAAGACTTACTTGAAAGAAGCTGTCGAACTGGTCACAGTCACCGGCGTCAGTTGGTTAAGGTGCTAATGTCGGTTAATCTGCCGATGTCGGTTGGGGTAGTGACCGGCGTCGGTAGAGGCAAAGGTCTTTGGACGAGGTTTGAGTTGGTCTATGGTCTGTGGACAGAGTTTGGTCAGGGTCTGGGTCTGTAGACAAGGCCAAGGAAGGGTCTGGGTTTTGTTAATAGTCTTGAGACAAAGTTTTGGGCTTGGTTAAATGGTCTGGGGTTTGGGTTTGAGAGTCTGGTTGAATGGGCAGAGTGTATGGTCTGATATAGGATGGAGGAAACAGGGAGGTGGATAAATCAAGATTCGAGTCTGGTTTAGTTAAGAGTCTGGTCTAGGGAGATATTGTTTGAAAGCAATAATTGAAAAGAGAATAAAAACATAGACAATATACTTACCTGTGCCTTGTGGAAAGTGTGCTACTGATGATTCCCGTACCTACTGTTGATGTAACCTATGTGGAGAACTTGTTGCTGATGGAGAACCTAAAAATTTTGCTGCACCTGAGGGAGAGAGTGAGGGGCTTGACTGAGAGATTTTGCAGATTGACGGATGGCCGAAGACTCAAGGTTTAAGGATCCGTAACTTGCTTCCAGAGATTAGTTGATTTCCAATTGTGATCCAAAAAGACTCTAAAAAAATTGGTTAAGTATAACCGACGTCGGCGATTTCGCCAGCGTCGGCCGACCCTTGACCGATGTCGACGGGGTTAGAATGGGCAAAAAGAGCCACTAAGCCCATTTTTCATCTGCCAAGTGCACTATCAGTTGGAGAATGTTGAGGTTTGGGCTAAATACGCACGAGAGTTTGTTAGGCGGTTAGAGAGAAGTAGGAATAGGTCTTGGGTGAGTCATAGGATGAGAATTAGTCCAAGGTGAGGTGTCCTAGGTGAGGTGTCATGGGTGATGTGTCCAA
Source organism: Torreya grandis (assembly GCA_037957365.1). NCBI lineage: Eukaryota > Viridiplantae > Streptophyta > Pinopsida > Cupressales > Taxaceae > Torreya > Torreya grandis. The sequence continues at coordinate 1,578,008 of JARHVA010001372.1, forward strand.
GGAGGGGGGTTAATTCAAAATATGTTAATTATTTTAAATTAGCAATTGTTAGGAATGGGTTAGGAATGGACTAAGGGGGAAAGTGACCAAGGGTTAGACACTATTTAGGTGTCTACATTTGCCCCTTTTTGTCTTATTGGTTGCTCTAAGCGAACTTTAAGACAAAAATAGGAGTCGGTTGCCCCAGGTATGGGATAAGGTTGATTTTGTCTTATTGGTTGTTCAAGTGAACTGCAAGACAAAAATAGGCGAGAGTTGGTTGTCCCGATTATGGATGAGGTATCCCCCCCTCAAAGTAGGAGTCGAGAGAAGGGAACCTAGAATTGGGTGCTGATTTGACAGAAAGTGGAGGAGAAAAGGGGGAAGATGGAGTGAGAATGCTGCAAAAGTTATGATTGCACGTACACCACTTCACAAGGATGGTCAAGTCAAATTGTCACAGGTCAAAGGTCGAGGAGTGCCAAAATTAAAATAACCAGGCCCGAGCATTAGTCATCTACTGATTGGGTTATTCAATCTAAGTTGAAGCTCCAATGGTCATCGTGTTCTAGGTATCCCAGGCTTAGGAAGTGCTCCTAAAAACATGAAAAAGTCACAAGTAGTGCAGATCAACTGGCTTACGATCCTATACTTGTGAAGGTCAAAAGTGTGTGCACAATTTTGCTAACCAATCATGAGGTAGCATACATGCAAAAACAACCAAGGCAAAATCATTTTGGAAGTAGTCATAGTTTTCAGGAGATGGGCATGATCTCCAATGTCTGGTGGTCGATGGATGGATGCAAAAGTGATCTAAATGTGCCCCAAGGGGCCAAAATGACATGGTCTAGAGGACTGACTAATTGGGGGCATGATTTTGGTCATTTTGAAGAGGGATGAAGTTTTAAGGCCATCGACGTCGGTTATATAACCGATGTCGGTTGCCAAAAGAGGCCGACATCAGTGGAAATTGGCTGACATCGGCGGTCTAGTGCATGATTCTACCGACATCGGCGGCCTACCAAATCTGACAAAACTGGATTGGTGGCCCACCAAAAGTCATTTGTTAATTTGATTGAGAGAGAAAAAAAGAGCTCTGGAGTTTAGTGTTTGAAAGTGACTCCAAGTTGACTGAGGAGAGGTGTGAGGTGTCAGATAGGCATTGGTGAAGAGAAGGATCAAGTTGGTGATTGATTAGAGGCTGCAGAGGCGTTTATGGGCCCAAGGAAGTGTGATAGCAGAGAAACACAATGGAGATGGCAGAGGGGATTAGAGGACCCGTGGGCGTTCCACCACCAGCAGCACCCATCGTGCCACCACGCCGGCAATGCCGGGATGAGGTAGGAGGGTCTCTGAACCCTATTTGATTCATTTTTTTTTTTTTTTTTTTTTGAAAGTTTTATTGTTTTGAGGCATAAATCGAGGGGGAGGGTAGGTAGGAAGGTGGGTGGTTATCTAGGATAGCTTAGGAGTCTTTTTAGAGGGTTTTTGGGGGGTGTTGGGGTGAAAAATGGGGAAGCCCTAAAAATTAGGGCTCACCCCGTTCAGCCCTAGGGCCGAACCAGTCGCTGACATCAGTGATCCCACCGGCGTCAGCCGACCAGCGACCGGCATCGGTTACTAACCTACCGACGTCAGTCACTAAGTGGCCGACGTCGGTTAGGTGAGTGCCATCAGCGGCACGCTAACCGATGTCAGTGGCTGCCTGGTCAAAAAGAGTGGTAAAAAATGGTCAAGTCGAAAGGCCGAAGCTATGTCAAGGGCTTCTTAGGTGTTGGGTTAGGTATATATGGTCAGAATGGTTGGTAAAATAGGAAGAATAGGAACAATTTTAACATGAGATTGAATGTGGATGGATGGATGCAAGCGAGGTAGACTCTGATGCTATGGGATCGCCTCTCAACCTTGCTGACGTGGATGCGCGGAGGCATGTCAGTTGAGGAGTGGGCACAGATGAGCACAGTCGGGTTAGGCAGGTTGAGACGCTACTGCAGAGTGGCGAGGGACGTGAGCCTTATGGTAGCATTGATAGAGCGGTGGGACCATGCCACCAACACCTTCCACCTGCCGATGGGTGAGATGACGGTCACGGTTGAGGATGTGTACCAAATTTTGTGGCTGCTGGTACATGGAGCTGATATCTATGTGTGCTTGAGAGAGGCACATGACATTCACATGGTCACGCTGTTTGGGGAGCACGTCATAGAGACGAGCTACCATTTAGCCAGTTTCACATATGAGCCTTTGTACGTGGATGAGGACGCACATTGGCTGGTGATTCTGATGATGATCGGCATCCCAGTGTATGCATTCCCAGATGCAGAGGGAGGCAGGTTCTTGGTGGCCATGACTAGGGTTTTGATGGATATGCTAGAGCAGCAGACAGTGTTCACCTAGGTGCCCATTTTTTTGGCCCAGGTATACAGAGAGTTATGGGGCATCAGTCGGTGACGATGGTATAGCCTGTGTGTAGGCCATCTTCTCCATTGCTAGGCATATGAGCAGATTGTGGTTACCCGACCGCTCAGCCTCCCAGTGGTGATCTAGGCCAGCTTTAGGTTCGGGTTCAAGTGATGGCATGAGGTTATGGTGTAGACACATGTGGATGGAGTGGTCAGGGATATTGACCACTATCGAGGCGTACTGGAGGGCCTGATTCTAGTAGATATTGTCTGGAGACCATACTTGGTCTATCCAGCGTTCAGAGACCAGAGTGAGTAGATGGTCGGGATGCAGAGCATGTGATGGGTCAGAGGTAGGTGAGTCAGCGAGATCAAGAGGATTCCAACTGAGAGAGTGCGGTGCCAATACGAGCTGCTACAGGATGTACCTCCCACTTTTCCACAATACAGGTAGGATGACATAGAGGTGCCACTCCCACTGCCAGAGGAGACAGAGGAGCCCGATTTTGAGGAGTTGCCGATAGGACTTGGGATAGCAGACCCAGGGTGTACAGAGGCCTACACGGCATGGTGGGTAGGGCAATACAGAGGCATACAGGTGGGTCCCTAGCCAGATCTACAGGCTGTCACGAGGGAGCGGGATACATCCTGCGAGGAGAGGGACACTGCATGGCAGGAGAGAGATGCGGCTCAGGCCTAGGTCTTAGTTTTTTAGGGATAGCTAGCAGGGGTTATAGGGCAACTGGCAGAGATGATAGGTTAGGTGGCAGTGTTGATAGGGCAGGTCACTCTATTACAGGGGTAGCTAGCCATAGCCCAAGCACAGGTAGTGGCAGGTCAGAGCTTTGGAGGGCAGGGCCCATGGCAGTAGCCATTGCAACAGTCAACATTTTCACAGCGGGTAGGACCGTCAGCATCAGTGCACCTAGGCCAGCCACAGCCACAGGGGTCAGGACAGGGCACAGCAACAGGGCAGATGGGTCCACCGCAGACTGTATCTCTAGTGAGATACAGTGATGCGCTAGACGAGATCACATATTATGAGAGGGCCATCAGGGGGTTCCCTTAGATACAGCGATACTCAGAGATGCGAGCGGAGTAGAGCCGATAGAGGTCTATGTCTCGAGTGACGGTTTTAGGGTCTCACAAACGGCACAGATCAGAGGGGGGAGAGGATACAGCCTCTTCTCAGCCACTGCCACCACCACCACAGCCACAGCCTTGAGGGCAGCCCTTGAGATTGATTATTTTTTATGTATATACCAGCCTATGAGCCGAAGATGAGAGATGTATAATGAGAGAGAGAGACAGACATAGATTGTGTCTTATTGTATAAAACTATTTTTGATAAATATATATATGAGCATTTTTGATTTAGTGACATGTGTAATAAGAAAATGTATGGATGTGTTTTGATGTTTATGCCATTTTGATGTGATGCATGTGTTGATATTATGTGTTATGCGTATGATGCTATGATGAAAATGAATGTGATGATGAATATGTTTATGAAATGGTTATATGATGATGACTTTAGATTAGATGATGATAGATGTGATATTTAATGTTTAACTTGTGGATTATATGATATGAATGTTTAATGAGTTGTGATGGATGATATTTATGACTAATGACTTATGTTGTTATAATGAAAATGAGAGTATACTAATGATTATGTGAATATGTGATTGATTGTGCTGTGATTGACAGGTGAGGAGAGAAGGAGATGGAAGAAAGTGATGAAGAAAATGGCCGAGCTAACCCCAGAAGACCCCATGTCAACTGAGTGCTGCCTACATAGACCCTGTCATTAGGGCCTAAGGCCAATGTAGTTCTCCCAAGAAGGGAGGAAAAAGATTGAAGTGGTTGATTATTGGTCTAGTCATGAGAATGGTCTAGCATGTTCATATGTCTGAGAGAACATACTTGAAATGACAAAGAGGAGATGATGCTACAACATTTTCCAGATGGTGTAAGCTGTAACATTGGTCAGGGTTTTTCATCCCTAGCAACTATCCATATTCATGATGGATGTTTGCTAAAAATGAATTGAGGTCTATTTATGTTTCAGCAAGTATTGGTTTATGCTTAACATAAATTGGGTGGTTGATAGTTTCCATATGTTTGATGTCTATGGAAACCATAATGATTAGGCTATGTGGATGGTTTGAAAAGAGTCGGATTAAGTCATTTTGACAAATGATGTGGGTGAATATGACCAAAGTATAGGCAAAAAGTAAGAGGCATAAGTGCCCTTTTATTGACAAGGACCAAAAAGACAACATAGACAGGGGTTGTTAGAACCAAGAGCCCCATTTATGCGTTGCGTCATTGACCATAGTTATGTTAGAGCGGTAATAAAATCCCTTTTGACATTAAAGTGAGATCGAAGTCCCTTGAGTAGGTGATATGATAGGAGGAAAAGGGTAACCCATTTTTAGAGTATGGATAACTTTGCCCCTTTTTATAGGAGACCTTAAGACAAATACAAGTCAAGTTCATGACCCGATTTTTTTTTTTGAGAGAGAGCGGACTGATCAATGCGGGAAGTCCACATAAAAGATGTCATTTTTTTTGGTGGTCATTTGTGAAGCTGATTGATGTGGGAAGCTTCTGAACAAGTGATGTTTATAGCAAGATTTAGTCATAGCCATCCTTTGAGGGAGTGGTCTATACTTTGCTTTATATATTTAAGGGATTTTGAATAGTTGTCCTTCGAGGGAGCAGTCTATTAGCTACAGCAATGATAGTGCAGCTATCCTTCAAGGGAGCGGTCTGCTTTTTGGTTTGGTTTTGTGACCTTGGATATTTTGACATCTTGATTTAGTTTTGATAGAATATTGAGTCATGGACAAGACTTATAGAAGGTCAAGGGCTCCCTTTTATTAGGATGAAGCATCTGTACATCATAAAAGGGTTGTAGATAATTTTGTTAAGGGAAAAAGGGTGAAGTTGATTAAGGATTTAAAGGATAAGGATTGCTCAAGGGATGAGCTCAAGTTAAATTTTAAGTGGATGAGTACTCGACTAACAGTAGAATGGTCGTAGATGCAAAGCACTAAGGGTCTCAGGTTCTGGTCGGCCTTCAAGAGAAGATAGATGATAAGTCCCTGATCCATACTTGTGCATTATGATATAAGGTCCGAGGCAATTAGGAGCAAATTTACCTCATTTACTCTATTCCATATTGGTCACATGTTGGTTCTCTTTGAGGATGAGATCTCTGATATTGAAATCTCATTCTCTCAGAGTTTTATTATAGGCACGCTTAATGCAATTTTGATAGACATGGAGATGATTGAGGGCAGCAAGACGACGTTCATCAAGTAACTCAAGTTGAGCTAATCGATCTTGATGAAAGTCATCATTAGAAAGAATGTCATGGAGTGAAATGTGAAGAGATGGGATTTGTACTTCGAGAGATAAGACAGCCTCTGTTTTATACACTAGAGAGAAAGGGGTAGCACCCGTAGAGGTTTGGATGCTAGTGCGGTAGGCCCACAAAGCGAAGGGTATTTGAACGTGCCAATCCCTTCCAGTGTCGTTGACCACCTTCATGAGAATTTTAGTTAGGATTTTGTTAGAAGCCTCGGCCTGCCCATTTACTTGTGGGTAGTAAGGCGAAGAAAAACTGAGTTTAATGCCAAAAGAGTTGCAAAGTTTTTGGACGGTCTTGTTTTTAAAGGACTTGCCATTGTCGGTGATGATTTTGTGAGGTACACCAAAATGACAGATGATGTGGGTGTTGATGAAGTTGACAATCTTGTCGGCTTTTGTGGATATGAGAGGAATAGCTTCCACCCATTTAGTAAAATACTCGGTGGCAGTGATGATGGACTGATGACGAAGAGACGAATGAGGGTTAATCTTGTCGATGAGATCTAAGCCCCATTGTGAAAATGGCCAGAAATCTTGAGTAACTTGTAAGGCGTGACTGGGGAGATGAATCAAGTTAGCATGCTACTGACATTTGATGTAATGCCAAACATAATCGCTACAGTCTTGATGAAGTGTGGGCCAATAATAACCTAGGCGAAGGATGCGCTTGGCAACTGAGTTACCACTGAAGTGTCCACCACAAATCTCGTCATGGGCTTGTTTAACAGCATGAGAAGCTTCAGTGGAGTTTAAACAGTGAAGAAGAAGGCCGTGAAAACCTCTTTTATAGAGAAGGCCTCCTAGTATGGTATAGCGAGCGGTGCGCTTGATGAAAGCCCGCCGTGCATTGTTAGAGAGGTTGAGAGGAATGAGAGAATGAGTCAAGTAGTCCTCAAGTTGTTTATACCAAACATCTTGTGAACTAGAGTCTATGGTGTGGATGAGATTGATGTCAGTGGAAATGTATGAAGGCAATGGCACATGATGTACCATACATAAATTTTTGATGAGGATGATGATAAAGAAGGAATATGAGAGGCAAGGGAAGCCATAGTGTCAGCAAACTTATTTGTCGATCGAGGAACAGTCTGCAATAAATGATGGTCAAAAGATGCTAGAAGGGTGTCAACACGGTGCTTGTATCTTTGTAAAATTTCATTTTTACAAAGATACGAACCATTGATTTGATTGACGACAATTTGTGAGTCACCGAAGATGCTAATAGACTTGATATTTAAAGAAAGGGCAGTTTGAAGTCCCAAAATTAAGGCTTCGTATTTGGCCATATTATTGGTACATTCAAAGTCAAGTTTGAAAGATAGGGGCATGGGTTCACCTTCATGTGGAATGAGGATGACCCTCGTACCTCCACCGAGTTGACATTTAGAGCCGTCGAAAAACATCGTCATTTGGTAGAATGTGTCATCGGTCGAGAGAGTGGCGATAGATTCATCAAGAAACTCGCACTGAGAAGGTTGATTGTCAGGAAGAGGGGCATCTGCTAGTTGGTTAGCGATTGTTTACCCTTTTATAGATTTTTGCTGGACAAATTCTAAGTCAAATTTAGCAAGAAGCATGAGCCAACGAGCCATACGCTGGCTTTGATAGGGTTTAGAATGCATGTATTTGAGGGGATCAGTGTGGGTGACGACAAAGGTTTTGTGATTGAGAAGATAGTGATAGAGCTTGGTAGTGGCAAAGACTAATGCCAAACAGAGTTTCTCGGTATGAGTATACCGAGTTTCATAGTTGACAAGTGTTCGGCTTATGTAATAGACTACTTGCTCACGGTGTTGCTCATCTCGATGCGTGATCATGGCACCTAATGAATGATTGGTTGTTGAGATGTAGAGGTAGAAGGGTTGGTCATCTTTCAGTGGAATAAGGACTAGTGGAGAGACCAAATAGCGTTTGAGGGTGTCAAAAGCCTCTTGGCAGTCTGTATCCCATTTAAAGGAGACGTCCTTCTTGAGGAGGTGATGAAAGGGTTGGCAACGGTCAGAAAGTTGTGAAATGAAACAGCGGATGGATTGGAGCTTCCCTTGTAGGCTATGAAGTTGCTTGAGATTAGTTGGAGGTGGCATTTCGAGGATAGCACGGATTTTGGCAGGATCTATCTCGATGCCACGAAAAGAGACAATGAATCCCAAGAGTTTTCTTGAGAGGACCCCAAAGACACATTTCTTGGGGTTAAGATGGACTTGGTACTGAAGAAGGTGAGAGAAGATGATTTTGAGGATAGTCAAATGGTCGCTACGAAGTTTAGACTTGCCAAGCAAGTCATCGACATAGTCATCTATGATTTTATGGAGGAGATCGTGAAAGATGTAAGTCATGGCACACTGATATGTAGTGCCTGAATTTTTCAGACCAAAAGGCATGACTCGATAGCAGAAAGTTCCCCATGGTGTAATGAAAGTGGTTTTGTGCTGATCTTTCAGTGCAATCAGTATTTGGTTGTATCCTGAAAATCCATCCATGAGTGATAACATCTCATGGCCAGCCATAAGATCAACAAGTTGGTCAATGTTTGGAAGAGGAAAGTCATCTTTGGGACAAGCTAGGTTAAGGTCACGATAGTCTGTGCAGATCTGGATCCCCCCAGTCGCCTTGGTGACAGGAACGATGTTAGAGACCCACTGCGAATAATCGATGGGTTGGATGAAGGAGACAGAAAGAAGGTGTTGAAGCTCTTCTTTGACAAGAAATGCAACATGAGGATGCATTTTGTGAAGCTTTTGCCTAACAGGCTTAGCCTCTGGGTTTATGACAATGTTATGAGTGGCAATGTTAGGGTCGATGCCAGGCATGTCAGCGTAGGTCCAGGCAAAGGCTTTGCGATTGTCTGAGAGAAATGTGGTATAGTCGATCTGCTCCTGGGTGTCTAAAGACTGACCAATCTTTAATACTTGAGGAACATCAGAAGATGAAAGGTTAATGTCAATGGTTGATTCATTTAACATAACCTGTGTTTTAGAAGGGAGGAAGCGCTGGATGAAAGAGTCATCGGCACCCATATATGTAAGAATAACATCGTCATCTAAGCAGTGGACTGTGTTGATGGTTGCCAATTCATCGTCTATCATGCTGGGATAAATGAGAGGGAGAGACTGGGGAACCCCGTTGAGCTGATAGGTTAGGGGTTCCAAGTGGATGGTGTTTATGCAAAAAAAAACTAGGAGGGATGGAAACCACCGACTCCATAGGTGAGGATGGAAGAATAGGCGAGTCTAGAAGAAATTAGTCGATGGTTGGTTCAGGGGAAAGGTTTATGGAAGCCTCAGTGGGTTCTTAGAAACCCAGTCCATACCGTTTCTTTGCGTTATCGTCATTGGGTGGTTCGATAGGCCGATGGGAGCCTTGTTCATAACGTCTAAAGCCAAAACCCTTCCATGCACACCTATAAAAGTAGGTATGTGCAAAGGTGGGGTTGCCAAGAAAGGAGAAATTAGATGTGAATATTTGAGGCAAGGAAGAAGGATTTGATTCAGTAGGAGCTTGATCCAGCCCCCCATAGATGAGATTGGTTTGAAGACTAGGAGGACCATAAGGAATGACCATTCCGATCTGATAGTCATAGTTTGGGTTTTGATGAAGTTGTCCATACTCTTGAGGAGTCTGGAACATGTCTAGAGTAAGGAAACGATATTCCCCTAGTGAAAGTCTTTGGAAGATGTCGTCCATGGGGTCCTTGGTTGTTAATTGAGAAGATGATGTGGTGGCAACCGCTGTTTGTGTACTAGTTGACACTTCTGCAGATGGAGATGATGTTTGGGTTGATGCCTTGAGCAGGATAAGAACGTCGTTTGGGCTATAGGTCATGTTACAAGTCTTAAAAGGGGATGGGTCGGCAGGAATGACATGGACTTGTTTGTCATGTTCAAATTTGACACAACGGTGAAGTGTTGAAGGGACGCAAGCCATGGCACGGATCTAGGGTCACCCTAATAGCATGTTGTATTGGAATTCTCCCTCAATGATTTAGAAGAGCTCCGAGATTGTGCGTGGACCAATGTGGATATGAAGGACAACAATGCCAATAGTGTTAGCGGTGGTGTCATTAAAGGATCTAAGGATTGCGTCAGTTTTTGATACGCAATTCTTGGGAAGGGCCAATTGGTCAAAGGCATGGGAGGAAATGATATTAATGCTAGCACCCCCATCGATCATAACTCATTTAATATGGGTTCGATCAACGTAGGTTGTGATGAAAAGAGCAGCGTCCTAATCTTCCACGATAGAGGTAGGAATTTCAGAATCACTGAAAGTAATGGAGGCAACGGGGGATAAAGAATGGACTAAGGCAGCTAGTGGTTGAGGGTCTTCAGGTTGGACTTCTGCTGCTTGTAGGGCTTTGATTAGAGCCTGGAGATGCTGGGGGGAACTTTGGATAAGGTCATATAGGGTCATCTTCACAGGCATTTGGTGAAGTTGTTTTATCATAGATTCTGTGATTGCCTCTGAAGAAGTGGGTTGGGACGCACCTAAGATGGAAATCTTGGGTTTTGGTGGTTGAGGTGCCTGGACAAAAGGATAGGTCCAAGGAATAGCTACTTTTTCTTTCACCTTGTCCTTTTGTGACCTAGTGGTTATATGAATAGCATTGATTTCAAATATAGGAGGTGAAAAGGGGTCACGGCCTGCTGGTGAGACGTTGATATAGTTAAAGAGGTTGGATGGGAGGGTGTCGAGGGTTGGTCAAGAGTGTCCTCAAGGAGAAGAGTGTCTTTCTCCATATAGCGGTGAATGACTGCCTTGAGGGCATAGCAAGTCTCAGTATCGTGTCCTGCTGTGCGATGGTATAAACAAATCTTCGTATCATCGAACCAAGACGGTTTTGACCCGAGAGGTTGGAATGGCTTGATGGAAGGAAGGGTAATGCTAGAAGTTTGCAAAATTTGGCGTAATATCAAAGCGTATGAACCTTCTAAGGGGTCCGTGCTTGTTGATGCATGATGCGCTGGTGACTTTTGCTTAGGGGATGTTGAAGAAGGTTTTCATACCACCTTTTGGGTTGGTGGTGTGGTGACAGGTGAAGACGGCACTTTCTTTGTGAGAGGTGCTAAATTTTTGAGAGGGGGTTGACTTGTGATTGGCAAAGGAAGTAATGGAGGTAATTTGTGTTGGTTAAGGGTCGGAGTAGGAAGCACACCGAGTAGGGTAGAAGGATGAAGACCTAGGATGGAGGGCAAAGTTGATGGTGGAGGAGGGGTTCACTTCTATGGTCTGGCAGTCTTCTTCGACTTGGCTGGAAGACTACTCTTGGTCGAGGCCTGGTTTAAGTCCACCTTCACTTGCGAGTGAGTGAGGGTAGAGAGAGGGTGAACACCAAGTGTCTTAATCGGTTTAGATTGGGTAGATGTAGATTTAGAAGCAAGAGTTTGGTTTTTGTTGAGAGTCTTGGGCGATTCTACCTTGGGAGGATTGGCAGTATGAGATGAGAGGGTATGGGAATGTTGAAGAACTTTAAGATGTTCCCACAATCCCCGATGCTCCACTTTCCTTGAAGGGAGAAGTTATAATTTCTCCACTAGTCGAGAAAATGGTTGAGAGGATGTTGGATGAGGTTGGGATCCTTGAGAAGATGTGTTAGGTGTGGCAGTAGTTTCAGACCCAAGATATGTGGGAGTTATAACTGGGTTGTCATTGGTTGAGGAAAATGGGGAGTCAAGTTCTTCTCTTGGTGGAGAAGGAACTGGAGAGTGTGACTCCTCAAGTGGGTAAAGGGCAGGGATTATGGTGCCCTCCACTTGCGGTCAAGGAGTGGGTAAGGTCAGGTCCTCAATAGGTAGAAGAAAGGAGGATGGTGAGACTGGTGGTGCCGGTAAGGTTGAGGCATCCTCCAAGATGAGAGAGGTTGATGGAGAACTAACCGGGGAAAGAGGTTCGTCCACACGTGATGGACTGGTAGATGGGCTAACCTCTTGAGGTTGGTTAGGGATGAAGGGTGAGACCGTATTGACCATTCGAATATCATGTTCATGCGTGTTGTCAATCAAGGTCTGGACATTATTTTGGGTTGGTGGATGATTGGGGAATGGTTGCTTGAAGATATCGATGCCCTGGTTTGGAGGTGCATTAGGATTATCTAGAATGAGCTCTCCCTTTTCAAGCATGTCTTGGACTATGTTTTTGAAGGTTTTACAGTTTCCCGTATCATGACCTTTAACACGATGGAAATTGCAGAAGTCATTTTCCCTATACCACGTAGGGATGGCGCATGAGGGATCAAATTGTGGCGGTGGTCAAATTTAGGGAAGGTTGAGAATCCCCTGTTTAACAAGCTTTTCTAGTATAGACGCGTAAGATTCTCCAAGAGGAGTATATTGTCTTTACACATATCTTTGCTGGAATTGACGGGTGGTGCTCTGAGATGTGGATGGCTCAGGCTGATTGGATGAAGAGGATGAAGGTCTAATGACCACAGCGTTAGCTGAAGCTTTAGACTTAGGATTTGACGATGAAGGTTTAGAAGAAGAAGAGTCATTAGTCTTAGAGTTGGGGTTCTTGCTCCGTAACTTGACTTTATTCTCCTTGATGGCATGTAATTCAAGTTTACGGGCCATCGTGAAGGCTTCGTCGAAAGTACGGAAGGTCTGAACCCTTAAAGTGGAAGAAATGTGTTTGGTGCAAGCTCGGGAGAATAGTTCAATAAGTTCAGTTTGAGGTAGGGAAAAGGAGAGTTGATTGATGAGGCCTCTCCAGCAAGTAATGAAGTCAGCTACTGATTCGTCCTCGAATTGGCAGATAGTGTAAAGGTCCGTGATCGAGACCTTTTTGGTGATGTTAATGGAGAAGTGATCAAGAAAGAGCTGGGCCAATTGTGTAAATGTGAAGAGGGAATGGCTGGAAATAGAGCTGTACCAGTCAAGCGTAGCACCAAAAAGGGACATAGGAAATGTGCGCAAGATTAATGCGTCATCATGGGAAATAAGGTAACAGGCATGTCTAAATGCTCGTAAGTGTTGTTGTGGGTCTTCCTTGCTTTGAAAGCGAGAAAATTTGGGAAGCTCCCACTAGTTGTGGTATGGTCTAATTGGAATGGAAGGATGAATAGGCTCATTGCAAATTTGCTCATATGAGAGAGCATTGCATGAGCTGGAAATAGAAGTCTCTAAGCTAGACATTTTATCCATCAGCATTTTGATGATATCTGCTGACGAATTAGCGGGTGGAGCGCCCCCTAGATTATAAGGCTCTTGAAAGATATTAGGAGGGGTGTATGACGTGGATGGTTGCATAGATGAAACATATGGATAGCTGGTTATTGGAGTGAAAGTTGGGGCCAAGGGCACTTGTGTTATGGGGTTGGTTGGCACAAGTTGGATAGGGGCCGTCAAGGATGGTTGAGGAGTGGCTACGCTTGTTGACGGGTAAACGGTTACTCTTATGTTGATAGGTGCAAGAGTAGGGGGAATAGAGACTAGTATGTTTTGGAAAGGTGTGGGGTTTGGTTGAGTGACTTGAGGTTGAGGGAGTATCGGAACCCCCATGGAGATAGGTTTAGATGGAGAGGTTACATTTTGGAGGTAAGACACAGTTGGGTTATTGGTAGAGGTGTTGTCTAGTGGCTGAATTGTAGGTGTTGTTGATGTGATTCTTGTGTCAACTAAAGAAGTCAGCATCCCATAGATTGGGTTGCCTAGGGAGTCTCACATTTGGCTATTCGCGAGATAGTGTTGTAAGGCTTTGACGTTAAGGTCCAATAATTGTGCAAAATCTTGGTCCCCTTCTGGAACGATAAGAGTTTGAGGTGGGGTTGGGCGAGTAGGAGTTCTTTCAGTCTCCGAGTTGAACTCCATTATAGGACTAGTTATAGATGGTGAAGGTGGAAGTAGTTGTTGACTAGCGTGGTCAAGAAGGGCCTTGGTTTGATTGCGTGTCAAAACCATTCAAGGCAAGAAAGGGTCAGGTTTCAGAAAACTGTGTTCTATCAGTCTCAGAAAACGAGAATATATGTTTAAACAGTTAGAAAGTTGGATTTTAAGCTTGCTTTTTTTGAAAAAAGAAAATAGACAGAGACTAAAGTCGGTATAAAAACCGATGTCGGTTAAGAATACTGCCGATGTCGGTTAGATGACTGATGCCGGTATAGAGAAGTTACCGACGTCGGTTATAGGGCCGATGTCGGTTACTGTGTTTTCCAGAAACTCAAAAAAAAAGTTTTTGGAAATAAATAAGACGTCCTTACCAGCTCAAAAAAGATAGATAAAAATAGAAAATATGATGATGACAGACAAATCCTAGCGTTAAATCCATAGAAACAATTTTATTAAGATCATGTGGCTTATGCCTTAATGTGATGTTTGAGGAAGTTGGCTGTAAGAAGGGTCCTAGAATAGGTAATCTAAAGATGGTTTCAGGTATGTTAAGGCACTCAAAAAATTTGTATTAGCTTCCGTAAAGGCCTGGTGCTAAGGAGCAAGCTCCCCTCACTTCACGATTCCAGTGGTTAGCTGGTTTCGCTTAGCCAAAATATACTTTCACTATAGTTTAGACTGTGCCAGAGAATAGAGTTGGCTTTCCCCTTGGTGGTGAAATCCAAGTAGGATTGCCAGGTTGGGTAAGGTATCCGCTGGGTGATGAAATCCCAGTCGGGCCTTGTCTTAAGTGAGTTTGATGTTTTATTGAGTGCACGTGGTCTGGTAGTGTAACATCAAGCGATCTACGATTTATTCAATATGCATTTTACTAATTACTAAATGTGGACTAGAAAATGCAAGCACAAGTAGAAATGTAATGCAATAAGTTTTAAAGCCCTAAATCAAAATGTTAAATTGGAATGAAGACAAGTTTGAGAAAGGGTTGAAGAAAATGATTTTTTGACTAGACTAGAAATGCAAGAAAAAGAAAGAAAAATTTCTTTTTATTTCCTGCTTATGATGTCTTTTTTTTAGAAAAGAAGAATGAGATGAAGAGGAAGAAGCCTAATGCACCTAAATGAACAAAGAAGAAAGGAAACCCAAGGAAGGCCCTAAAGGGGTCCCACCGAGTGTGCCAGAATGTTTTTATTCAAATTTTGCTTTCAATTTCAAGGAAGAATTAAGAAACTTAAGAAAGGATGGTCAAGGCTTGATGTACCTGGATAAAGTCTGAGCACCGTAATCCAGATGCTGTGAGTACTCCTCTTTGGCTGTGGAGGAATGACACCTACAAATAAAAGAAGCTTGGACAAAAGAAGGCATTAAATGGATAGATGGTGGGTTGTCAAGCGAAAGCTTGATCCCAAAAGTATGAAAACTTCCTTAAGGGATATAAACCCACTAGTCAATGGAAAGAAATGTCTGATAAATAGCTGAATGATGAAGAACTGAAATGATAAATAAATGGAATGAAAAAGGAAAGAAAATACTTACTTGAAAGAAGCTGTCGAACTGGTCACAGTCACCGGCGTCGATTGGTTAAGGTGACGACATCAATTAATCTGCCGATGTCGGTTGGGGTAGTGACCGGTGTCGATAGAGGCAAAGGTCTTTAGACGAGGTCTAAGTTGGTCTATGGTCTGCGGACAGAGTTTGGTTAGGGTCTGGGTATGTAGACAAGGCCAAGGAAGGGTCTGGGTTTTGTTAACAGTCTTGAGACAAAGTTTTGGCCTTGGTTAAATGGTCTGGGGTCTGGGTTTGAGAGTCTGGTTGAATGGGTAGAGTGTATGGTCTGATATAGGACAGAGGAAACAGGGAGGTGGATAAATCAAGATTCGAGTCTAGCTTGGTTAACAGTCTGGTCTAGGGAGATATTGTTTGAAAGCAATAACTGAAAAGAGAATAAAAACACAGACAGTATACTTACCTGTGCCTTGTGGAAGGTGTGCTACTGATGATTCCCATACCTGCTATTGATGTAGCATGTGTGGAGAACCTGTTGCTGATGGAGAACCTAAAACTATTGCTGCACCTGAGGGAGAGAGTGAGGGGCTTGACTGAGAGATTTCGTAGATTGACGGATGGTCGAAGACTCAAGGTTCAAGGATCCGTAACTTGCTTCTAGAGATTAGTTGATTTCTAATTGGGATCCAGAAAGAGTCTAAAAAAATTGGTTAAGTATAACCGACGTCGGCAATTCTGCCGGTGTTAGCCGACCCTTGACTGACGTCGACGGGGTTAGAACAGGCAAAAAGAGCCACTAAGCCCATTTTTCATCCGCCAAGTGCACTATCCGTTGGATAATGTCGAGGTTCAGGTTAAATACGCACGAGAGTTTGTTAGGCGGTTAGAGAGAAGTAGGAATAGGTCTTGGGTGAGTCATAGGATGAGAATTAGTCCAAGGTGAGGTGTCCTAGGCGAGGTGTCATGGGTGATGTGTCCAAGGAGGGGGGGTTAATTCAAAATAAGTTAATTATTTTAAATTAGCAATTGTTAGGAATGGGTTAGGAATGGACTAAGGGGGAAAGTGACCAAGGGTTAGACACTATTTAGGTGTCTACACCCATCACCATTTAGTCAATTCCTTCAGCCTTTCCTCTAATTTCTTTGCAAGTGTTCCCTACCCTTTGCAAGGGAACTTACCCTTTAGGCTTT
Source organism: Torreya grandis (assembly GCA_037957365.1). NCBI lineage: Eukaryota > Viridiplantae > Streptophyta > Pinopsida > Cupressales > Taxaceae > Torreya > Torreya grandis. The sequence goes on from JARHVA010001372.1 coordinate 1,594,284, forward strand.
GGGAGACTCCCTCGAACCTTTTGATTGAACCGATTGATTGAACCAATAATGGTTTAATGGTTCAACAGTTCAATGGTTCAATAGTTCCAAGTTCAAAGTGATTAAACCATACCTTTAAACTAACTACTTGAACCAACCACTTGAACCAACAATGGTTCAATGGTTTAATGGTTCTAAGATTAAAGCCATTGAACTAAACCTTTAAACCTACTACTTGAACCAACTACTTGAACCAACAATGGTTCAATGGTTCCAAGTTTAAAGTGATTGAATCAAGTGCTTGAACCAAACCTTTGAACAAAATTATTGAACCTTGTCATTGAACCTTGTTGTTAAACCAAAGCATTGAACCAAACCTTTGAACTTTGTCGATGAACCTTGCCATTGAACCAAACCTTTGAAGTTTTCTAACAAACTTTGCTATTGAACCTTGCCGTTGAACCAAATCATTGAACTAAAGCATTGAACCAAAGTGATGAACCAAAGCATTGAACCAAAGTGTTAAACCAAAGCGTTAAAAGTCTCAAGTTTAAAGTTCTTAGAAAGATCATGTCACTAAACCTCGATGTTGAACCATTTTTCCAACCTTAAGGAAAAGTGTTTTGAATCATTTTATCTCTCTTTCCTTGTGAATTTCTTTAAACAAGAGTTCAAAGAAGCTTTGTATAACCCCTTTCATTCTTTAAACTAGTTCTTCTATCAAAAGACTTATGCAACCAAAAAATGAATTGGCTCAGAATAGCAAGGGAAAAGGAGACCAATTTGGGCCTATAGGGCTATAATCATCAACAAATTGGCTCCTAAGAGAAGCATGCTTGCTATGATTAAAATCTAGTAGCCTCAAAGTCCATTAGGCATGGAGTCAGAACATAGCTTGAAAAGTTAGCAACTACCTTGAGATATCTAAGAATCAATCATGAAGCTTTTTACCCCAAAAGGAATAGAAACACACACAAGATTAAGTAAAATACCTGTGCAAAAGCACTTAGGGAAAATAGGGAAAAACAAGGAAAATATATACATGATGGGAGGAGGGCTCAGTGACAATGCTTAAGATGTATCCCATTTATTGGGATATATAGTTCTTCACCATCTAACCTGGAGAGTTAGAATACATTGTGTTGCTTGTATAGAGTGATGACATATGGACCACTCCATATGGCATCAAACTTCGTGTGCTTTCTAGGCTTAGCTCAGTTTGCATCCCATTTCAAGATGATGTCTCCTTCAGAGAAACCTTTTGATGAATATCTCTTGTCAAAGTATTTATTTGTTTGCTATTGGGTGCTGGTCATAGAAGCCATAGCCTAGTCCCTTGTCTATCGAAGCTCCATCAACTCACATAGCCTAACCTCCATGTTGTTTACTTCTTTTAACTACAACTGGTGAGCAATGTCCAATGCTAGCAACTCAAGTGAAATAGGAAGCCTAGCTTCCCTTCCATACATGTGCGTGTATGGTGAATTACTAATTTCTCTTTTTGGAGTGACCCTATCTACCCATAGGGTTATTTTCAACTTGACATGCCAAGTTCTTTGATAATCCTCCATTATTATTTTGATAATCTTGACCAGATTCTTATTGGTGGAATCATCCAATTCATTCCTCTGTGGGTAGTAATTTGATGAAGTGATAAGATAAATACCATATATCAATGTCCATTTAGTTGTTTTAGTTCCCAACAAATTTAAAGCATTATCTGAGATGATGGTAGCTAGAACCCCAAACCTTGCCACTAGGTCCTCATAAAAATCTAAGACTACACTTTCATTGGCCTCCTTCAAAGTGATAGCCTCTACCCATCTTGTGAAGTAGTCTATGGTTGTCAGGACCCACTTGTGTTTAGCACTAGAGGGAGGGTTAATCATCCCTATAAAGTTAAGGCCCCATTGCATGAATGGCTACTCTACCTAAATAGGTTCTAAAGGCATGGCAGCTAGTCATTGCTTCCCATCAAAGAGTGCACACTTTTGGCACTTTCATACCTAGGCATTGGTGTCTCTAAAAAGAGTAGGCCAAAAGTAACTAGCTCTCATTATCCTTGTAGATGTAGGCCTAAGAGCAAAGTGACCACTAGCTGGCCCATCATGGAACTCGAACAACACCCTATCGGCTTGACTTGGGTCTATGCACCTTAAAAGGACTCCTGAGAGATCCCTTCTAAACAACACTCCATATATTAGGTCATAAGGGAGATATTGGAGTCTAAAATACCTCTTTTTGGTCCTATCAAGGCCCTATGAGCACTCACTAGTGAGAAGGAAATGCCTCAGGTCTGATGTCCAATCCTTCAGAATAGTCAGTTCTTCTACTATAGCTGCATCATGAATTAACAAGTTGTCCTCCTTTTTCTATCTAAATTCTATAGCAAGGTGTTCACATAGGCCTCTCCCTCTTACTAGCTTGGTGATCTTTATATCCACATTTTATTCCATTACCTTAGTGATCCACCCTACTCTCTTTTCATTCAGGTCATAGTTGGTCAAGAAATCCTTGATGCCAAGATGTGGAACCATGAGGTGAATTCTGCTATTGGATAGCATATGCCTAAATTTCTTTAAACTCTATATGACTATAAGGACTTACTTCTCCACATATGTATACCTAACCTCAAACCCATTTAGGCCTTGGCTAAAAATGCAAGTGGTTGTTCAAGGTCATCACTATTCACTTGGGTAAGCATGGAGGAGATTACCTCTTCATTTCTGAAGGTGTAGAGGTTGAAATCCTTGGTGAAGTCAGGGTTGATCAAGGTAGGATCCTAGGCTATACCCTACTTGATCTCTTCAAAGCTATCCTTCCTTTTCATTGTCCACATGAACTTCTCATCTTTCTTCACCATAGAGGTCAATGGCTTGACTATCTCCACAAAATTTAGAATAAATCTCTAGATGAAATTTATTTTGCTAAAGATGTTCTTTAGGCCCTTCTTATGTTTAGGCAAGGACAACTCTAAGATGGAGTGAACTCTTTTTGGATCAATGGTCAAGCCTTCTTTGGAAACAATGTGGCCAAGGATTTTACCCACATGGACAATGATCATGCATTTCTTTAGGTTGAGAGAGATACCAAACTCTCTACACCTCTCAAAGATTTGTTTGAGGTGTTTCATGTGTTGTCCCACTTCCATAGAGAATATTGTCATGTCATCAAGATATACCAGCATAGTGTTATTTATCAGGCCTCAAAAGTCCATGTCCATGTCTCTCTAAAAGGTGGCACCAACATTAGATAGTCTGAATGGCATTTTCCTATAAGCAAATGTCCCCCATTTGGTAGTGAAGGCTATCTTGTACTAGTCACAGTCTTGCACCAAAATCTGATTATATCCCGAATACCCATTTAAGAGGGAGAAATGCTCACTGCCTATCACCGTTTAAAGAATCTACTCCATGCTTGGGAGAGGATAATGGTCTTTCAAAGAGACTCTATTGAGGTCTCTAAAATATACACATAATCTGATCTCCCCATTATTTTTTAGGACAAGAACAAGATTGGCCATCCAAGAGGAGTGTTTGATTAGAAATATTATCTTAGACTCAATCAACTTGGTGAGTTCCTTCTACATGAGAGGCTCAATCTTTGGGTTGACAAGCCTTTGATTCTACTTGATCAGCTTGCTAACTTCCTCTAGCTCAATGGTATGTCGGGCCAAACTTGGGTCAAAACCCTTCAAATCATTATACTCCCAGGTGAAGACATCGACAAACTCTTGATACAACAAGGTGAAGGCTTGCCTTTCATGGTTAGTGCACACTTTCCCAGTGCCAACAACTTATCCTTGAATATTTAAACCTTCTCATAGTTCTCCTCCTTAGTTGTGATACTTGCCTTATCACTTTTTAACTGGTCATCTTCATTGAAGATACTCTCAAGAGTGACCAAGCCTTTGGAAATTTTATTGTTCTTTAGCTAAACAATTTGGCTGCCATACAGCTGCTGTAACTTAGACTAGTTTTTAGCAGTGAACTCAGCTTCTTCTTAAAATAAAAGTGCAATTTGTTGGTCACTATCAAAAATCTACTAGTTATTGATGTTGTCAGGTACATAGGCTTGGATTACTACCTTCAAGTGGCATGAACTGCAGTCTCAACCTATTTGCCTAGGGATATTAAACTAGGCACCAAATACTGCCAGCTTGTTTGCTTACTTATTATGCTCTCTAGGAATGGAGGTAATATTGAAAGCAAGGAAATTCTCTACTAAGTCCCATACCCTATGTTTATATGACTTAAGCAACTAATTTTTGTCAAATTTTGGTTCCTTACCTGATTCACAATCAACTCACTATCACCAAAAACTTGCAGCTATTTGATTCCTCCTTTCCTCACCCAATCCAGATCATGGATGAGGGATTCATACTTTGCAACTTTGCTCATGTAGGAAAATTGAAATTTTAAAGCCAAAAAGTACCTCTCCTTTGAATGACAAATTATCATCGTTCCACTATTAGCTCCCAATTTACTTCTCAAGCCATCAAAGAATAGCTGCCATAAACTTAAGCTTTCTTGGCTTGCTTTCATCAGATTTGGTATAAAAGTACCCTCTTTGTGCATGTAATAAATTCCAAGGCCTACCTATTCTATGAATTTGTAAGGATCATGCTCAAAGTTGTCACTTCCCCATTCATCTAAGAGCAGGTTAGCAACTCCTTCAAGGGTAGAGGGTGGAGATTGGTCCACTTGGAATTATTCTTGGTCCATAATGGTGTAGCTAACATTTTATACCTTGAGAAATTATGGTTCTAGATGATCCTTTTGGAGTGGCTCCAATTCAATCTTGACCTTAGTCCCATACTTGGTTCTAAAAACTAGATAGGACTAGTTTGCTAGTAGGTAGCCACCTATTTTGGATGTGAATTCTCTGGATAAGCAAATAGAAAAATAAGGGGGGACATATGACACTACCACATCAAGGAGAACTAAAAAAGGTTGGGTAGGCATGTAGCATCAAGCCCAAACCTATCACCACTCCAAGTGTCTTTTCTAGTGTTACATCTAGCTATAGGACTCCCTTAGTCATTTCTTCATATTTTAGCCCCAATTTATCTACTATGCATTTAGGCATCACCAAAGTGCTTGCTCCACTGTCAATGATGAAATTTTTCACCAAAAAATATCCTATGACCAAGGAAAAATAAAAAGGGGGAACCTTTTCTTCTTTATTAACTTGGACTAATGTGGAAGGTTATCCATTCATCATCATAATATTATCAGCTTTTGTTGGGACAACTTGTTCATTCAGCTCATGCAATTCATTTTGCAACAAGTCCTTTTATCCTAGTATTGATAATGAATCCCACAAGGAGATGTTCATATGTAGCTTCTTCATTTGGTCCACCACATTGACTTGAGGGTTACCTTCTTTTAGATTTTATTTAGGATTATTTACAGCCTTAGGTACATGGCAAGGAGCTAAAGGTGCAACCCGAGGTCTGAAGCTTGGAACCTTTTGGTTTACATGTGATGAAAAAGGTGGTGTTGAAATTTGGGAATCTACTTGAGCTTCTTCCATTGGTCACCTCTTTAACCTTGTTTTGGTTGTGACATAGTCGCCCTGATTGTCTGCACTACCTACGTAATTGAATACATAGAACTCACCCTCTAGGTGATTCATGAGAGTAGAATTAGGTTGAGTCTAACTATTGCCCATGCTAGGTTACACTAAAGCCTCAAAGCTTGGGAATTGGGTAGCTACCTAGTTGTCTTATGCATTTATTTTAGAGATTAGTAATATTTTTGATGTGTTTGATAGTGGTAATGGGCCCTTCTCCATTAAAGTGAGGCACACTTTGAAGGACTACTCCTAGAATTGGGTCATAATATAGGAGATTTAGAGGACTCTAACCATGAAATGCCACAAAAGGTAAAGCCATTGCTATGAAAAGATTCAACTAGGGCCTTATTACATGGGCATATCTTATACCAGGTCTAGGAAAGTGATTTATTGAATAAGGATGGGTTCTTGAAAACCTCAATTGATTTGCTGAGTTCAAAGGCAATTTAATGAATTTAAAAGGGACACCCCTAGTAGTAGATCTTGTGGTGACTTTAGGCATAGGAGGTCAGATTGGTCTTGATCAGAAACTGATGTTCCTACTAGTGGAGTCACCAGATGCTAAAAAATAGTTGATTTTGCTATAACATGACCATCATCAATCCTGAAACTTTGTTGAGTATTATAACTTAGTCCCACCAAGCATGCCGAAAATTGTTGACATAGTGGTTTTCACCCTTGATAGGAGGATGATCTTCTATCTTACACGCATCATAATGGAAACTCCCCTCTCACCTGTGGGTCTGGAAAAACTAGGGAGAGTCTCTCTAGATAAGGGCTAGCTCCCTTTGATACGTCTAAGTTATTGTAGTGAGTTGCTAATACATATATATATATATATGTATATATATATGTATATATATGTATATATATATGTATATATATATATATATAATGGGGGTGAAAAGAGATAAGGATTACTGAAAAATAGAACTTAACCTAAGAGGGTGATGCACCAAAAAATTTTGATCTACTCACACTCTGAACCATAAGAACACATACATACACTTTAACTAGTAAAAGGACCAGACTGTAGGGAGCTTGATAGGGAGGCTTTAATGGAAACACATAGAAAAAGAACATACTATAGGCGTTGTAGGAAAAATCACACTATCTAATAACCTCTTTCTTCCTCTATGCTCTAGATACAACTCTTCTTATCACTTGCAGGAATGGTTCTTTGTATATACTAGGTGTGTTGGTATCAAGTCTATGAAAGCATTAAGAAAGAAATGGCTGAACACAGTTTAACACTCAAACACACTCAGAGATATATGCAACCATAATAGAGGTAAAAAATGCATATTTTATTGATTCAAGGTGAAAATTAGTAGGGATTCACCTTAAAATATGAGAGATCCCTTTCTCAAAATGAGAATCTTCAATATATAGAGGAAGAATAGGCCTTTTGGTGCCTTTTTACAAATGGCCCATGCATGTTCTGAGTATTGGGAAGCAGAAGCCACTTGATAAATAATGTTGTGTCAGCTGCCAGACTTGACTTTAGCAATCAAACATTATTGTGAAATCATGGGCAACACTTTCTGTCTACAAATAAGACTTCTCTTTCAAGGCATTCACGTGGTTTGTCTGTTCATCAATGCAAAATGAAGAAAAAATGGGTCATGCCATTCACTGTTTGCACTCCTTGATGACCACTTGGTGGACACTATTTCAACTATAGGAATAACTCACCTCCCCTTTGACACTTGGGCTATTTTTTTTGATTCTTTACTTGGCTCTTTTACCTCTTCCTAGTTTTGTCTTTTCTGGTTCTTTTGGCTCTTTGAACTCCATTCTTAGTGGTCTCTTCCTTTTAGCCTTAAGCATTTGAATTCCTTCAAGCTCATGCCTTTTATTTAAATATCAATGGTTATTTCATTGCCATAAAGTTGATGTTCATGCACCTGTCACCATTTAGTCAATTCCTTCAGCCTTTCCTTTGATTTCTTTACAAGTGTTTCCTACCCTTCGCAAGGGCACTTGTCCTTTAGGCTTTGGGAGACTCCCTTGAACCTTTCGATTGAACTGACTGATTGAACCAATAATGGTTCAATGGTTCAATGGTTCTAATTTCAAAGTGATTGAACCAAGTGCTTGAACCAAACCTTTGAACTAACTACTTGAACCAACAATGGTGCAATGGTTCAACAGTTCAATGGTTTAATGGTTCCAAGTTTAAAGTGATTGAACCAAGCACTTGAACCAAACCTTTTAATTGACCACTTGAACCAACAATGGTTCAATAATTCAATGGTTTAATGGTTCTAAGTTTAACACAATTAAACCAAGCACTTGAACCAAACCTTTGAACTAAGCCATTGAACCTTGTTGTTGAACCTTGCCATTGAACCAAAGCATTCAACCAAACCTTTGAACTTTGCTGATGAACCTTTCCATTGAACTAATCCTTTGAACTTTGCCGATGAACCTTACCATTGAACCTTACCCTTAAACCAAAGTGTTGAACCAAAGCATTGAAAGTCTCAAGTTCAAAGTTCTTAGAAATATCATGTCACTAAACCTCGATGTTGAACCACTTCTCCAACCTTAAGGAAAACTGTTTTGAATAATTTTAGCTCTATTTCCTTATGAATTTATTTAGACAATATTCTGAAGAAGCTTTATACAACCCTTTTCATTCTTTGAATTGGTTCTTCTTTTGCCAAAAGACTTGTGCAACTAAAAAATGAATTGGCTCAAAACAACAGGGGAAAAGGAGACTGATTTGGGCCTACAAGGCCACAATGGTTAACATTCTTCTCCTTAGATGCCTAAGTAGTAATGAGATTCCCTTATTATTAAGGAAGTCCATGATGGGATTTGTGGTGGTAATTTCAATGGTCACATAGTTTCTAAATGTATTCTTTGACTTGGCTATTTTTGGCCCACACTTCATCAAAATTATACTGATTACGCTTAGTGTTGCATAAAATGTCAACAACATGATAACCTCATTCATGTTCCCAATCATGCATTACAAGTTTCCAAAGAATTATATCCCTTCTCCTAATGGGGCTTATATCTAATCAGAGAGATCAACTCTCATTCAAGGCTTTATCATCACTCTATCATTACTACCATTGAATACTTCATCAAGTGGGTTAAGGCCATACCTCTAATTTTCAATAAAGCTAAAAAAATTGTTGAATTCATTAACCATCACATCATCTATCATTTTGGTGTACCTCACAAGATTATAAATGATAATGGTAAGTATTTCAAAAATAAGACTATTCAAGGTATTTGTGACGCATTTGGAATCAAATTATGTTTCTCATCACCATACTATCCCCAAGATAATGGATAGGTAAAAGCTTCTAATAAAAATTTGACCAAGATTCTCATGAAGGTAGTCAATGATATAGGCAAGGATTGGCACACACACATTCCTTTCATTTTATGGTCTTACCGCACTAGCATTCAAACTCCTATGGGTGCTACACCCTTTTCATTAGTATATGGCATGGAGGTTTTTTTACCTCTTAAGGTTCAGATTCCTTCTCTTCACATTTATCTACATGACATACTTACTAAAGATGACTTTCACCAAAAATGTTTGGCCCAACTTTAACTACTTTATGAATGTTGTCTCATATCCCTCAACCACCTCCAAATCTATCAAGAGCGTATCAAATGTGCTTATAACAAAAACCTCAAAGAGTGAGATTTTAATATAGGAGATCTTGTCCTGAAAGAAAATCAACCTGTGACAAACATGGTGAAAAGTAAACAAAGTAAATTTGCTCTTAATTAGCTTGGACCTTATATCATAACTCACAAGTATGGTTCAAGAACTTATCACTTATCTTCTCTTAAAGGAAGGATAGAACTTGAGCCTTTAAATGCCTTGCATCTATGAACATTCTTTTGTTAAACCAGCATCAATTTACTTCATGTTTAACTTGAGCTCATCCCTTGATCATCCCTATTACATTCATTTCCCTTCCTCTTCACCCTTACTCCTATACACTTAGATAACTTACACATTGGTATGGTTTTATCCCCATAGTGGAAAACTCCTAAGACTCTATAGTCTTGTCCATGACTAAAAAAAAATGGTATATTTGAAAAAGTTCTAAAAATATCAGGTCATGTTTTTCAACTTAGACTAGTCCCTTAAAGGATAGCTATGTAACTTCCCTCTGTTATTATCAATAGACTGCTCCCTTGAAGGATAACTAGTTAAAATTAAAACAAACACTTAGACCACTCCCTTGAAGGATGGCTAAGCCAAGATTTATTCTCAAAGGGAAAAAAAAATACAAAGGTCTCTTCACCTCTTTAAATGACCTTAACCTATACAAAATCCCATTTTAGGCTTCTCACATTGATCAGCTTACACAAAAACACAAAAAAAAATCATTGAGTCATGGACTTACCTATATTAGCTCTTGGGTTACCCACAAAAGGGACATATCATTTCTACTTGGTAGGTTATACTATTTAAACATTTTCCCTCATTCTACCCATTTTACCCTTATACTCTTTCAAGGGACTATGAAGCTCACTTAACATGAGGTAAACATGATGCTTCTCTAACAAACACAATGGTTTAAAGATATAATGCATGAAAGGGGCTCATTTTTCTAAGCCTATTTATGTGCTAAATTATGGTCTTTGCTAATGCACGAGCATTCTACCTTTTATTTTTCCATCCACATCACATGTCGATATCTCTATTCAATATGCATAAATAATGTCATACCAAAATTAACTTAACCAACCTATTTATTTTACACATACACCATCAAAAATATGTAAAAATACTAAAATAAACTAGCATAATCAACCTATTTATTTTACAAATACACCATCACAAATATAAAAAAATGCTGAAATAAATTAACATAACCAACATATTTATTTTATGCATATACCATCACAAATATGGAAAAATTCTAAGATGAAACTAACCAATCATCTATGCATATACCGTCACATATATGGGAAAGGCTAGTCTAACTAAAATAACATGATCAACATTAATATCCAAATTAACATAAGCATAAAATAAACATCATTCATATCAACATCATAATCATAAGCAAAGCATCTCAAATAAACACATGGTAATATATTAACATCTCATATATATCTTATGTGATCAAATACATATTCATCATCTACATCATTATAACATCATAAATATCTTTCAAAATGTACATCTCACATCTTTAGCTTGCAAGTCGATATACATATAACATATATACACAAAAAATAGAAAATGTTGATACTCAGGGTCCTTGAGGATCTCTATGAGGTCATGAGGATGTAGTATCATCATTAATCTATGTCTATCTGTGTCAATGTGAGATAGAAGTTTTCACACATGACATCAACCTCTCCTGATATTTAAACACTAAATATCTCTATATCTATAAGAACTCTCTAATTTACCTCTAATAAAAAGTAATCTCATCTAGGGTAGTCAAATACCTCACCATCAATACAATCTATGGAGGACCCCTAAAACTTGATGATGGCCCAGCCTATACTAGTCCCTATGGTGGTGGTGGAGGAGGAGTGGCTTGGCATGTTACTACTCTCAAACTATCTCTTTCTACCATCATTATAGTTACTTGACCCTATAAAATAGTCATCTAGCCCTGTAGTGCTACAATTTAACCTTGTAGATCCCCAATCTAACCCTGTAATGTCACCACCTACCCCTATAAGGCTAAAACCTCTACCTAGGCTATCTCTTGAGCCTACACCATTGCATCTCAAGATTTTACTACTTTATCTCATTCTTATAACATTATAGCTCTCTCCTTGACTAAGCCCTATAAGTCTATTAGTGGCCTCTTGACCTCCATTTCCAGATGTAACCCTACCCAATAATCTATATAAGCAGCTATACATCATGAGTCCACAACACCTATCCCTATTGGCAGCTCCTCAAAATCTAATCCATCAATATCCTAAGGTAATGGTAAAGTGCTTATATGTCATCCCCCCTATATCGAGGGAAGGCAAGTGAAATATCCTATATTAGACCAAATTGTCTCTTGACTTGTGTTATGGGTACCATCTCTAGCTCATTGAGCCATCTACCCTTAACCCATAACAAGATTTATAATCTAACAAGCTACTCTACCTAACCTCTAAAAATTAGATATGTTAAATATGGTTTCCAAACAATATCTATAGGGATCAATCCCTCGATCATATGCCTATAGTAGACAATGTCTCACATGATACCATCCACTTAGATCTGTGCCATCCCATCTCTCTACCATCTAAATCCAACCTTAAAGTTAGCCAAGATAGTGGTAGGTAAACCTAGTGGTCATGTCACCATGATGTGTTCATATATCTAATAGTGCAGAAGATGGTCGATACATAAACTATATCACTGTCACAACCTGAAACCCCACAACTCTATATATAATTATGCCAAAAATATTGGACCCCAAGAAAAAATGGTCTACTACTCAATCATCTACCTAAGCACACCTATTAAAAGAATAAAATATCTCTCTCCACCTACATCAGGGAATGTATAAACTATGATCTTGATCATCATCAAGATGCTAATATGATGCTACTCCTCATCAACCATTTAGAGTGGCTCATATGCAAAACTCATAGAGTGGTAGGTCACCTCACTGACATGATCCCCATATAAATTAACCATGTGTATCTCATACTCTTCTCTTGATCATGTGAAAATATCCTCACCTTGAAGTGGTAGCCATAGAATCCTATAGACATCCTCCTATGTAACTGTCAACTCTCTAATCAATAGATCAAAGGTGTTGGTGGTATGATCCCACCTCTTAATCAAATGTATCATCAATGACACATCCCTCATAACATGATAGTATCATTATACTCCTTCCAAACCCACAACTACCATATGATCCCACTCATCTGGAGTAACATCTCTCTTCATACATGTCAATAGCCTTGGTAGATGATCTCATAGTGTAAGCTCCATCCTCACTTGCATCCATACACAACATATTACCATCTTTTCCCCTTATCATTGGGAGAACTACATTGGCTTGAGGCCTTAAATTAGGCTCTATAGGTAACACTCAATTGATGTGTGGTCTTCTGAGGTTAGCTCAACCATAAACCTACCTTACTAGCTACCCTAAGCTTCACTACCTCTCTCTCTCTCTAACCTAGGCTTAACCACCTATTCCAACTCTAGGCCTCACTGCCTATATTCTTGACCCTTGACACTATGACCTATCTTTTAAAACCTAGACCTCTCAACTATCTCAACTTACCTTTTTCCCTAAAACACACCTTTTTATATCTTTTTCCTAGGTTTTGGGAGAACTACATTGGCCTGGGGCCCTAAATTGAGATATGTAGGTATCACTCATATGACACAGGGTCTCCTAAGGCTACCTTAGCCATTAGTCTAGTTGACTACTCCCACTGAAGATCAAAAACTCACCCTTTACTTATTTATTACTTTTTAACAATAGTGAATGTTGGCATTAATACTGATGCTAGTGCTTTATTAGCTTATATAATGATTGACATCGATAACACACTACTGACCTTGATGCCATGTCAACTAATGTCAACAAACCTTGGTGTCATGTTATCTAATGTCGATTGACAATTGGCTAATGTCAACCAACTCATTGATGTTGGCTATTGGTTTATCCCTAAGTCTAAACAACCCAAACCCAACCTACCTATTTCCCCTAAAAAACTACCCCCAAATCCCCCTAACTTCTCCTATACCTACCCTAACCTATTTTCTACCCCCAATCCTATTTTATACAAACCCACCTCTCATTTAACCTAAAAATTTCAAAAACAAAATCAAAGTAGTTTGGGCTCTTACCTCATCTCACTATCTCCTCCTAAATGGCACTGATGGCTTCTATGGTTTTACACCTTCCACTAGGTCCCCTCCTTGTGTTGTCATCTCAATAAATTTCAAGATCTATTTGTTCTCTTTAATCACAAGGTTGAAAATGAGTTTGGTTGACCTCTAAACCCCCTTTTGATGGGTTTGGTCAACCACCAACATCGGCATTCTTAACTTAACCTACCTATGTCGATGCTTACACCTACCAACATTAGTAATGTTGCCCTAGTTGTACTGATGTTAGTACTTTATATTACTAATATCAGCACCTATAATTTACATCAGTAATGTTTCCCTAGTTGTATCAATGTTAGCACTTTATATTACCAATATTGGCACCTATAACTGATATCAACACCATTCCAATACTATTTTCCAACACAAAACCTATAACTTTCCACAACCTTACCCATACATTAGGGCAACTAGATATCACATATATCTCCCCTTAACCATGACACCATGACATTAAATATCACTTAAATCTTCATCCTCGATGATTGTGGTTGGAGATCATGAATATTTTCTCACTCATTGACACCAAGAGTGATTTACTTGTCTTGACTACTTAGGCTATACTACTGCAGTTGGCTATTATGAACATACATGTATTTTAGGTGTTGTAGATGGAAACCAAGCCCATCATGTCACCTTTAACCCTTTTTTATTTCCTATGGGCACTTCCAACCTTAGATACCTAGGACACATTGACCATTAGAGCTATAACATTGATTAATCTGACATGTCTGCTATCACTTTTAAGTTATGATTTGGTTACTTCTAACTGAGTCCTCCTTAACCTTTCATGTTCTAAACATTGTCAACTATATCTCATTATGACCTAAACATATGAAGTGATGCTCAATTCTCCACCAGTCACCTAATTATCTTTCAATCAAATTGGTACCTAATTTTGGTTTCTCCTCTGTCGATTATCATTTTGAGGGGGGGATACCTCATCCAATACTTGGAACATCTAACTTCTATTTTTGTCTTTCCACATGTTAGTACAAATTACAATACAAAATGGGGAAAATGTAGACACCAAACTTACATCATGCACATGTGTGTAACTCCCTATGTTGAAACCCCCTAAACCCATTTTAATAATAACAAATAATCTCCTTAACCCATACTTTTACCCCTCATACATTTAATTAATTTAAAATACTTAATTAGATTAATTAAAACCCCTATTTCCACCTTACCTAGCCACCTCACCCTATGACTAATTCTCCCTTGATGAGTCACCTCAGGACTTGGTCCCCTCATCCTACCTACCCAAGACTTATTCCCACTTCCAAACTAAATTCCTAAATAACTACTTCCTTTTTAACCTCTAATTTTTACTATTTTATAATAGGTGTCACACTTGGCATGCACAATAATAAAAAATAGGACAAAAATGGAAAGGTTTATCTATTCTAGGGCCATCGATGTTGGTTAACCCATGACTAGCATTAGTGGGATCCCCACTAACATCAGAAGGATCACCGATGTTGATAATATAAGCCAAACTCCAACCTATAGTTTAAGTCGGTAAAAATTAAGAAAATCAATTCTTACTCTCATTCAAGCAAAGTTCTATTTTCAACATCCAAGATTATAATCACCCTGTGTAAGTCAATCACAATTAGAAACTAAGATTTGAAAGACCAATAACACCCACTTATTCTCTCTATTCAGGCACTCAGGTTTAGACTCCTTAATAGGGACTATCAACCCAACACTTATCATTCAATGATTGCATAGCTAAGTATATCACTAATATTTTAGTTCATTTAAATATTTATTCTTTTATTTATTTATATCTACCCTACACTACTTTACGCACCTATGAATGTACCCCCATTAGGGAGTTACAAAGTTTCCTTGCTTATTTCCCCTTTATCTAACATATCAAACCTCTGACCAAACTTAACCAAGCCATAATCTCCCTCCCCTAACTCTCTCAACCTCCTTGACCTAATCCAAACCATTTCCAAACCCAACAAAGCCCTTTATAACTTTCCAAACAAATATTTACCCTATTGACCTTGATAAACTAACCAACATTAGTCACCTCACTACTAACCTCGATAGCTTGATTGATATTGGTCACTCTCCTACCAACATTAGCGACTGTCAATTTCCTACCCTATTTAAAAACTACTTAGATATCTTTTAAAACACCAAAAAAGTACCTCAAATAAACTATATCATTCTCTACTGCATACAATTTGTTAATAATGGTAATTTTATCTATCTTTCACTCTTTCTTTATCCCTCTTTTAGTTATTTATCATTCTTTTAGCTCTCAAAAGTGGACTGTCATCTCTAGGGAAATTTCATGATTCCTAGAAAATATGTGTAGCTTGGTATCCTACTCATTTATCTACTAAAAAACATCTTATGGTAGTGTTTTCTTATTTATAGGTAGTCCTCCGTAGCCAAAGAGAAGTGCTCACAATGTTTGGATACGGCATGCAAACCAAATCTAGGTTCATTCTAATCACTTATCCCCATCCTTCTCTTTATTTTTCTTTAGACTTAAAATAGATAAAATTTAGTGATAGATTAGGGTTTCCTCTATATCATCCCTCTTATATTAAGGAAAGGTAGTTGGTACATCCTATAGTAGGCTAGATTGCCTCCTAACCCATGCCATGTGTACCATATCCAACTCATTAGTTTGTCTCCCTCTAACCCATAGTGAGCTCTATAATCCAACCAGTTGCTCTACCTATCCTCTTAAGGAAGGGTATGTTAGGTAGGGTCTCCACAAAATATTTACAAGGATCAATCCCTCTATCATTAACCTATAATAAGAAATATCATGAACTACACCATCTACTTAGGTCTGTGTCATCCCATCTCTCCACCATTTGAAACCTACCCTAAAGCTAGCTAAAATTAGGGTAGGAAGCCCTAAAGGTTATGTCACCATGATATGCTCATACACCCAGTAGTAGAGTAAATGGCCAACACATAAACTTTATCAACATCATAGTCTTAGACCCTACAACTCTTTATATAATTATGATAAAAATATTGGTCCCCATGTAAAAACAATCTATTGCTCAACCATCTATGTCATAACACCCATATATGAAATCAAAAATCTCCCACCATTTAAATTTGGTAATGCATACACTATAATCCTTATCATCATTAAGGTGCTTAGTCAATGCTTCTCCTCATTAGTAATGTATAGTGGCTCACAGGTAAATCTCACTGAGTGATATAAGTCACCTCACTAACATGCTCCCTAAATAATGCAACCATGTGAATATCATGTTATTATCTCAAACATGAGAAGAGTTCCTCACCATGGAGTTGTAAACATAAAATTTTTTATACATCCTCTTCGGTCACTATCACATCTCTAGTTGGTAGATGGAAGGTGTTGGTGGCGTGATTCCACCTCTTGATCAATGCTATCATTAGGCTCACATCTTGTGTGACTCTATAATATCATCATACTCCCCCTAAATGTACAACTACCACGTGCTCCCACTCATTTGGGGTGACATACCTCCTCATCCATGTCATAAACCTTGGTAGGTGATCTACAAACATCAACTCTAGCCTCACCTACATCCATACACACACACAACTCAAGTCACATAATTTATAATATAAGCTATCACCACCTTTTTCCCTTCTCTTTGGGATAACTATATTAGTTTGAGGCCCTCAACTATGGTATGTAGGTACCACTCAATTGATATAGGGTCTTTTGAGGTTAGCTTGGCCATATACCCACCTATCTACCATACTCTCCCATCTCTAAACTAGGCTTCACTACCTCTCTCTCTCCACCCTAGGCCCAAATACATATCACAACTCTAAGCCTTAAGGCTTATATATCCATACCCTTCAATCCTATGACCTATATTTTAAGCCCTAGGTCTCCTGACCTATCTTAAACTCTCTTTTTTAACATACTTTTAACCATACCTTAGATATTTTTCCCTAGGATCTTGGAGAACTACATTGGTATGAGTCCCTTAACTAGACTATATAGGTAGCACTCAGTCAACATGAGGTCTACTAAGACTAGCTTATCTATTAAACTAGTTGACTACTTCAATTACAGATCAAAATTAACCTTTTATCCTATTTTTGGGTCCTTCACAGTCACTAGCATTGGTCTTGTATGCTAACATCAGTGCTTGGTATTGGTCGATGTTGATATAAACCTATTGACATCAGTGCTATGTTAGTTGATGTCGGTGGACCCTATCGATGTCGATGATTGGTTTGGCCTTAAGACCAAATGACCCATCCACAAAAGTTTTAACTTTACCTAAAACCTACCCTAAATCCCTCCCAACTTAACCTAAACCTACCCTACCCCATTTCTTACCCCTCTACTAACATTTTTATTTTCCCCCAACCTTTAAATTAGCCTAAAAAATTAAATTAACCAACTCACATTCAAAACCACATCACAAAGGATCTTACCTTATCTCTCCATCTCTTCTAGGTTGTCATAACTAGCTCTTGTGGTGGTGTACCTCCCACTGGGTCCCCTCTTAGCTCTACCATCTCAATCATCATTAGAGCTCTATTTCTCTCTAATTAAATGTTACAAATGAGTTTGGTGGGCTATTAAACCCCTTTTTGTCAAGTTTGGTCGCCCACTAATGTTGGCATACTTGACCTAATCCACCAATATCAACACTTTTTCTTACTAATGTCAGTAACCTTACCCTAGGCCACCAATGTCAGTAATATTTACTATCAACATCAGTGACATCACTAACATCAGTACCATTGCATTAGAATTTCCACCAATAATAATAACTATTTCAAATCTACCCATAACTGGGGTAGTTTGGAGATCACATATATCTCCCTGACCATGACTACCCACTTAGAGATCACATATATCTCCCCAACCATGACAACCACTGTCATAGATTACTTAAATCTCCCCCATGATGCCTTTGATTGGAAATCTTGAATATCTCCTCACTCGTTGACCCTAATACACCAACCTTGCCTTACTTATCTTCATCGCTTATGTTATTCTACTATAGATGGATACTAAACATACACATGTATATTAGGTGTTTTTTATGGTGACCAAGCTCATCCTATCACCTAAAACCTTTTTGTGTTTCCCAAGGGAACATCCTACCTTAGATACCTAGCACACATAAACCATTAGAGATATAACATTGATTGTTTTGACTTTGTCAGTGACCACTTACATGATATGCTTTGGTTATTTCTATCTAAGTCCTCCTCAAAATTACTTGTTCTTGACTTTCTCAACTATATCTTGTAGTAGTATACTCATAATAAATGATACCACATTCTCCTCCACTCACATAATTCACTTCTTATCAAACTGGTACATGATTCTAGTTTCTCCTCTATTGATTCCTATTTTGAGGGGGGATACCTCATCTAATACCTCAAGCATCTAACTCCTATTTTTGTCTTGCTTAAGAATCTAACTCTTGTTTTTGTCTCACAACTTGTCAATGTAACTTACAAGGCAAAAAAGGGAAAACACAGACACCAAAATTATGTCACACACATGCATAAATCCCTGTGTCAAAACCCTCCTTAAGCCTGTTTCTAATAATAAGAATAATTAGCCTCCCTAACCCATCCTTTTACCCCTCATGCATCTAATTAATTTAAAATATTTAAATAGTTTAATTAAAAACCCATTTTTCCACCTTACCTATCCACCTCATCTTAAGACTAATTATCATCTGATGAGTCACCTCAAGACTTAGTCCCCTTATTCTTTTATCTCTAAAAAGTGGACTATAATCTCTAAGTAAGTTTCACACTTTTTGGAACAAGCACATAGCTTAGCATCCCACTCAAATATCTGCTAACAAACATTTTATGATAGTGCTTTCATACTTATAGGTAGTCCTCCTCAACCAAAGACGAGTACTCACAACATCTGGATACAATGTGAAAACAAATCCAGGTCCATTCTAATCACTTATCCCTATTATTTTTCTCTATTTTTCTTTAGACTTGAAATAGAAAAAATTTAGAGAAACACTATGGCCACTTACTAATGTGTAGAAAGGATTATGTTGTAGGTCTCTATTAGCATTAATGACTAAGTTTTAAACATATTAGTAGTGGTATATATGTATTCTCTTTGTAGAATCATTCATCACCCTCCTAAATGTCAAATACCTTCTTGAATCTAACTTATGAAATACTAATGCAATAAATGTCTTTGTTGTGACTGTGTGAGAAACACCCTTGTTTATCTTTAAGTAGTTGTTTTAGTCTTAAGAGGATATCAAATATTGGTGCATAATTACTTGTTTTCCTAATTATTTTCCTTCTCCCTTTTCATTCATAGTTGTTAGTTTAGAAAGAGCTTCAAGGTGCATCAAGGGGAGCTAGCCCTTAACCTAGAGACTCATTTCAATAAAATTGTCACCCATAACAATAGAGATGATTCCATTGTGCCACTGGGATGATGAAAAGTGAGAAATTCCTTAAGGGTGCAAATCCAAGTGTCAACACTAACATTTAAAGAATGGTTGTATAGGATTTTTATAGAGGTAAGGAAGAATTTAGGATTATAGTTTAAGTTGGTAAGATGGGTGTGATTGTGGTAATAAGCTAGGTGAGACATGGATTTTTTAAGGTGGATTAGGTAGATGGCCTTGGACTAGGTATGTTAGTAGTTGAGGTGGCCAAATTTGGTGGTCTGACTAGTTATGATCTAGGAATGACCGATGCATTGGCTAATAAATGTGTCAGTGTAATCAATGGTAGTAGGTGACATATGTTGAAAAGGGGTTTCTTTTTAATTAAATTGGAAGGTTGATGCCCTAATATAGAGGGTAAGGTAGAGGGAGGTAGAGGCTTAGTCATGTGTCCTTTCAATGTTCTTGTCCTTATGGATGGTGTGGGTCGAGACCTAGGTATAGGCTTGGGTAAATTTAAGTCTAATTTCAAGAATGGTTGAGCTAAGATTTGAGTAGGGAAGACACAAAAAGGTTTGAAAGGTTTGGTAGGTGACTTGATTACTTGAGGTGTGATTTATTTGATTGGTTGAAAGGGGTTGGTAAAAGTTCTGATTAGTTTAATAGGTAGTATAAAAATGATAGATTGGTTGGTTAAAGGTGTGCTATAAGGTTCAAGTTTATTGATGTAATGCAGACCTAAATGTTGCCAAAAAGTGTCTTGATCAATATTTGGTTTTAAGGTAAATTCCAATTTATGTGCTAATGTGGAAAAAGTTTTGTGTACTAATTTTGCTTCATGGGTACTGGGTGTGAGAGATAGACTTGTAGGTTGGGGAAGCTAACTAGTAGGTTGACTTATTTACTAAGGTGATGGAAGCAAGGTTGAGATAAATGGTTCATCCATGGGGACTATATGTAGGAATGCTTCTCCTTTAGGAACAATATCCATAGGAGTAGTGTTTTTTTGGGTGGTTGGTGGAGGTGGTGAATTAGGAATGTTTACTTGAATAGATGTGCCAATTGAGGTGGAATGTGCTGATTCCAAAGCTTCTATGAGTGTAGTTAGGGAAAAAATAACCTCCTTGGGTTTGATCCTTGAAGGAGAGGAAGGTGACTCTTCTACCTCTATAAGTGAGGTAGGGGAAGAGTGGATAGATTAGATGGCTAGGTCCTCACGGGTAGGGTATCACAGACCGTGTTGACTATGTGGGCATTATGAGATCACTCAGCCTATGTGTCCTTGGATTTGATAGGAGAATGGTTGGGAAAAGGTTTCTTGATGATGTCAAGAGATTAATTTTTAGGGGCATTAGGATTATCCAACATGAATTCCCATATGTCGATAATACTTTGAATAATATTCTTAAGAGTATTACATTGGTTGATGTCGTATCTAAATACCTTATGAAAATCATAGAGATCATTCTCATTATACCAAGAAGGTGTTGGATGAGAAGAATAAAATTACTAGGGAGGTTTGATAGGTGTAAGTTATATAAGGTTAGCATTTAGTAGATTCTCCAGAACTGAAGTGTAAGATTCTCTAAGTGGAGTGAATTATTTTTTCTTATTTTAGTTTGGGTTCCCTACATTTAGATAGAAGGTAATGGGATAATTTTTTTGGTTGACATTGGGTGGAGGCATGGTTTTAAGGATGATGGAATATGTGGTTTCCCCAATCTTGGTTCTAGTATTGGCTTGGTTGCCTAGTTTAGAGGAAGGGGTTTTTTTGGTCTTGAAGGTAGAGTTATTATTTTGTAACTTCAATTTATCCTCATCTATGGCCTAGTTTTCTAGCCTATGTGCCATGATAAAATCCTCATCAAAGGTTTTGAAGATCTAGACACATAGTGTAGAAGACATATTTTTGGCATAAGATTGAACAAAAAGTTGTATAAGTTTAGGTTGAGGCAAGGAAAATGAAAGCTGATTAATCAAGCTTCTCTAATGGGTGATAAAATCAATAATAGACTCATCATCAAATTGTCTAATAGAATAAAGGTCCATGATAGAGACTTTCTTGGAAATGTTAATGGAAATTTGATCCAAGAATAATTGTGCTAGTTGGGTGAAAGAAAATATGGAATGCCTGGTAATGGCACCATACCAGTCAAGTGTTAGACTGGATAAAGACATGGGGAAGGTTTAGAGGAAAAGGGCATCATCATAAGCAATCATGTAGAATGCATGCCTAAAGGTGCTAAGGTGCTTTAGGGGTCTTCATTGATTTGAAATTTGGTAAATTTGGTAAGTTCCCACTAATGAGGGTAAGGTCTGATGGGGATATAAGGATAAATGGTTTGTTACAAATATGATCATAGGATAAGATGTTATGAGATCCTAAAATGGATGACTCAAGGTTGGTCATTTTATCCATGAGCATTTTCATTAGGTCAGTTTGAGGTAGGGCACCAAAAGGATTATAAATTTTATATTAAGATTGAGGTTGGGAAACATATTGGTAATTAAATAGCAATTGAGAGGCTACCACATATTGGAATGTGAATGTTAGAGGTAAAGTAGGGTATGTGGATGATGGTGGTTGGGTGGTGGGTACATATCATTGTGGGTTAGGTATGTATCTTGGATTGGGTAAAATGGGAAATTGTTGAGAATTCCCTATAGATTGGGCATGGGTGGTATTTGGGTTGGTGATAATAGGGGAGGTAGTGACTTTCATGCTAATGGGTGGTGAGGTAGAAGGGATAGATAACCCTAAGCTTGGTAAAGAGGTATTAATTGATGGGTTAGGTTTGATAGAGGACATGTTATAAATGCCTATGGTGGGTGGTCTAGCTATAATTGGGACATGATGGCTTAATTTTTGTGTTGTTCCCAAGGTAGAGTAGTCATTATTAGGGGTGGAAGGTGTAGGGGTAATGGTGGCTTAGATAGGTTGGTTCTCAGCCATAGCATTAAAGGGGTTAGTAAATGAATATGCCTAGGTGGTCAAAGGTTGGGTGGTGACCATGGAAATAGGGATAACCTCCATAAGGTAGGATGGCATGCCACAAGGAGGATCTTGAGGTGGAGTTGAAACCAAGAAATGGTGAGAAGAGGTCTTAAGATAGTGCTAAAGGGCCACTATATTATTGTCTAAAAGGTGGTGAAATCTAATTCATCTTGGGGAAATACCAAAGGGAAATTAGAGCTTCCCAATAGATGAGGTTAATATTTTATCTCATAGACATACTCTATAGATGAGGAGGTAGAAGAGGTTGATTTAAGTAGCAATTTTTGTTCTACTAGGTCTCTTCACTAATAATGAGTGAGAACCATACAAGAAAAAGGGGAAATAAAATAAGAAAAATATCACTGCTCAAAAAAGAAGAAAAAATAAAATCATCAAGGCAATCAAGACACACTATAAATTATGTTAAGCCCAGAGGTTAGTTTTAATCTTGTTTTTGGCTTATGCCTTAGTTTATGAGAATGTGTGATAGGAATTATCTTGTAGATCAAGTTCTATAGAATTAATCTATGATTGGTTTCAAGTTTTTTAGGTAATTAAAAGAATCTATATTGAAATCAATATGTGTCTTGGTATTGGGTGGTACCCCCTCACTTCATAGTATCACATTGATAAGAGTGTCAGGTGCTTAGCCAATATATATTGATATCTAGAGATATGAGTTGGTTTTCCTTTTGGTAATGACCTCCAAGTAGGATTGTCAAAAATGAGTAAGGTGATTGCTAGGTGATAAAATCCCAATCAAGCCTTACCTGAAATTATTTTGATGTTGGACTGATGAAAGTGGTTTGGATAGTGTATGCAATAAAAGTGGTGCTATGATAAGATTATTGTGTTTTAATTAAAAGTGAACTAATGTTAAAAGTAGGTAATGGATGAATTTTTTTTAGCCCAAAAAAAAATTAGTTTCAATTATGAGCATAGATAGAGAGAAGAGCATACAAATGTAAATAAAATACGAGTAAAGAATCTAGGTCCCACCAGGCATGCCAAAATGTTTCATGTAAATTTTCACTTAATTTCTAAAGAAAGAGAGAAAATAAAATCAATACAGGTTGTGGTAGGAATACCTATTTATTTGTGAATGCATTGAATCAGAAGATTGTGAGAGATCCTCTTTGTCTTGGATGGAATACCTGCAAATAAAAAATAACAAAAGAAACAAAATTCATTAGATAGACAATAAGGTTTATTACCTAGCAAGAGATAGATCCTAAAAGTAAGATCTTCCTTAAGTGTTGTCAATCCACCTATTTTAAATAATTAACTTGAAAAAAGTAGAAAGAAGATAATTCCATCAATAATAAAAGATTACTGAAATCAAATACAAGAAAAAAAAATTCTAAAAAGAGACAATAAATGATCTAATTAGTGAAAAAATAATTAATACTAGTGCTAACATGTTGGGATATGGCTTATAAAATTATAAATGGGCCTATGAATAGGTAAGGACACAAAATGTGAATTTAGTTAGGTGTAAGAGTTTCAAATTATCTTTCTAGTTATTTGGTACCATAGGTGACTATCACCAGTCATGAAACTATCACCGATCAAGGGTAACCATCACCATTTAGGTGACCATCAGTAGTTGGGGGTAACTATCATCAGTCTGGTAATTATCACTAGTTACCTTTTAGTGAATTTGGAAGAGAAACTAGGTTTTGTGTTTGATAATTGATGAGATCTAGAAAGTGGATTTTGGGAGATAGCTTAGGCTTGGAACAAAAACTTGGTAAAAGATTACAAGAAAATGAATACTTGTCTTACCATAAATTAGTTGGTGAGTGGTTGATGTGAATTTGCTTATTGGTGGAATTTAGGCTGATTTTGATAATGTAATAATACTTGGGAGCTTAGTGGAGGGTCAATGGCAAGTATGCTCCCTATGTGATGACTAATAACACTTGATAATGTGAATTTTTTGAATTGACATACATTAAAAAAATTGGATACAAAGAACTCTTGATAACAATTACATATGGTCTGACCTCCTAGGCCTCTCTCTTTGATAGACATAAGAAAAAAGTAGAAGTGGTTTTCCAAACTAGACTTGAAGAAGGCTTATAAATATAATTCATCCATGGAAAGGGCTCTCAAATAGATTTATGATACAATATTTATAAAATCAAAGTGGTGGTTTCCATGTAGGCTGTATGCTAAGTCCAGGCTATCCAACCTAACTATCAACAATTAGGGTGACCATCATCAGTCACCCTAACCATCATCAATCAAGGAATGGGAAAAAGATAAGTTAAAATGGGTGAAAATTTGAGTTAATTAAGTCATACAAGTGACTAACTTGACTCTATATTAGGTAAGTAAGCTAGGCTAAGTAGGTTTATCAAACTTATAAGTGCAGTCGACAAAGGATCAAGAGAACCAAAGATATTGTGATGACTAGGATCATGTTTATAGTTTTATAGTGTCTATAATGAGTTGATTCAGAAAAGGATTGTTCATCATTAATTAAATGGCTAAGATAATTTTTGAAAAGATTATTGTGTTAAAATTCATAAACTAGAGGATTGCCTAAACCCTTAGGTTTCCATATAGAATTTTTGGGAAGTTGGTTATACCATTATAATATGTCACCTATGAAGGTTTTAACTAAGATTTTGGTAGTGGCAAAGGTATTAATTGGAATCCACTCTTTCTAAATATTACTGAATGTTTTGAAAAAAGATGTGTATTATTTAACCCTATCATATCTAATAGTCAGAGATATATTATCAATATCAATAGATATAATGAATAGGGATAAAGGTTTATTTTAAATGTGTTGAAGAATCATTTTTTACATAAAAATTTGGGGATTGATATTTCTTATGGCATATTTAAGAGGTAGAGAGATGAAATTTTGGTTATCTTGGTGGAGAAGAATAGGACGTTTATTTTCCATGTTTATCAAATGGTGTTTTAGTTGCATCATTTGAGAAGTATTATATGTTTACATAATGTTCATTTTTTTACTATTTTAACAAGAATTTGAATGGTATCAACTAGCATATTTTTGTTAGGAGGAGCATTATTAGGATTGGTAGGAGAAACATTACCCAAATTGGTATTAGGGGGAGGGTTGTTAGGTGACGGGCTTCTAGGAGGTAGGTTCTTTGCATTGAGAAGGTTTCCTATGGGATTATTTTTTTGGATTATTTTAATTTACCCCATAATATAGTAAGGTGACTTAACCATAGAATTATCTTGAGAAGTATATAATGGATCTGATCCATCAATATCATTAGTTAGAGTAATTTGGACCATATTATAGTCTAAATAAAAGGGATAAGAAAAAGTTCTCCAAGAGTGAATATCTTGGGTAGAAAAGGCAGGAAGAAAATAAAATCCCATATATCATTTAAATATATTTATATTATCTAAAAATGGGATTTCATAATGCTTAAAGCCATAATCTGAGATCACAAACCAAAGAGGAAAAATAGGGATAAAATCAAATAAATACATAATAGTATTGGACAAAAGTTACAGAGTTGACTCCATTGATAGAGTATGTAGGGAAGACCAACAAAAAAAAATGGAAAAGACATAGTTAAACTACTTGACTTGTTATTCACATGGTAAAATTGAAGTAGTTTAAAAAGATA
Organism: Torreya grandis; assembly: GCA_037957365.1. Lineage (NCBI taxonomy): Eukaryota > Viridiplantae > Streptophyta > Pinopsida > Cupressales > Taxaceae > Torreya > Torreya grandis. Next base: position 1,620,696 of record JARHVA010001372.1, read on the forward strand.
CACAATCAAATAAGTTGACTATGTACTAAAGATAAACAGAATAAAACATCATATAAAAGATCGAGTCGATAGGGTTGACTATGTTATGAAGATATGGAAAAAAATTTCAAGATAATAACTAAGAAAATATAATTGAGCACACAAAAAATTAGATCAATGAGTGTGATACAATTGTATCATGCAGAAAACCTTATACTAATGATAACTAGTACAAGTTTTGTAATACAAAATATAATTATCAAAGAGAAATAAATAAAACTTGAATGTAAGTGATAAGATAAATGGTCATTCCTAATTTTTTAATGATATAATAAATGTTAAAATTAATTTTATAGGGATTTGGTTGTAAGAAGGAACTAGAAAATAAATCTATAGATAGTTTTCAGTAGTCTAGGTTGAAAGGGATCTATATTGGTGAAGGTATTGGATTAGTACTATGGCTTACCCCATCACTTCAAAATCCCATAGAAATAAGTGTGTCAGGTTCTTTGCCAATATATACCATCAAAAATATGTTTATACTTGACTATAAAACCAAGTTGGTTCTCCCTTAGTGATGAAATCCAACAAGGTAGACCTTGGGAAGAAAATGTTTAATATGTTTTTTATAGGTAAGTGATTTGGAAGTGTGCGTAAAAGAGAAAAATAGTATGATTAAATCAATAAACTAAAAACCTTATATTTATTCTATGTTTTTTACTCTAAGAAAGAAAATAATATAAATGAAAAGTGAATTAATTACTAGTAAGATAGGTTAATTCCTTTGTTTGTGAAGAGTACAAAGTTGGTTTAGGCTACATTGTTTGAAAACATTATAGAATAAAATAAATAGGGTCACTGTTATTTGTGGAAGAAAGATCTATAATAAAATATTCAAATAGGTCAAATGAGTCTTCTAGAGATAAAGCATTATATATAACTATGCTGATTTAGTCGGCCTAGTTCATTATACGGTTACAATTTTATAGACTATAAACTTTGAAAAATAGGAATATAAATGAAAAATAGAATGGCATAAAAGGTAAGAAATAAACTTGATAGTTTTTGAAGATGCTTAATTTTATATTTTATACTATATTACTCAAATTCTGATTTTTATAATATACCAATAGAGTCAATCGGTTCATCAAAGTTTACAAAACCTATATGCTGAAAATAAGCTACAAATAGAGTTGAGTAGGTTGACAAAGATTTCAAACATGTATGCTAAAAATAATCTATGAATAGATTCTACTGGGTTAAGAAATTATACAAACCTATGGTTGAAAGAGATAACTATGTCAACCTACATTCTCTAGTTACTTCATGTTGGAAAATACTTGCACAAAGAAAACAAAGCTGATTTAGAGCAACTATGTGTTAAACTTAGGCATAGACTATTAGAATATATTGATAGGCCTGATATAATACTATAAAAATAAAAATATATAAGATGAAAATAAATTAATGCGTGAAATAAAACCTGTAATGGTTATATTCATATTAGGTTCACCATAATGTATACAAGGGGAACTGAATCTAATCTACAAATCAATCCTAGATCAGAAAAGATAAATCACACTTACCCTTCTATTTTTTGGTACAATTAAACAATCAGGGTCATGACTAATATGGATCTTCTATACCTAATAGGGTTCTAAAGCCTCTAGTCAAACAACACCATGAAATAACCATAGTTAGGTCATATCTTTCCTGTATTCACAAATTAAATACAAAGTAAAGTAAAATATAACCTAGTGATCACCAAAGCTTGTGACATAAAATGGGGGTAATAAACATTAAATTAAACATGCATAGAATAAATATAATTAATCTAGTATAGATATAACCCTAATGCATGAATAGATAAATACATTTAAAACACATTAATTATGTTACTTCTATATATTAAAATAGAGGAGTAAAATTTAAAGATACTTACCATGAAAACTAATTTCATGATATTAAATGTCTCCCTTAGACAAAATTTCTTCACAAGAGATTTTTGTGGTTTGTAATGATCACTACGATAGGCCAAAGCATGTACAACTTTTCCACAAGATAATATTCTCCTCTATGTGTAAACCATAAGCAAGTGACTCCATTAGTATAATGGTGGAAGAGCATATTATAAATAAGCACAAATGAATGATTAACTTTATATCTCTATAAGGAATGGAAATAAATATGTCTATATATAGTTGAATATAACCCTAAACCCTTATGGAAGTTTATACAATAGAGTTATCCCAATTGACATTGTATCGTTAATTAATAAAATCAAGTTAGGTTTGAGTCTAGGTCAGCCAAGGTGGAGCTAGACCCATTACATGTTAATATAATTTAAGTACATGATCATCCCAATTTGACATTATTTGGTAAATATCAAAAAGATTTTTTAGCTTAGATAGGGGGTTTTTGACGCAAAAAATTGCTAGGAGGAGTGTGTAAGGGATTTTTCAAATTCTAGTTAATTGTTTATCATAGGTTTAGGTTTATTATAGGTGGTGATATAGGGGACAAAAATATTACAAAACACCAATGGTCTACCTATGCCTTTCCTAGTTCACCTTTAAGGTGTGTATTGAAAGAGATTGAGACTCGATGAGTTACTATAAGAGTGAAAGCATTAGTAATTGATAAATTTTGAAAAAATTATGTGTATATAGAAGGTATATAAATCATAAGATACATTATGCAGTTAAAATTTCCAATAATCACATCTAATTGGTCCCCATAATGTGGTGGAGGATCCACAATATATGCCATTTTCACTTATAAATTCTTCTGAGAATGATCCCATAATGTATAACTAAACATATTTTAGTTCTGATGGTCACTAGATAATAACCCTAAATCCTTTGGAAGATCATAAAATCTTATTTTTTGGTTATCAATGAGGTTTTGGATGTTAATCTTGAAGATATAACATTTATTTGTAGAATGGTTAGGGCCTTGGTGATAGTCACAATAATCATTGGCATCATATCATCGAGTTATGTGTCTTCTCATATAAGCCTCTATGGGAGGAGGGAGAGATATAAGATGACACTCTACAAGCTTATTAATTAGATAATATGGAGACTTAGGTAGTCATTTAAATTATCTCCTTCGTGTATTGGATAATATGGATAGTTAGGTTATTATGACACTACAATAATAGTTGTATTTGTTTAATTTTTAAGTTCTATAGGTTTTACCTTGTATCTTGGATTTATATGAAACTTAGTATTAGATGTATTTGGTGTGCTTTTTACATAAGATTATTCAATGAAATAAGTTTCATTTCAAGATCTCAAACAACATGGCATAAGTCATCAAAAGATTTATACATTTTTTTGAAAAAAGAATGATGTGATGGGGAAATTAAACATTGATTAAAGTTGTATTGAAGCTCTTTATATTCCATTTGGTTTATATTTTTTGGCCAACATTGTCTTATAAATTCAAGACATATTAATTAATAGGTTCATTGGTTATTTATTTGATCTTTGAAATTTGTTCATGGGATATATTTTTAGTGATATTGATAGAGAAATGTACAAAAGCTTGATCTAAAAGAGGTTCAAATTATTTCACAAAATAGATGGGTAGATCATAAAACCATATAAAGGAATAATCATTCAATATCCTTACAAGTAATTTATTTAAAAGTCTATCATTGGAGGCATAATCAAGACATGATGCATAAAAAGATCAAAGATGTTGTTTAGGATAACCCTTGACATCATAAAATGTAAACTTAACTGAAATAAAACTAGTTTTCAAAGGGTTTAATGATATATTAGGTGGAATGTGATTATGTAGTATATCTTTTGAATTAATATTATGAAGATAATTTAAAGCATCTTGTTCAATGTTATTAACTTTAGCTTCCAAATTTTTGATCACTTGGATAAGAGATTTCACAATATACCCATTGGTACCAAAATGTTACACCATAAAGGGGGCTATTCAAGCCTAATCTAAGATTTGGGAATAATTGGAATACCTATAGGTCTATAAGTTGATTATAGTAGAGGTAAACCTCTAGGTTTAAGGGGCTAGCTCCTTGAATCGACATTTAAGTGCTTATCACATACATTAACTGATTGTTTGTGTGAAAAGGGGCAGAAGTATGCATGAAATTAAAATAATCTAAGGAGGTGATGTAATTTAAATATTTACACAAGATCATCATAATATTACACTAATAAACAATACCTATGACACTAGATTCAAAGTCTTAAGATGTTCTAGTATTAGTATATCAATATAGAGGTGATATGCATTAGATTACTCAAGATAAGTAGACTAGAGGTTAGATTTTAGACTCTAAGGATACTTAAAAACTTAAATAAATTAAAACACTCTAGCTACACTTTATATGGCCTATTAGAATGAGAAATTATTGCACCAAACATGAAAGGACAAGGAGAAGATAAGGATATCTTTTTATAACTAGACCTCACCATACATCACTTTACACACTTAGAGAAGATGTTTGTGAACTCAAAACTAGATTGAATGTATTATTAAAAGGAAAAATACAACATAAAAATAGTAAGGATTCACCATATTTTATGTGGAGTTAGGAAACAAGAACCAAAATGGCTAGTACTTATATGATATGAGAGATAAGAGAGAGAAGTGGATCTTAAGGGTCACAATGCCACCTATCAAGCTAAGACAAAGTTATATTTGAAGGGTAATGGAATATTAAATAGAACATGCAAGGAATATTTTTAAAAATGTCCTTATAAGGCTTGAAAATCATCAAAATTTGGTGTAGGATCCTTCAACTAGATGTTTGTAAACCATCTTCATCATTGGCTTCTCTTGAGCACTCCATAGTAGACTAGGAAAAATTGCCACATGTGCACTTTGGTTTTAAAAAAAAATTCAACATGCATTTTATGTGTCCCTAATAATTATTCATCTTCAATGGCTACTTAATCAAGTGTAGGAATAATTACATGATTATTCTCAACATAGTAATCTATGCTGCTTTTCAATCTATCATCATCATACACATAAATCAAGTAATTACCTTCAACAAATTGTGAGAAATAATGTTTGATACTCACCCTAGATTATTTGAATGATCCTTCATGGATTATATAGGTTCTAAGGATAGTTTATTCAAAATATGTGTATATATCATGTTGATAAGCATCTTCACCATACGCATCTACAAACAAATAAAAAATTCCCTCAATATTGGAAGAAGCACCATCATCCACAATAGAATATTATTTCTCATTGATGGCATAATTCAAATTAGAGCTTACTTCTACATAGGGTTCAATGTGGAACCTACCAAGTGGTTGAGTTTTTATGGTCACTTGTGTTCCATATATTATACTAAAGTCTAAAAAGGACTAATTAACTGAGAGGTAGCCTCCCATATTAGCTATGAAATCTCTTGAAAGTCAGATTTCAAAGTGGGTAGGCAACTCAACAACCACAATGTCTTGAATGATGGGGAAACTTGGGAAATCATAGAGGAAAATTTTCAACCCCTTGATTAATCCTACTAAATTGATAGGTGTACCATCTAATTTAAGTGCCCCCTTATTATATGGCTCATATTTTAGACCTAATTTGTTAGCTACAACCTTGAGCATAATTGTTGTGCTAGTTCCACTATCAACTATGTAGTTATGGACTATTTTTTATCCCATAAGGAGAGTGAGGTAGAAAGGTGGAGGATTTTTATATTTTGTATAAGGATATACAATGTTAGTATGGGCATTAGTAAGATCAACATCACCATGACCATGTCGTGATTATGGAGGAGTAATATGGATAGTGGACATATAATGTTTCAATAGTTCTTTTTGACTAGGGATATGAAGGACATACCAAAGAGAGATAGATGCCTTAGTAATTTTTAATGAGTCCACAATGTATAGAAAATTAATTACTTTGTCTTGACTCTTTCGAAGTAAGGAAGTGCTTGAAACTTGGGGTATTAATATACTTTGAGTAGGCCTTCCAACATTATGATTTGATGGATGTATAGGAGTTATAAGGACTACCATGCTTACAATCATGCTTTGTCACCTTATAGGATGGTTAGATGAACTCATAAACACACCATTATCATCTCCTAAATCCTTCCTCTTATCTCTATTGTTTTATACAATATAAATTTCTTGGTTATGAACATAAGTGTCTCCAACTAGGAAGTTGTTGAAACTTAGTCCTTGAGACTACCAATTTTCTCTTACTTATATTAAGAATTCATCTTCTACTAATAGTAGATAAGTGACTCCTCCTTGATAAACTAGATATTTCTCTCCACATTCATTAGCATCCATGAATTGACCTTATTTCCATTCCTCTCCTTGTGTTAGATTGTTATGCACTAGTACCATTGCTCTTATATTGGAGGTGGAATTAGGAATGTATGCATTGGTAGACCTATTGAATTAAGTTGACCTTAAGCTCTCCCTTACCCATATTATTTACCATATTATTCATGATAGGTGTAATGATTTTGATTAACACACTTTTTCATTCTTTCTTTCCTACACTGAGATTCTAAGAACTAAATTTTTACATATTTATCCATGACATCATCTACCTTCTTAGGAGAAGCTCTAGACTTGGTGTTTTCATTGAGAACTTGGGAAAAATTTAGGAAATAATTATAAATATTTGTTAACATAGTCATAAACACTTTTTTAGGCAAATTTCCATCTTTAATGAGACCATTCTCAACTCTAATTATTAAGTCATATGTTTTAAGTAGAGTGAATCCACCCATTGATTGTAGAATGATGGATATATCAGTAATAATGGCTCTCAAATATGTGGGAAACACAAAGCTAGTAGGTGGTCTCATGGGAGGAGGCAATCTATGAAAATTATTTTGAACCTTTCATTAAAATCATGCATTATCTCCTTGGGGGCTATTTGGATCACATTGAGTTGTTGGATGAGTGAAATGTGATCACTCTTGTCCTCAAATATTGATGTTAGTATCACTCCAAAGTCATCATAAGTTGTGATTAAACCACTAAGAAAAGTCTTATACCATTCAATTGATTTCCCTCTAAGGTAGATGACAAGGATATTAATAACAATATTGACCTCAATGACATTGTGAAAAATGTATAAGTTTGATATATCTCTAATGTGCTCACTAGGAATGACATGGCCTTCACCATTAAATGTAGGAACAATATTTATGGAATTATGGGGCATTACATCATAGTAATAAGGATGAATTGGATTTTTAGTGATAACGGATGGGAAAGCATGATGCCTAGCCATGTTCTATTTAATTTCTTCCTCACTCTCTTTGTCTTCTTGGATAGAAAACTCCTCTTGCTCTTCATAGGGTAGAATAGGTTGAGGATGTTTGGGTTGAAGAGGTATATTAATTTGATTGAAAACTCTACTATAAGATGACATAACAAGGACCATGAAGTATGAGAAAAAATATATGACAAAAAAATGGTCTATAATGAGATTTTACCTTGAATGGAGTCACCATATCCTGAGTAGCACACCATATGTAGATGATGTTGTCAAGACCAACACTCACATTGATAAGTTATCTTTAGGACAATGGTCCCACTGGGAGTGTGATAACTATTGACACAAAATATTTTACCCTAGAGGAGGTTATTCAAGAATTCTCTAATATTTTGGAAACATTGGAATTGTTATAGGCACGTGGGTTCCCTATAGTATAGATGGTCCTCTAGGCTTAATGAGTTAGCTCCATGAATTAACCACTAAGTGATTATCACCTACAATAATTGATTATTTATGTCAAAAGGGGGATAAATATGAATTAAATTAAACTATTATAATTGGATGATTTACCATAAGTATTTCCACAAGATCATCATACTCTTACACTAATAAAAAATACCTATGATATTAGATTCAAAGTCCTAAGATGTTATAACATTAGTATTTTAATATAGAAGAGATATGCATTAGAATACTCAAGGAAAGTAGACCAAAGGTGATATTTAAAATTATAAGGATGATTGAATGATTAAATAAATACAAATACACTAGCTACACTCCATATTACCTTTCATAATGAGAACTTCTTATATCAAACATGAAAGGACAAGGAGAAGATAAGGATAGTCGTTTATCACTAGACCTCACCATACATCACTTTACATATTTAGAAAATATATTTATGATATATAAACTATATTTTATTAATTATTCAAAGGCAACATAAAATATCAAACTAGTATGGCTTAGCCATGTCAAGTGTGGAATTAGGAAACAAGAGCCAAAATGGCTAGTCCTTATAAAATGTGAGAGGAGAGAGAGAGAAGTGAAGGTCAAGGATCAAAATGCCACATGTAAATATAAGATATAAAGTTAAATTTATAATATAATGGAATATTAAATATACCATTTAATGTTTATTTGGATAAATTTCCTTATCATGCATGAAACTCCTCAAATCTGGCAGAGGACCCATTAACTGGCTATTTGGAAACTATCTTCATTATTGACTTCTCTTGGGTGCTTCATATTATACTAATAAAAATTTCTACAAGTTCACTATGATGGAAGGGTTAATAAAAATATCCCACATGCATTTTATGTGTCCCTAATCATTAGTGTTCTTCTAGATAAGTGTTCTCATTGCCTATAGTCACTATCATCCTTCTTTCACTCATCCTTCACACTTGGCACCAAGATGGTATTAAATTTTTCAATACAATCCATCCATGGGGTTTTATGAAACCTATAAATAGTCCTCCTATCCATAAATTCATTGGTTAGACCTTAAAAGGCCTCTCAATTTTAGTTATCACCTTCTAACTTGGTGATCACCTTCCATTCTCTATGCCAATTTCAACTTCTTGAAGTGAAGGTGCTTGTATAGGTACTTATTTGATTAATATAAGAAATAAATGAACATTATGTTCTATATTAGGTCCAAAATTATATCATAAATTTACCCTCATCTTTTGAAACTATTCTATACCTTAAAAACACTAAAATATGTCAAGAAAACCTATTATACACCCTATCCATATAAGTGGGGTAGAAGCCAGTTTTATGGGAAGGATCCTGAGGGAGTTGTCTTCAATTTATAATAAGTTTTAAATTAATAATACCCCTCTTCGATGCATTTATATCAACTTATTTACTATCAGATCATTTACAAAGGTTTTAGAGGGTTTTTAGTGTTTTTGACCCTTAGCATTTGTTCAAAAAACTATGAGCTTAAATCCTCATAAAAATTCAAATATTACCATATTGAGGAACCTATTAAAAATATCTCAACTCCTTATGTCTCCATGATAATAATCCATACAAATATGAGCTTTTTAAGATGGCTTCTTAAGCCCTTCCATGCATTTTAAGTATCTTGAGTTGTCCCTAAGCCAATAAAATGGATTTATCATGAATTTATATGCATTATAAGGGATAAAAATAAAATTATATCTCCCCATTAAGTTTATAATATGTATTTCAAGGCTCACCTAGTCTTGGAAGTATTATTGGCCCTCTAATTGGGTATTAGGCCTAGACTAGGCCTAAAGGCTTGAACTGTGTCTTATTTCTCACAACCAACTATGAGTGGTTTCCAAATATTTCAAGGAATTATTCAAGTTTTTAATGTCTATAAAAATTCACCATACCATTTTTTACTTCCTTTATGACCTACCACCTTGATTTATTACTTCCTCTTATCAAACTTGTAGGGCTTATTTCACTAGGAGTGACCTTTGTCTAAGATAGAATAGAGGGAACTTCCCATGTTATCCCAAGAAAAATAATGATATTAGGGGATTTATAGATTAAAAATTACCATATATATAAATTTTCAAGGCTGGATCACACTTTTATCATCCCCAAACATCATGAAATGGAAGGTAGACTACTGTGGCTCTAACTGTGTGCAAATTAGTGTGTTGACTGTAGGTGGTTATGTTGAAACCTTCCATGATCTATTTTAAATTATATTTATATTATCATAATAATGTCATTATAATTTTTTGTCACTCCAAACATATTCATCATCCTAAAATTTTCAAAACTCTTCAATGTATACCTTCCACTTTGATAGGCCTAGTTGGCAAGTTATGTGACTATGATATTTGCTCAAAAAATGACATACCTATAAGTGTATACTACAATATTAGACCTTGTATTATGTTTATATTATTCCCTTGAATTAAAAAATTTCACTTAAAACTCATTTCAACTCAATTCATGATTAAATACCTTTGACAAGACCAAATTACCATATGCTAGTGCACTACCACCTACAGTCAAAGTATAGGTGGCAATTCTTAGAGAAAATGACTCTTTGTAGGTGACTATTTCATCTTAGATGATGTGTCTCATTATTTAATACCCCATTTAATACTATAATACCCTATCCCAATTACTCATGTCTATACCATGTCTTGGATTCAATCAATAGTCAAGCTGCCAAATTCTCCCATATCATCATTCTAAAGTCAACTATAGATGTCCATCTTGAAGACAAAAGAGCCATTGTAGGTGGTAGTTCGAATCCAAAACCCTAAATATAAACTCTATAAATTTTCCCTTGAGATATTAGTGTCATTCTCACCTAAATATGGTCACTTTTCATGAATATATGTTCCTATGATTCCACCTTGGACTATAAGGTCATTGAAAGTTCAAAACACTATAGAAAACATTGAGAACCTGTAATGAAGAATTGCTTGAGTTCAGAAGCCTTCTATCATAACATATTGGGACCAAACACTCACTATCTTTGGTCAAGACCTCACTCCTATATGTGAGATATAATATGAAATCATTTAAATCTATCTAAAATTCATATCACCCCATTATTTGATAACACAAATAATGGACAAGTCCCTATTTTGGAAGAATTAAGGTAACATGTCCCTAAACTCAAGTTCTCTAATCATGAACATGATTCAAGTATTATTTCCATTATCCATTGATTTAAATTACACCCTAAACACTTCAATACCTTAAGGAATGTTTAAAAAATTCTTAACCTCTTCATTCTAATTGCTTTGTAGTAGGTGCATATTGTAAGACACAGGGCAATGAAGATGAGATATTGACAATATACATACTAAATGGCCCTATAATCAATATTAGAACTTCTACCAGTATTTAAATTGATATTTTTAACCTTGAGGGACTTAAAAATAGTTCTAATATCCTTATTCCTATCATTATTAGTCTCCTATAGGGCACCTATAGGTGTACATTAGGCTATAAGACTATATATATATATATAAGACTATATATATATATATATATATATATATAGGAGAACTAGTTATCACAGTCAATCATATGTCATTTTAATAACTTATCTTAGTTAATAATGTTATAAGAGTGTGAATAACTTCTTGAAAATATTCATTTCATCTCCATGACCATGCTTAGAATTTTCATACACATGACTCTAGGTGAATACATGCTGGGAACTAATTGTGGTGGCCTTTCTTAGAGAAAAAGACTTCATTGATGTTAGAATTTCATACTAATCTTGGAAGGAGAGGTAGATATTATGATATAATAGGTATGAACATGACATATAAACTTATATTGAAACTGCTACAGGAAAGGAAAATCTCTTTAGTTACTAAACATGTCTGCACATATTAATGAATCTCTTACTTAACAAATTATATGTTTATCTCATCAAATAACCTCAAGACATGCAATAAAATATGTAAACCATGATATAATTATGTATCTATATTATATAATGACTTTCATTAATTGGTTTGTATGGACCATCTCAAATAAGGAGGAAACATGCAATGTGTGGGGATAAACATGCAGAAAGGAGTAGTCAACTTCTTAGGATTGGTTCATAGAGAATAATTAACAAATATTTAAAATAATACCATTAAATGTAATTATACTAAGTTTTTTTTATCTATCAGAGGAATTTGATTGAATTCCTTTCCTACTATCCATACCATGAGAAAACCTATTGACCAATTTTGTATGCTAAGAAGAGTGATGAAGGAGTATAATGGTTTTGGACTAATTTTTGCGATTCAAAAATTGATAAAAAAAAATAATTGAACTTAGGGAAGATTAATATTCATTTTAAAACCTTCCACACATTCCAAAACACTTGCATAAACCATACAATTATTGAACCTTCCTCTTTTCTAACTATTTTCTTGATATGACTAAGGAACCTACACATTTTCAATTAGAACTGACATGAATGATAATATTATGACATATGGTAAATTTAAAGGCATCTTGGTAAACTTTTATAATTCTAAAAATCATACAAGCTCATTAATGGCTCAAAATAGTGACCATAAGTGACATGAAATAATGTAGGACTAGATTTGACTATGACCAAGGTTAATATCACATTAAATGACATTTATAGGACCATGACACACCATATTACATCATAATATATCCATATACAAGTTTTTTACTATAAGGGGTTGATTTATTTTAACTTTTGGTCAAAATGGTCATCATTCTTAGAAATTTCCTAGGGGTGGTATGCTTGCTATGCAAAGACCAGTAGACTACTCCTATCCATTGGGATATGGAGTCACTTATGCACAAGTTTGAAAATAAATTACCTTTTAAACCACACCAATAAATAAATAAATAAACACAAAATAATACACACATGTGTTCTCAAGAACACTTATGTAATATACACACACAACTAAAACAAAGATAAACACCTAATCTAGTATTTACAAGACCTCACTCTTAAGGTGAGAAAAAATTACCATAATTAAAATAGGGTAAAATATGGTTCCTATTGAATATTTACTTATCCATGAAATAAATTTATCATGTGAGGCATGTTCATCATTAAATGCTTGCTCATTTTGATGGTGAAATGACTTACCATACTTATATCTTTTCATGATTGCAAGTAGACTAATTTGAGCTTTTGTGAATTCTCTCTCCTTCCCTACAAGGACCTTTATTGGATATTAAACTTGATTGATCTTTTCCATATCTGATCTACACTCCTCAAATTCAGTATTAATAAGTATGATAGTCACCTCAACTTTGCCTTCCTCTTAGGTATGATGTACCTAATATATGGTATCATAAAGTCTGTCTTCACAATCTTCTACCACATTTGGATGTGATTCAATCTTGGGTTGAGATATTCACTATTATTTAGGCACAAACATGTTTACCTTGACTTTACTAGGCCCCTCTAGAGCTACATTTTTTTGATAACAGTGAGATATACAATCTCATGTTTGGTGAGCTCTTCTATTTATTTCTCAATAAGACACTCAACCATATGCTTTTTAGGATCATTACGAAACATATCATAAAATTCAAACTTATTCAAATGAGAAATAGTCTTACCTAGTTACTCAAACTCTTGACTTATGGCATTGGACATTTTCCATAGGTCATCTTCTTCATCATGAATGTCATCTTCAAGGGTTACTTCATTAAGTGAAGACAGAATTACATGGTTTTCTCATCATAGTGATATATCATTATATTAAATATATCATCATCATACACATGAATCAAGTAATTACCTTCAATAACTTGTGAGAAATAATGTTCAATACTCACCCCATATTGTTTATATGCTCTTTTATGGATGATATAGGTGACAAGGTCAATTTGTTCAAAATATATGTATGGATCATTTTCATAATAATTTTTACCATACTCATCTAGAAACAAATTAAAAATTACCTCAATATTAGAATAAGAACCATCATCGACAATAGACTCTTCTTTCTCATTAATGACATAATTCAAATTGGAGTTTGCTTCTAAATAGGGTTTAATGTGGAACCTAGCAAGTGGTTGAGTTATTATGGTCACTTTTGTTCTATATATTATCTTGACGTCCAAGAAGGACCAATCAGTTTAGTGGTAGCCACCCATCTTGGCTATGAATCCATTAAAATTTAGATTGCAAAGTGGGTAGGAATGTCAACAACCATAATGTCTTGAATAATGGGGAAACTTGGGTAGTCATGGAGGAAAATTTTCAACCCATTTATCAATCATATAGAATTGGTAGGTGTACCATCCAATTAAATCACCCCCTTACTATGCGGTTCATATTTTAAACCCAATTTTTTAGCTAAAACCTTGGGCATCATTGATGTGTTAGCTCCACTGTCAACTATGCAGTTGTGGACTATTTTGTCTCCCATAATGAGAGTGAGGTATAAAGGTGGAAGCTTCTCAGATTTGGTATAATGATTTACAATATTTATAGGGAAATTATTAATATAAACATTACCATGACCATGGATTTATGATAGAGGACTAACATGGATAGTGGACAACTATTTTTTCAAGAGTTCTTTTTAGCCAGGCATATGAAGGACATACCAAAGAGAGATAGATGTCTGAACACTTTTCAATGAGTCCAAAATGTTTATAGAAGAATTAATTACTTTTTATTGAGTCCTTAGAGGTAAGGAAGTGCTGGAAACATGGGGTATTAAATTACTTTGAGTAGGCCTTCCAACATTCTAATTTGAAGGAGGTATAGGATTTGTAGGGACTTCCATGCTTGCAGTCATGATTTTTTACCTTATAAGAGGATTAGATGAACTTTATACACACCATTATAATCTCCTAAAGTTTTCCTCTTATCTATAGTTTTATCTTTATTATAATTTCCTTGGTTATGCACACAAGTGTCTTCAATTAGGAAGTTGTTGAAAGTTACTACTTAAGGCTGCTAATCTTCACTTGTTTGCATTAGGACTTCATCTTATACTAAAAGTAGAGGAGTAAATCATCCTTGATAAACTATAGATTTCTCTCCACCTTAATTATAATCCATGAATTAATCTTATTTCCATTCCTCTCCTTGGATTATATTTCTATGCAATGATACCATTGATCTTGTATTAGAGGTGGAAGTAGGATTGTATGTATTGGAAGACCCATTGACATTAAGCTACCCTTGACCTTTCCCTTTCCCATATTATTGACCATATTTTTAATGATAGGGTTAAGGATTTTTATTCACACCCTTTTTAATTCTTTGTTGCCTAAGCTAAGATTATAAGAACTAAATTTTTACATCTTTATCCATGACATCATCTATCTTCTTAGGAATAAATATAGGCATGGTGTTTGCATTTATAACTTGGGAAAAACTTGGGATATTAGTAGAAATATTTGGTAGTAGAGGAATATACACTTTTGAAGGAAAATTTATAGCTTGAATGAGACCATTTTTATCTCTAATGGAAAGGTCATATGATTCAAGTAGAGTGAATCCACCCATGGATTGTAGCATGATGTATATATCAATACCAATGGCTCTCAAATATATGGGAAACACAAATCTAGCGGGTGGTCTAATGAGATGAGGTAACCTATTCCAAGTCTTTTGGAACCTCTCATTAAAAATTTTCATTATCTCCTTAGAGGCTTTTTATATCATATTAATTTGGGGGATGAGTGAAGTGTGATCACTCTTGTCTTCAAATCTTAATGTTAGTAGCACTCTAAAGTCATCCCAAGTCATGATGTAACCATCGGGTAAAGTCCTATACTATTCAATTTATTTTCCTTTAAGAGACATGGCAAGGATTCTAAAAACAATATTGACTTCAATGACATTATGAAAACTAAAAAAGTTTAATATATCACTAATGTGCTCATTAGGAGTGATATGGCCTTCACCATTGAATGTAATAACACTCTTTGTGGAATTAGGGGGCATGCCATCATAGGCATCAAGATGAATTGGATTTTTAGTCTTAAAGGCTAGGAAGGCATGATGCCTAGCCATGTTTTCTTAAATTTATTCCTCACTTTCTTGGTATTCTTGGCTATAAAATTCCTCTTACTCTTCAAAGGGAAGAATAGGTTGAGGATGTTGAAATTCAAGAGGAAGTTTAGGTTGAAGAGGTGGATTTATGGGATTGAAAACTATAACTTAAGATGATCTAGTAAGGACCATGAAGTATGAGGATAAATATATGACAAAAAAAATGGTCTATAACTATATTTTTCCTTAAATGAAGTTGTCAAATGATTATTAACACACCATATGTAGATGATGTTGTCAATACCAAAATTCACCTTGACAAGTTGTCTTTAGGGTCCCACCATGCATGCTAAAACTATTGAAACCAAATATTTCACCCTATAGGATGTTTTTAAATACTAATCTAATATTTGGGAAACATTGGAATACCTTTAGGCATGTGGGTTCCCTATAGTATAGGTGGACATCTAGGTTTAATGATCTAGCTCCCTAAAATAACCTTTAAGTGCTTATCACCTACACTAAATGATTGTTTGCATGAAATGGGGGAGAAGTATGCATAAAATTAAAATATTATAAGGTTATGATGCACCATAAGTATTTCCACAATATAATCATAATCTTACACTAAGAAATAAGACCTATGACACTAACTTTAAAGTCTTAAGTTGTTATAACATTAGTATTTCAATATAGAGGTGATATATATTGGAATACTCAAGGTAAGTATATCATATGTTAGATTGTAGACTCTAAGGGTGATTTAACACTTAAATAAATCCAAGCACACTAGCTACACTCTATATGACCTTTTAGAATGAGAACTTCTTATAATAAACATGAAAGGACAAGGAGAAGATAAGGATAGTTGTTTATCACTAGACCTCACCATACATCACTTTGTACACTTATAAAATATGTTTATGAACTCAAAATAGAGTTAATGTATTATTCAAAGGTAAAATACAATATCAAACTAGTAGGGATTATCCATACCAGGTGTGGAATTATGAAATAAGAGCTAAAATGGCTAGTACTTATAAAATGTGAGAGAGGAGAGAGAGAAGTGGAGGTCAATGATCATAATGATACATGCCAAACTAAGATACAGAGTTGAATTTATAAGAGAATGGAATATGAAATATACCATGCAAGGTCTCTTTAATTAAATTTCCTTCTAAGGCATAAAAATCCTCAAATAAGAAACCTTTAATTGGTTGTTTATAAACTATATTCTTTATTGGCTTCACTTGAGTGTGTAATGAAATTACTTCAACAATAAAGTAGAATAACAGAGATAAATCCAAATATGACTAAATTATATCAAAATATATGATAATAGACAAGCCACTTCAAGGGGGAAACCTCCGTAATCTTCAATAAGAGCAGAATTCACAATATGATGATAAATAGTTACCCACTACCTCTTATATATAGTCTATCTAGGCCATGGTTACTCCATAGGCTGACCTACTAACCAAATTAATGTATAGATAAATGTGAAATAGCATCAAATAGGGATAAGTAATCCACAAGTCAACTATTCCTATCCCAGTACATGTGATAGGTTAGGGGCATAGCATGCCCTTCCCCTTTAGACCAATGTTGTCCTCAAAATTGAACAACTCTAGATGTTGTTGCAAAAATCTTCACCTTCCCAAGTTGTATCTTCACTACTCAAGTTCTTCCACTTGATCAGATATTCCCTAATCTCTCTAGTTTTCAACCTCTTAGTATGTGTTTAGAGGATCTTCTTTGGTTCCAAAATGACACATCCTTCTTATCTAGTTTTGGGAGCTCTATTTGGGTTGAAAATTTCTATCCAATGACCTTATTCAAATAGGAAACACGAAATACTATTTGTATGCAAGATGAATGAGGTAAATCAAGCTTGTAATCCACACTTCCAATTTTTTTTAGAACTTGATAAGAGCCATAATACTTAGGAACAAGTTTTTTGTCCTTTTTCTATTGCTTCAAGGACATCTTCTTGTAAGGCTGTAAATGTACAAATACCCAATCACCCAACTCAAAATTTTGCTGACTACAGTGTTGATCTACTTGTTGCTTCATCCTATTTTGTGCCAAGGCCAAATTCTCTCTCAAACTAGTCAAAACCTTTTATTGATGTTGAATGTGCTCCTCCACATCAAGAATCATCTATAGATCAAGATGTGCAGATGCCTATGTGGGTTGAGCTTATATGGAACTTAAACATGCAATAATTCCCTCTGCCCCCTTTTTTAGCATCTTGGTCATTTGATGTGAACTAATCAATTATGGATATTTTGCTTGTAATACATTTAGTTCAATTTTACTACCTTTAAAATGAAAGCACATGAATAGTTCTTAGAAATTGATCTCAATGGTACCCAAGGTTTTGAGCCATTGGACTGCCAAAACAATGTCTATTGTACCCATGGGAATAGAAAACATAGGAGAATTGAGATTGTACTCACCCATAGAAAGCTTAATACTATGACATTTGCCTAAACAATTAATTATTCCACCATCTACAATCATGACCTACAATTTTAGTGCTAAGTAGATGAAACAATTCAATCAAGTGGTCAACTTATGGTTGATGAAGTTATGTGTGTTTCCCGAATCAAACAACACTGTCACCTTCTATTTCTTGAGGAAACCCACCACCTTAAGAGTTTATGGAGTGCTAATACCTACAAGTACATGACAAGAGATTATAGGTTGGGAATCTTCAGGTACCTCCTCTATCTCTTCATCATCATCATTGGAGGCATCATCTGCTTCTTCATCTTCATTAGATCCCTCAATTTAGAATAACTTCTTCTCATCACACCTATGTCCTTTGCTCCACTTTTTGTCATAATCAAAACATAATCCTTTTGCATGCTTCTCTTCAATTTGTTGAGGGGTCAATATGGTAGGTGGAGGAAATGTTGGTGTCGATATGATACAATATTTGAAGTGAGTGAATGGCTGCTTCTCATTGGCTATGAATTTTTCCTCGGCTTTACGTGCCATGATAATAGAATTATAAATCTTAAGTGGACTAAACCTGTGTACTTCATGTTGAATGTGGTCCTTGAGTCCACCAAAAAATAGGTCATTCAAGTTCTCCTTAGAAATTGTCTCCACACATAAGGATAGGTTCTAAAAATGATGAATATAATCCTTAATGGATCTAGTCTATTGTAATTTTTCCAATTGGCTAAAGTAATTATCTATCACACTATTTCCATAGTGTAATTGCAACTCCTCTATAAAAACTGACCAAGTGACATTGAGAGTCATCTTTTTCTTTTGAGCACACAACCATTGATACCAAATGAATTAATTAGGTTCAAGATACAAGAATGACATGATAACCTTATATCCACTTTGGATCTAATGTAGGTAAAAAATTTCTCCATTTGGTTAATCCAATTGAGTGGATCTTTTCCATCAAATTTATGCATATCCACCTTTGGTAACAAGTTCCTCTTTGGCAATGTAGTTATATTTGAAGTATACTAGTTAGGAAAACCAACCTAGTGGGGTTGTGCAATAGAATTAGCTGGATGATTTGTCTGATTGATTTTCAAAGCCTTCATGATATCTCCCAAACTATCCTGTATGGATTTCATATTATATTGTATGCCTTGCACCTCACTCTGAATGCCTTGCACACTATAGTCAAGGTGGGTCAATTTGTGATCTAAGTCAAAAAACACTGTTACAAAGGGTCTAGTACATCCCCCTTCTAGCTCCATCTCTTCCTTGTTAGGAGTTTTACATGGAGTTTTAGCACCCTTTCCTTGGTCCTGAGTTTGTGGATCTACCATAAAAGGGCTTTACGATGTCGACCCTTATTGGCACTTTTGACCCAACTTTGACCAAGTGATTTTGGAATTATTTCAACCTCAAATAAAAACATGCAAAGAACATACCATTGACAAATTTTTCTAAGCTTTCCAAAAATGTAAATAACTCGATAAAATTCTTTGAATTTTGCATTATAGAGTAATTTTATGAAAAAACCTAAAATGGTGATAACTTTTGTAAACCATATCCAAATGGGCTAAAATTTTAATGGAAGCTTAATTTAATTATTTATCACCTCAATTAAAAAAATTGAAGATAAATTCACAATTTTTTTTATATATATCCAAATTTAAAAAAATTGGGTTTCAGCCACAAGATTGCCTAAATCCTAGCTCTGATACCACTTGTAATGAAATTACTTCAACAATAAAGTATAATAGTAGATATAGATCCAAATATGACTAAAATATATCAAAATATATGATAATAGACAAGCCACTTCAAGGGGGAAACCTCCACAAGCTTCAATAAAAGTAGAATTCACAATATGATGATAAATAGTTACCCACTACCTCCTATATATAGTCTATCTAGGCCATGTTTACTCCATAGGCTGACCTACTAACCAAATGAATACATAGAGAAATATGAAATATCATCAAAGAGGGATAAGTAAGCCACAAGTCAGTTATTCCTATCCTAATACATGTGATAGGTTAGGGGCGTAATAGAGTGATCTATAGTAGAATTGGAATGATTTACATAATTTAACTATGATGGGGGATTAATAAAAATCTCCAACATGCATTTTCTATGTCCTTAATCATTAGTCTTCATTGCCTACAGTCACTACCATCCTTATTTCACTCATCCTTCACACTTGGCACCAAGATGGTATTCAATTTTCCAATCCAATCCATAAATGGGGTTGTATGACACCTTTAAATAGTCATCCTAACCCTAAATCCATTAGGAATACCTTAAAATGCCTCCCAATTATAGTTATCACCTTCTCACTTGGTGATCACCTTCCATTCATTATGCTAGTTTGGACTACTTGAAGTGAAGGTGATTGCATAGGTACATGTGTGATTAAATGAATAAATTAATGAACATTAGTAGTTATATTGGGTCCAAATTGATCTCAAAAATTGTTCCTTATATTTTAAAACTCTTTTGTACTTATAAAACATCAAAATACATCCAAAAAAATTATTATGTGCCCTATCCATATAAATAGGGTAGAAGACAATTTCATGGAAAGGAGTATGAGGGAGTTATCTACAAGTTCCAACAATTTTCTAATTCATAATATCCATCTTTGAGTCATTTCTATCAACTTCTTTACCGATGGTTCATTAGCAAGGGTTTTGAAGGGTTTTAAGTGGTTTTGATCCTTAACATTTATTCATAAAAGTTTGACATTCAAACCTTAGAAAAAATACACTAGTACCTTGTTTTGGATGCTATTCAACATATCCTAACTCCTTATATATCCATACTAAGCATCCATATAGATATGAGATTCTTAAGATCGCATATCGAGCCCTTCTTTACATTCTATATATCCTAAGTTATGCTTAATCCAAGAAAATAGATTGATTATGACTTTATCTACATGATAAATGATGAAAATCACATTAAAAATCCCCATGAATTTTATTAGATGTATTTAAAGGCTCACCTAGCCCTAAAAGTGGTCTTGGATCTCTAATTGGGTTTTAGGCCTAGACTAGGCCTAAAAGCTTGAACTGTGTCTTGTTTCTCACAACCACCTTTGATTTGTTTCTTAATATTTCAAGGAATTATTTAAGTTTTTTCATGTTTATAAAAAATCACCATACCATTTTTTAGTTCCTTTAAAATGTCCCACCTCACTTTCTTACTTCCTCATGTCAAACCTATAGGGCTTATTTCTCTTGGAGTGCCATCTATCTAAGACATAACAGAGGGAGCCTCACCTATTATACCAATACAAATAATAATATTAAGAGATTGGGTAAGTCATGGGGACCATATATACAAATTTTTAGTGTTGGATCATGATTTTATCATCCCCAAACATCATGAAATCTAAGGTAGACTACTATGGCTTTAACTATGTACAAGATTGGTGTGTTAACTATAGGTGGTTATGTTGAAACCCTCCATGATATATTTTTAATTATATTTATAATATAATAATATGGTCATTATAATTTTTTTATTCAATCCAAATATATTCATCATCCCAACCTTTGCCAAACTCTTAAATGTATACCTTCCACTTTGACAAGCCTAGTTGGCAAATTATGTGACGGTGTTATTTGCTCAAAAAATGGCATACATGTAGGTGTATACTAAAATATTAGACATTGTATCATATTTATATGATTTATTTTAAGTCATCAAGGTCAATTATAACTCAGTTAAAGTCACTTCATTCTTAAAGACCTATGACAAGACCAAACTGCCATATACTAGTGCATTATCACCTGCAATCAGACAGTAGGTAGCCTTTCTTAGAGAAAATGACTCCTTATAGGTGAATATTTTGTCTTATACCTTGTTACTCATGATTTAATATTACCTTTAAGCCTATAATCTCCTATATTAGTTACTCATGTATATATCATTTCTTGGATTCAATCAATAATCAAACTACCAAATTCTCCCATATCATCATTCTATAGTCAACTGTAGATGTCCATCTTGAAGATAAAATATCCACTCTAAGTATTAGTTTGAATCCAAAACCCTTAATATCAAATCTCTCAAATGTTATTTGAGCCATTAGTGTCATTCTCACCTCAATATGGTCACTTATCATGAATATGTGTTCATATCATGCCACCTTGGACTATAAGGTCATTTATAGTTCAAAACACTATAGAAAACACTAAGAACATGTAATGAAGAATTTCTTGAGCTGAGATCCTTCTAGCATCACTTATTAGGACCAAACACTCACTCTTTTTTGTTAACACCTCACTCTTATTCTTGAGCTACAAGATAGAATCATTTAAATTTATTTACACTTCATATCACCCTATTATATGATAGTGCAAAGAATGGATAAGGCCTTGTTTTATAATAATTAAGGTAGCATGTCCCTAAACTCACTTTCTCCAATCATGAAAATGATTCAAGTCTGCTTGCCATTATATGGATTCACCATTGATTTTTATGGCACCCTCAACACTTCAATAAATTAAAGAAGGTTCAAACAAGTTTCAACATCTTCATTCTAATTACTCCATACTCTGTATGAGCCACCTGTAGATGGATATTACTGGACATAGGGTAGTTAAGGTGAGATATTGAAAATATTCATAGTAGATTACCCTATAATCAATCTAAACCTTCTACCAGTATTTAAATTGATAATTGTAAGCTTGAGGAACTTTAAACCAATTCCAATCTCCTTATTCTAATCATGATTAGTCTCTTGTAGGGCACTTGTAGGTTTACATTAGGATACATGATTCTATATATAGGAGAACTAGTTGTCACAATCAATCATAGGTAATTTTAATAGCTTATAATTATTACTCATTTTCTAATAATGTGTTCAAATTCTTGAAAATATTAATTACATCTCCATGACTATGCTCATAAGTTTCATACACCTAACTATAGGTGAATACATACATGTTATTAACTGTGTTAGCCTTTCTTAGAGAAAAGGACTTCCTTGATGTTAACATTTTAGATTGAGATTATAAGGATAGGTGACAATTTTGATATAACAGGCATTCATATGACATATAACCTTTTATTAAAACTAATATAGGAAAAGAAAACCTCTTTAGTTGATGAATATGTCTACCCATAGCAATGGAGCTCCTACTTAACAAAATGAGATGTTTTTCTCATCATCTCACCTACACACATGAAATAAAAGATGGAAAAAATGAGATAATTATATTTATATATATATATATATATATATATATATATATATATATATATATATATTATAATAAATTTCATCAATCTATTTGTACCAATCAACTCAAACAAGGAGGACATCTATAAGGTGTGAGGATAAGCATATATAAAGGAACAGTCAACTTCATAGCATTGGTTCAAAGAGAATAGGAAACCAATATTTGAAATCCTACCATTAAATTTAATTATACTAAGTTTATTAACATCCCATAGAGGTATTTTACCTAACTCATCTCCTACTAGTCATACCATGAGAAAACCTGTTGACCAATTTTATATGCCAAGAAGAGAGATGAAGGAGAAGAATGGTTTTGGGCCAATTTTGGGACTTTAAAAACTAATAAAACATAAAATTCAACTTATGGAAGCTGAATATTCATTTTAAAACCATCCACACATGCCAAAACACTTTTATATATCATACAATCTCCAAAACTTCCTCTTTTCTAACTATTTTCTTGATCTGACTAAGAACCTACACATTTTTAGTTAGAAATGACATGACTGACAAGCTTATGACATGTAAGATGTTGAAATTCATCTTATTACACTTGTATACTTAGAAATACCATATAATATCATTAATGACTCAAAATAATGACCTTAAGTAATATGAAATTACTTAGGACTAGATTTAAATATAAATAAGATTAATATCACATTAAATGACATTTATAGGATCATGACATGCCCTATTACATCATAATAAACCCATGTACAAGTATTTTACTATAGGGTGTTGAATTTTGGTCCAAAAAGTCAATAATACCCTTAGGATTAATATTTTATACTTAAGAATTCATTGAAGGGGACGTAACCTTGGTTTGAGAAGAGATATGCATGAAAATTGGTAGTTAATTTGAAGCATTTTTTCCCACAAGAAGTGTAATAGTATCAATGTGATCTTAAGGGAATAATAGTTGGAAAACATAATCCATACCCCTAATAAATGTAGGAATCAGTGGTGTCCTCATGGGGAGGGATATGCCTTTTTAATTTTTAGTTTCCAATATATTTTTGAGGATATTATGAAGATATTTAATATTTTGATGAATACACTCTAAAAAATTGTAATAACTTTTACTTACTCTTGATCTACTTGTTCATTATTTTCATTTGATTCATTATTTTCATGATCAAATTCATCTTATATGAGAACTTCATTAATATTTTGTTTATTTTCATCATTAGCACTATCATTATGCATAAGATTTGAACCTTAATTATCTTGAAACATATTAGGTTGTACGAGAAGTAGCTCAAAATGTTAACTATGGACACCACTAGTATAGAACTATGCCCAGGTTACATACAAATTAATATAATCAAAATATGAAAAATTTAAAAATTTTGAAACCCTAGCTAGCTAAAAGCCCCTATGATATAGAATAATTTTCATAAATAGATACCAGGTGGGGTTCACCAAATGTTTAACCCTAAATTTATAAAATGGGGTACCTAAAGTTAAGAATATTTAGAGGATATTAAGAAAAATGGTGATAGAATAATATATAGTAGTCCAATTAATTATAAATTTAGGTAAATGAATATTATGAATTAAAAAATTGAGATATGTTAGGTATGGAAAGTACCAAATTTGAAATATGTCCAATTCAATGAAATAAATGATACTTAGTTGGGTTTACTATGCACATTATTAGTAGAGGTTATTAATACATTAGAGCATGCTAAGGATGAGGGTAGTTGTAATATATTTCATGTGTGTAGAATATTTTATCATAAAATACAAGAAATTGGGTGACACAAATGTAAGATGCATAAATTATTGTCCATTATTTAGTAAATTAAGAGCAACCAGTAATTTATAAACTAAATTAATGCATTCAAAATAGTTTAGATAGAAAATAATCAAGACATTACACATGAGAGTACATGTAAGGAACATAACAAGAAAATCATACAAGTAACCATAACCAGATAGTCTTTATCGATCTCTTCAAAAAGTAAAACCCCTTCTTACAAACAAAATTATATGTAGACATTTAAAATCTATGAATGTTCATATTATTATCATAATTAGAACCAAAAGTGGAGTCTCTTCATATTATAGCTTATTACAATTCATAAAGATAAGACAATAGGTTATACAATGACAAAATGAGTGCATAATATTTGAATATTAGAAAAATATCATGTGCAACTTTACAAACAATGTTCATATACCAACACCTTCCCTAACTTAAAATGTTGTCTCATCCCAATCTAACATTGTAGGAACTTTTGAGAATACAAATTTATAGGGAGATGAATAAATGGTTGGACCAATAAGAGTATTAGTAATTGCTCAAGGTGCCATTTTTAGTTTTCACCTATTGTGAACTACTTAGCCACACTTTTGAGTTTTCAACTAAGTAGCATATCAACTTACTATCCTTTGAGAATTTTCAATAAGATGGCATAACCAGCTGGCTAAACTTTATGGGATTTTAACAAACATGGTCCTAATTGTCTTACTAATTACTAAATATAAAATTTTCACAATTTATATTTTTCATAGTACTTACCTCAATGGTGGTGGCATGGATGCAAACAAAGGTTGATAAAAAGAGCCCTTAGACTAAGACTGAGCAAAACTGTATTGAGTGATGATATATTATATCTCTAAAGGTGTACTATAAATAGAGGTATTAATAATCTACATAATTAATCTAGTGAAAAAATTAAGATATATTTTATATGCATTCCAATATAGCATCATTTCATGTATCAACTACAGTAAGGTGCACAATGGAGCATGATAGCCAATGATCTATTTTGATTTATACATCATTAATGTTTCTAAATGTGGCCTTGGTGTTTTTAATCCTTGTTTGAATCTATACACACAAGTGCTTTATATTACTTACGTATCTTTGAACTTGGAGGATAGCAACAGAACTACATAATAATTGGCTCTACCAATTTAGTAGATTATCATGCACATTATTCCTATAATTTAAGGATCCTTGGAGTACTTCATCTTTCTCCTCCATAGGTTTAGTGTGTATTTCCATTATTTTTTTTATTTTGAAGGAATTTTTAAAGTCCAAGATGGAATTGGCTAATGTGGTATTCAATTATTTCTTCCAATCAAACAAGTTATGTGTGACCTATTGAGCTTGCAGAGTGATAATGTCAAGCATTACGTGGTATTCATTCAGTAGAGTGAGGAGTGTGATAGTCTTGGCTTTGAAATCCTATGCTAATTTTCCCAATGTATATAGTTTTTGTGCTACACACCAATCTTTTGTTAACTTAGATACAAATGTCTTGAGTCTGTACTAGTCAGACATTACTATGTCCTTGATTGCTCAAGTGACTAAATCTAGATACGTATCTTGGATCAATTTTTCACCTTCATGCATTTGACCCTTCAAATTTATGTTATTATCCTTAGATTTATAAATCTCATAATATATTGAGGTTGACTTTTGTGTGATGGATTCATGGAATTTTGTAGCACCCTCTAACTACTTCAATTATAACCTAAAAACATCTAATGTTTCTTCTTGCTAAAGTGGGAAGGCTACCAAAGTTATTATGATAGCTAAAGGATCAGTTCATGGCATGTTTTCAAGTGTAATGGAGAATGTGGTGCATTTATAACCCACAATTTTAATGTCCTAATTCCAAAACCTTCCCAAAGGCAAAGCCAATTACTGCTCACTTATTGTAGCTATAGATTTATCTTCTTCTTGTACTGACTGCTCCAACTCACCTTGTTTTTATTGTCTAGACACTTATTGCTGCTAAAATTTGGTATATTATTCACTCTTAAATTGATATATAACATCATCCTATTTTATCTTTGCTTCCTCTACTAATTTTTGGTTTAGGTCTTCTTCCTTATCTTTATTGTTTTCCTATTCCTCTTACTATTTTTGTGGATGATCTTCTTTCATTTTCTATTCTTCAAGGACAATAGCCTTATCTTGTTTGACCTTGGCCTACACCTATTCCACTAGATCATCATGTTCTTTGTTTATTCTCTTGTTCTTCCTGTGCTCTATCCTACTATTTAGGTAAGGCTTCATTGTCTTCTTCTATTTTCTTCATCGTAGCTTCATTAGCTTGGTGTTGGGAAAGAGTGGCATCATCTAGATCCTTCTTTGCCTATGATTCTACATATTTTCATTAATTATCTTCTTCTACCTTATCTTTTACAATGAGAAAAACCTTTTTATTCCTCTTCTCTTTGGCCATATTTTTCTAGTACACCTCTTGTGCCTACTTTATTGCATTGATAGATTTTTGTCCCTTTTGTGTATCCTTGATAGCCTTTTGGAATCAAGCTTATGCATCCTATGAATTTTTCCTGGCCTAAGATTACTCATATTAATGGAATTATCCTTTTATCACTTCTTTTCTTCTTGATGGACACATCATTATTCTATGAAATCTACTTCCTTTCATGAAGCCTTTCTCTCTTCAGCTATAGGCTGATCTTGTATCATCTCTCCAATATTACGGTCTTTTTTTGTAGTTGTAAAATCACTTAATTGGACAATAGAGATAAAAATATATGATTTTTTATGCCCCAAAGTAACTAGCCTGCATTTAGGTGGTGGTGAATTCAAGGAAGGAGAAGGTTGCACTTCCTACATAAAGGTTGCATTTCCAAATGTGAATTCCTAAAGAATAAGAAAAACCCTGACCTCTCATCAGTTTTTGGATCTATGAACTAGAGGCTCCTACATAATTTTAGGTAGTGGATAAAATATTTTGACATCTTCAAAAGTATTAGAAGGTGGTTTATCAAATATTTTTGTCATTCTTTGCATTTGCTCAACCTCTTCATGCATGGTGTTGACAAAAATAGATGTTGATCATGGTGTTATTTATACCTAAGAATTTTTTGGACCTTATTATACACTTTAACTATGTGAACTACATTCTAAAAGAAAAACTCTTTCTCTTCTTCTTCTATTAAAATTCACCTACCATATTTGCAATCATCAACTGGTAGACCTCCTATTTTTTAGTCCCCATCTAAGATAGGTCACAAAAGATTATGATCTAGTGTACTTTGGGGTCATCTAGATAATTTGTTGTACTCCTCATCTTTCACTTTAGTAAAGGTGATGATTATTTTTTAGAAAAGAGCTTACACTTTCCTTTATACTACTATGAGCTTATGGCTACAATCATTTGAATCCAACAAGGGAGGATAGTATTAGTTCAAGTAAATAATAATCAAATAGACACACTAACACTTAAAATCCTAGCCTAGGTACTAGATGGGGATATTAGTAATAAAATCTAGATGAAAACATAACTAAAACATAAAATACACAACTCCTTTACCTTCCTTGGGAGCTCCAACTTCTTTATTGAGTGGCTTTCTCATCTTGTGCATCAAGAATTCTATAGCAAATGAATCTTGTTGGATTATTCTCTTCTTGGCACCATTGGCTTTGATATGTTTTGTGATTACTTGGATTAATATTTTTGGCATTGTAAAACTATTTTAAAGCTTGTCTCTCTTCAAATTATCATTACAACTTTGGCTTATGAGAGCTTATAAATGAAGAGGTATGGCCTTATATTTATAACCTTAGGAATTAACTCTCACCCAAGGCTAATTAGGGTTGAGTTAAGGCTTAGAATGGGTTTAAGCTAAACTTAGGTGATTCAAATTTAACTCTAGTAGAGTTAGTAGTTATCAAGTAATTATGATTTGCAATTTCTAGGCATGATTCTCAAAATCATATATTTTATTATATTTTCAAAGAGCTTGAAAACTCATAAAGGTAATGATGTAAGGCTATGATGTTTTGAATTTTTGAATTTAATTTTTTAGATATTTATTAATTTAAATTGGATAATTAAACTAGGATTTTAATCTAGTTTAGCTTGTTAATTGATTTTGATTATCCTTTTAGCATTTAAAAGATTTTAATTAAGTGTGAAAGTGCCCCACTTAATAGGTTCATAGGCCAAATTGATAGTTGTGATGCCATAAGGTGATTAGGGATGAATCTATGAGATTTTATTATTGCATACAATAGGATACTATAATTAGAGTTGTCTTAACATGATTATGAGCTTTGATAAATGGTGTGTAAGCAAATTTGGGATGTTTAGTGATTCCTAGGCTTAATTTTCAATGGTTAGTATGTATTAATTTAAAGTTTGATCCAAATATAGTTATGATTATTTTTAAGTGTCTATATTTTTCCCTTGTTTGGGTAGGTGTTGTAAGCTATAAACACAATAATGTCTTATAAAATAATGAAAAGGTCTTGTATGACTATAACTTTAATGAAAATGGATAAACTATAGATGCCCCCTCGAGGGAGTGGTCAACAAAAACGGTTGGTAATTAGTCCCTCAAAAGGAGGAAATGATGGGATAAAAAAAATAAAATGGGGTGGAAAGGATTAATTTTTCCATAGGAAGTTATAATTAGTGGTATATGGAGCTGGCCTAGTTGGGCAAATAAACAAGATGATTTGCCCACAAGTAATTATAATCATTAGCATATGTGGGAGAACAAAAGGTAAATATTTGCCCAAATGTGGTTATAATCATTGAAAAAGCCTTAGGATAACAAGAGAATGATTTTATTGAAGGAAATTATAATCAATAAAGGGAAAAACAATGATTTTACCATAGGTGGTTATAATCATTGGTAGGATAAAAACATGCCCTAATTATGTAGATAGAGATAATGGTTTTCTCAGAGGTGGTTATAAGTATTATCATAATGAAAACATTCCCTAGTTGGGAAAAGGAAAGATAATTATTTTCCCATAGGCAGTTATAATCATTATCATCCAAATAGATCACAACATAATGATTTACTCAAAAGTAGTTATAACCATTGGATTATCAGGTGAGATGATACATAATGATTTTCCCAAAGGTGGCTATAACCATTGGAATTATAAATGGGATGAGATAAAATGATTTTCCCATAGGTGGTTATAATCATTAGTACCCTGATAATGGAAAATATGATAATGGGTATTATGAACTAAATTTGTATTTGTAGGGAAAGAGTAAGCTAGTATATAGGAGAAAGATGAATTTAGGTAATCTAATAATAAGGAGATACATGTCCTAACTATTAATTATTAAAATTATACCATTATTTAATTAATATATATGTGGGGAGTGATTTGGGTAGATCAAAAAAATTAGGTGTGAATGAGATATATTATGCTCGTATTACTTGTAAGACTTTCCTAGCTGATTTTTGATATAGCATGTGATGGTAGGTATCATGATATAAAAGACTATGAAAATTAGCCAAAATATAATAAGTACTAACACATTCCAATAAATAATTGAAAATGATGCACTGATGATAAAAACCATGATGATAATGTTGACATATGAATATAGATGGATTCAAGAATAATGCGCAAGGAATCACCCAATTAATGCACACAAACTAAATCAAGACATAAGAAGAAATCAAACAAATAGGAAAATAATTAAATGAGAAAACAAAAGACCAAGAAAAGAAATAACAAAACAAAACAAAAAGAAACAACAAATAAATAAATGGTTAATCACAATGTTAGTATAAACAACACAACACAAAAAATGAATAGATAATGCCCTTGGGCTATAGGAGGTAAATTTACAAACAAAATGGGGGAATAAAAGAAAAGGAAGGGGGTGTTTGAGTTGACTCCAGATACACTAGGAAAGTGGATGCTACCTACATAGTTCCATGGATGTAGGGTCTAACAAAAACTTTAGGCCAAATGTAGTCTCCTAGGATATGAGATAGAATAAAAATGATGATCAATAAAAACATGAATGATGTTGTAGAGGAATATGGGAATGGGATCAAAAAACTATGAAATCGTGGGATGTTAGGCTAGTAAGTATGGGGAAACTAAAAGACAAATGGTTTCAAGTGAAATAGCTAGGGTTCCTAGAATACTTATGGCAAACATGTGGCGGATGAGGTGATTTTTTTTAATTTCTATATCTTTTATAAATGTTTTTGGAATTTTATAATTATCTCAACTCGATTGAGAATGATAAGATAATAAATGGTCTAACTCAAAAAATGGAAAGAGTGTTGAAACTTAAAATTTCTCACAAAATAGTGAGAGCATGGCTAAAAATTCTCATAAAATGGTGAGAGTTTGACAAAGGGTGACTGAGTTGACCTCAGTGTTAATCAAGAGCTACCTACATAGTCCTAGTATGAGACCTTAAGTCATTTTAGTTCTAACTTATAGTAGAGAAATATGACTAGGTAGTAGTGAATTCATAAACTAGGCAAAGTAAGTAAATGGCATAGTATATCATAGAAATGACAAGGTAGTAATTCAAGTCATGATAAAGGTGTTGTTCATAATTTTATCATAGGCATTTATAACTAGGAAACAATGACATAGGCCAGTGATAGTAATTTTCCCATAGGCAATTATAATTAGTATCACTATGGTGGTACTCTAGTTTACCTAAAGGTGGTTATAATCAGCAGTAGGTGAATGAAATGAATAAGGAATAAAAGATGAAACTTCCAAACCACTATCATACTAATCCAAAATATGGAATTTGTCTAGAATGTTGAAACAACTACTCAAACTTGATTGGAATTCCCTCACTAAATGTGCCCGTAGATCTAATGGAACGAAACCAAAGTCAGTTGGGTTGGGAGGGTGAAAACAATTGTGGTTGATAGGGAATGCATGGTAGAATGATATATATCATATGGTAGAATGGTATACTACAAATAATAATGTTGATATGGTATAATGGCAATGGGTTTCGAAGATAATGATTCAAGTCTCTCAAGTCAAGTAACACTTTATATGTATAATACTCATCAACTCATTAAGTGCATCCCCATCTAGTGTAATGAGATTGTATACTACAATAAAATAAATTAAAAAAATGATGTATAGTCCTATCTAGTTAGGTTTTAAATTCCCCTTGTGTTTCTTATTGACTGTGGTGTTCTATTGATTTTCTTTGAGCACAAGATCACCAAGTTAGAATACTATATGTTTGACCCACCAATTATAATGTCCTCAAAGTTTGTTATGGTATGATTGATGGATATTGACTATGGAAAATGATTTTTCATAAAGTAACTCCATCTCTTGTAGATGAGTTACACAATAATCTTCATCATCTAGGGCATGTTTTAATGAGATGTACAAAGATGTAACTCAACTTTAGTGCCAAAAACAAGGGAATATGGATTGTCTCTTATTAGGGTGTGGTAATTGGTGTGGTATGCCCATAGGGAATGGAATATTTGGAGGTTCCAATTGTATCCATCATCATTGATAATATTTTTAAGGATGTTAACAATGGTTTTTTTGGATGCTTATGCCTAGCCATTACCTTGTGAGTAATAAGAGGTAGAAAAATGTTGAGTAATTTTATACTCAAAACATAGAGATTTGACATTATTATTTTTAAATGATACACCATTATCAGATATAATGTTGGATGGGATACCATAATAGTAGATGATATGGTTAAAAATGAATTTTTAAATTTGAATTCTAGTCACATGAGGGGCATAACTTCAACCCACTTAGTGGAATATTAAGTATCGATAAGGATGTGTTTATGGACATAATCATGATCCATTTGGTCATATGGGCCTTGTAAATCTATTTTTGATAGTAGATACTTGAGTGGGTCTACTTTTGAAATGACTATGATTTTTTTTCTTAACATGTAATGTCATAGTTTTTTAGCTATAAAGACCATAGCTAAATAGGATTTTTTTAATGGGTGCATAATTGTGCTCATATATGACTAGTGCATGTATTAAATAGTATACAACATTTTCTCTTCCATTATAATCATGTTGAGCTAGAAGTGCCCCCAAGGTTTTATACTTGGTTGATTGGTATATTAGGAATGGCTTTCCTGGTATTGGTGGCAATAAAATAGGTAGACTAGAAAGATAGTTTTTTAGGAGATGGAAAGATTGTTGGCATTACTCATCCCAATTAAATGAAAAACATTTCTTCAAAAAGTGTGTAAATGGATGAATTTTTTTAGCCAATTGATCAATGAAACATCTGATAGACCAAATCTTTCCATGTAAACTATAGAGTTGATTCAAATTAGAAGGTGGTGTCATCTTAATAATGGCTTATACTTTGGATGGATTGACTTCAATGCCTCTACAAGAAATAATTAATCCAAAAAAATTTCCTAAAGTAAATACAAAAACATATTGTTTAGGATTGAGTCTAACCTTGTATTCACATAGTCTCTCAAATATCTTAGTTAATGTGGTAATATAATCAGCCCTAGTATTTGATTTATCCAATATGTAATTGACATAGTATTAAATAATATCATGCATCATATCATGAAATATAACAATCATGGATCTTTGGTATATGGCCCCAACATTTTTGAGACCAAATTCCATATATTGATAATAAAACATTCCCCATGGAGTGGTGAATGTTGTTTTGTATTGGTCTTATGGCTTAATCTTGATCTGGTTGTATCTTTAGGATCCATCCATTAGTGAAAGCATTTCATACCTAATTGTGGATTCAAATATAATGTCAATATTTGGTAGAGTAAATTCATCATTGGGGTAGGCCTTATTATATCTCTAGAATCAATGCAAAATTTGATTCCTTCTGGATTCTTGCTAAATAGAATAATATTCAAGATCTATTTTGAATAGTTGATTAGTTGAATACATATCACTTCTAAGATTTTTCAAAACTCTTTTTTTATTAATACAAAAATACAAGGATACATTTTATGAAGTTTATACTTTTAAATT
Organism: Torreya grandis; assembly: GCA_037957365.1. Classification (NCBI taxonomy): domain Eukaryota; kingdom Viridiplantae; phylum Streptophyta; class Pinopsida; order Cupressales; family Taxaceae; genus Torreya; species Torreya grandis. The sequence continues at coordinate 1,654,835 of JARHVA010001372.1, forward strand.
TTGGAATCAAGATTTAAAACATGGTAGTGTAAAACCAAGGTAGTGTCCAAACCTAGCATGTCAGAATAGGCCCAAGCAAATATATCAACAAATTCTCTCAAAAGGGATGTAAATTTCACATTCCTCCTCAGTGTGGGATGCTCATAATTTGATCCATTTTGGGTAGTATAGAGTCCTTATGTTGACTTCTATAGTGTCTTCTACAAGGAGAGTCAAAGCATCTTCCAGAATGGTTAGCAAAGATTTAAATTAGCCTAAAGCAAAAAAGTACTCTAATTATACTATCTCCTCAAGTTCACCTATGAAATATGAATAATAATATCCCAATGGTAAGTATGTCCATGTAACAAATACTATTGGAAATTCTTGAATGATTTGGTCAAAAGCATGTTGTTATTCTAAATAGGCAAGTTCATCATTGGTGGTCTCTTTAGCTATTATTGAGGAAGGTTGAACACTCTCATCTAATGGTGTCTAAAAAAAGTTTTCACTAGAATATTGGCTTTGTCTTTAATTTTACCCTAGTCCAAAATTAGCTCATATAAGTTTATATTTTGGGACCATAAAATGTTATTTAATTGTTTATGGCTTAGGGCGTTCACTTGTTTTCCAAAATAGGCTATAGGATCTAGTTTGGTTGAGAAGTCTTGTTTATGGTCTCCCTATGGAACATTTTCCCTTAGGCATAAAAATCATAAAATGCCTCATCATTCTCAAAATCATATACAGGTATTATGGATTCTTGTTGGTCCCAATCTATAAGTTGAGGATGATATAAAAGAAGTAGATTATGGTGAATAATTGGTCTAAGGGTACAAATGGTATGAGTTTCAAATGATTTGGTATTGGTAATGTTTTCCTAAGGGTTATAATTACACTTTGATTCACTAGTGGCATCATCATCTCTAGTCATTGGCATTGGAACATGAGTAATATATGTGGGGTCACCCCTAGGTAGATTAAATCTAAGACAATAGATTATTTTGTACCAAGTCGTGGATATTGGATCAAGAATTCCTTGTTGAATTATCTTGAGGCCTTTTCATTCATAGGAATGATTCTATCTGATATTATTATAAATGGGGTATTTGGCATTGTTATATCAATTAACTAGGTTGTAATTTTATAACCAAGATTCATCATCTGTAAGTGGGTCCTATTCTCGTCCAATGGCCAATGTGAAAATGATAGGTGTTAGGATTCGTCATCTAAAAATTTTCCCTTTTCCTTTCATTTCCATTCCATGCAAGGTTTCTTAGCTTTAGGTATTGCATAAGACTTGGGGTTATATGGAATATTGGAAATGTAGAATGTACCAAGGGTCAAATATACTCTTGGGCCATTGTTTGTGATTGTAATGTGATTGGAAATTTTAGGAGGTGATATGTGGGAAGATGAATCAAGGGTATTTAGGTAATTTCTGTTGGTCTCTAGAAAATAAACAAGTATTTATTTTCCATTGTCCTTTTTTAGAACTAGATTCAAGCCAAAATGATGGTTATAATTTTGTACTTGGCCACCAAATGTTTAGAATGTTTATAGGGATACAAATCTCTGTGAATAGTGACCTCCATACCATAATGAGAGAACATGAGACACTAGTGAAATATTGATAGGATTACATGTATTTCATGTATCAAAGGTATTCTAAGGAGTAAATTATATGACAAATCAAGTTCTAAAACATGGCATAGTGTATCATGGGTCAAAGGCCTAACAATAACAAGCAAGTTGATGGTGCTTTGTGATTCTCACTCTTCATTATTGTAGGCCTTGATTTTGATATTTTCTAATTAGAGATCAGTTGTTATGTATTTGAGATTCTTGATGAGCTTTAGAGACACAATATTTAGGCCTACTATATTGTATATGTGGACATATTTCACTTTGTACCATATGATGACAACTTCAATGTAAAATGGATTGTTATGAAGAGGACTAAGGGATGACATATCACTTTGGCCAAAGGATAATTGATATCCCAAGGATAGATGTCTGACCAAAGCTTAGAATTTGTCTAGATATATGTCATCAGGAACTTGGGATTGGCTAAGGAACTTGGTTAAAATGCTACTATGGATGGTTAATGTACACAAAAAATCCAAGACAGATATTTGTGTAGTGTTATTCTATAATTGTTCCTCAATATCAATGTTTTTTATTTTATAGTAGTATATGTCTTATTCCTAGATAGAATGATGGGTTGGATGGGTATAGTGGTAGATGATTGTGGGCCTAAGATGATAATATATGAACTTTAAGTTGTGATTACATAATCAAGATTAGATATAGGATCATTTTTATTAGCAAATGATGGTTGAGGGGGGCCAACTATGATAAGTCTCAATTTTTGGTGTACTTGTATGTGGTCATGGGTCAATGATGAATTATTAGTATAAGGTCTAAAAGTAGTAATCACTACTTTTTGGTATGCCTATATGTGGTCAATGGTCAAGGAAGAATCATTTGCATAGGTTAGTTGGTTGGAATTTGTTATAAATGGTCCTATTTGGTTGGTACATGGTCTTGGATTGATGGAGATGGTGGAAATATGACCTCTTGTAATATGACCTACAACATTATTTTAGTCATGTACAAATATGTGGTAAGTCTATTGGTTGTTGGCATCATTATAGCCTTGGTTTTGTCTATTTGTTTGATGGTGTTGTTATTATTACTATTGATATTGTTATTGTTGTCTCAGTTATTGATATTGATGTTACTACTGATATTTATACTATTGTCTTGATTGTTGAAATTGTTATTATTGCTTTTGTCTTGGTTATTGATATTAATGTAGCTATTATTTCAAAAAAAAAATTGTAGGTAGTTGTTATTAGTATATTGTGGAAAAGGGTTTTGATAAATACCTAGGTTTTGATTGGATGGAGAAGCTCCATTATCCAATGTTACCTCCCTATTTTCCAACATATTTTGAATAATATGTTTAATTTTCACATAATGGCACAAATTATGTCCATTAACTTGATGGTATTCACAAAATTCAATTTTTTATACCAATATAGATAAAGAATGCCCTTAGGATAGTGCTTTGGTATTGGCTAACTAAATAAATTAGTAATGGTTAGTTTGAAAAACATGGATTCAATAGGATATCCAAGGTCACTAAAGACTGAATGAGTAGGCCCATTTTTCTTTGGAAGAGGGTTTTGAAAAGTCAAAATTTATTGCATTTATTGAGTTGGTATAGGCTATTGTGAAGGTTGTGTTTGTCGAATGTGTTTTTATTGAGGATTAATTTGCATTTGTGATATAGGCTAAGTAGATGGTGTTTTCACTATTTAGACATAACATGACTTAGTTACTCCATTCTCAATAACACTCTTGTTTCAATTAAACTACTTGGAATTTTCATAATTATTGGCCTAGGTTGGTTTTGATGCTTGCACTTATGCTTGGAATTGGTTTTAATTTTGGCCATATCCTTCATTTTGGGTTTGATTTTGGTTTAAGGAGATGATTTTGATAATCCCTTTATTAATAAGGGCCTTTTCAATGAGAAAACCTTTGTCAATGATTTATTTGAAAATGTGTGTACACTATAGATCCAAATGGTAAGATATCTCACTATGTAAGTTCTTGGTACAAATAGAGGCTAATTTTTTATCTAGTAAAATATGGGTGAAGTGGATTAAAGGTTATCTCCATCACTATAGATAGCTTGCAAAACTTTCACCAACCTTTTATTTGGCTTGAGTCAAATCTACCAATGAAATCTCACGTTCAAAATTGTAGGAGAAATGCTACACAAAGTTGTTTGAAAGGTCATCAAAATTAGATATTAAATTATTCAAAAAATTTAAGAACTATTCTAAGGCCTATCATGTTAAACTTTGAGGAAAAAAAAGTAGGAGGTATGTGTCACTATAAGTCACTGGTTGGCAACTAACAAAAAATTCAATTAAATGGGCCTTGGGGTCTCCTTTACCCTTGTATTTGTCAAACTTCAGTGGTTCACACCCTATAGTAAATGTTATCTATAGATACTCCATGTTAAATTAGTAGGAACACATGTCATCCAACTTAAAATTCTTGGTTTGTTTCCTAGATTAAATGGTGGTAATTATATCCTTCATTTAATGTAGCTATTTTACCAAGAAACTAGATGGAATATTGGCCTAAAGTGGAGTTTGGGTAGTCAATATTAGATTACCTTGATCAAGTTATAGTGGAGGTATATTTTTCTATGGAATTTTAGTTTGGTTAGGTAATTTACCAATAATATACATACACAACTTAGGATGTAATTATTAGAATTGCATGTGTTATGGTGAGATATTTTGGTTTGTGTTTAGTATGTAGGCCTAGTTTTGGGGAAATCATTGTTGAGATGAAAGGATATGGATTTGGGTGAAGTATTATGCATATTATGTTTAAATAGGGACTTGTTACTGACTACTCAAACTTGGATGAATAAGGAGAACTTATTGTGAAACAAGGCCCTGTCATTGAATTTGTGGCATGTTCAGAATAAAAGGCAATTATTTCATGATTGGTACTTGTGAAATAGTAGAACCTAGTTGTAACATGAAAATTTTTTGTGAAGTATATTCTTATTCTTTATTCAACATTTATCACTGACCAACAAAAATACATTATTTATTAGACAATACTTGTGAGAGGATGTTGATCTTTGACTTTTGAGGCATACTTGTCTCTACCTAACTAGGTGGAACATTATTACCCCTTTTTGAGGTGGTAGAATGTTTAATCTCTTTTGTGATGGTATACTAGACTATGCCTACTATTTTGGAATGTCATTCATCACATGTTGTGGTAGAGTAGCATTCATCATGTTCTATTGAGGTAAGGCACTAGCTTGAGCTTTACTACTTAATCCTTGCAATTATGTGTTTGATGAAGTAGTAGGTTTGGGATTAGAGGTAATTTATTATGGCTAGGAATTAGAAGTTACTACCCTTTATTATTGTGAACCACTCATGGTGTTAACTAAAGGTACTTGTTTTGGACTAGATTTTTGTGTATTTATACAACTTTGGTTTGGATTGGATGACACTTGCTTGTTATAAACTAGGTTTGGCTCATTCATATGCATATAAGTAGTAGACACTTCTTAAATAGCTAGGGCATTAAACATGTCACAAATTTAAGTGTTTTTCATGAATGGGCCTATAGCCAAATTTTCTTGGCATGCCAATTTGATTAATATTTCTATTGAAGGATCTAGCTCAATAAGTGGAGCATTTTACATGGTCATGTTATTTAAATTGTGTGCTAATTTTAAATAGGTCTGATATGTTATCTGCATATATATAAAATGTTCCTCTATTGTAATATCCCCTTCCAAACAGGAAATATAGCAACACAAAAAATCTAAACCAAGATATAATCACTGTTGAATAAATTCAGAAAGATCACAATAATATAGTCTCTTAATAACAAATTACAGATTGTATCACTTGGCCTTCTAAATTTTTACAATTGCAGTCTTCTAATATGCATATAAATATGAAATACAGTCTTGAAAACCCTGGCTTTGCAAATCTGGAAGTGCAAATTGAGTTCTGGAAAGTCTCGGCCCTTCTGTGTCGACACACAGTCGCCGTCGTCAGTCGATATCTCGCCGACGTCGGTCTTCAATCGACCGATGTCGGTCACTGAAACCCTCTGTCTGCCGAGGTCGGTTCCTGCACTAATCTGTACGAACCCGTACGGATTCTGTATGGCCGCAAATTAAGCACAACTTCCCTATTTTCAACCCCTGATCTGAAGATATCTGTCTCTAGCACAGTAGATCTCTATCTGTATAATTTATTGAATCAAAACATAAAGCAATAAATACCTGGAATATCTGTGATAACTTCTGTGTGAAGTTATCTCTCAAACCTGAAATTCTGTGATAACTTCTGGATGAAGCTATCTCTCACTTTGGCAATAGATTAGCTGATATTCCACAGCCTCTTAATTGCACACACTGAAGAGGGAACATTCTCCAATGCAAATGGAATCCTTGAACCCAAGGCTCAGTCTTCACAGAAGAAATTCTTCAATTTTCAATAATCAATAATCAATAGCATAATCAACAATGGCCTCCATGAGAAACCCTTATACCCTCAAAAGATATGCTTGCCCTAATTAGGGTTTCTTAAATTAGAATTAGGGTTTCTAATTAAAAATAGGCTAAATAATTAATATTTGATTAAATCAATCAAATATTAATATCTCCCTCAATACATGTCGGATCCACGAACCGATCGAAGCTAGTGAATCAGGGAGTGATTCTGCACATAACCATACCATAATAAAGGCGCTCCACTGCATATCAAATATCCCTAAAAAGTAGGAGCTCAGGCCAAATGGGTCTGAAATACCCTGAATGAAAATTAGATGTAGAAATCCTGTGAATCAAAGTCGAGCCAAGCTCCATTATGACCCTCTATCCATCTTATTAGCCTACGAAGGTCGCATAATAGGCTAACCATGAACTCAGAACATGTCAATTGAAAAGGGGACATGACAATCCACCCCTCCTGAAATTGCTTGCCCTCAAGCAATCACTGAATGACAAATCAATCCACCTGGATCCCAAATGTAGTTAGGATCTCCACCACTGTCAATTAACACGAACCCCATGCCATGTCCATTCCAACTCTCATGTGATGGCATCACATCATCTCTAGTACTAAGATAACATCCAATCCATAAATGACAATCAGCAAGCAAACTCCGTACCTGAATAATATCTAAAACTGGATTGTGAAGGCTAGACATAGTCATATCATCATCAACCTGTGACCCGACTGTAACAGAAAGTTGAGTCCTCACCACATGTGACAACTCCTGAACTGAACTCACCTCAAGACCAAGCTCGTCCTCGTACCTCTCCTGTACTGGTGCCAATGTGCTCTTGTCATCACCCTCTATCATGTTATGTGGTATAGGTACCTCCATCCGATGAAAAAACATATATCTGAAGCTGCTGCCCCGTATTGCCTTAAGAATATGTGTCGTCCCATCAACATTAAAGAGATCCTCCATGTCCTTAAGACGAAGAGTAACTTCCTCAAATGAATGAAGCCACTTCATACCCAATACTAAGTCTATATCCCCCATGTTTACCACATAATAATCAGCGTTGAACTCATAGTTGTTCAAGTGCAATGGGAGGTCTCTAATCATATGCTCACACTTAAGAGTGTGACCATCGGCTACCTTAACTCTGATGCCCTCAAAACCTTCTGTAGTGAGTCCACGCTTCTCCACAAATCTAGCATCTATGAAATTGTGAGTGGCTCCTGTATCAAGAAGGGTGATAACCTTCTGCCCTGCCAAAACTCCACGGAGTCTGAATGACTCATCCGACTGTATGCTGGATATGCGGGCCTCCTGTAGGTGAAGCTCTAACTCTGCCTCTGCATTAGGCCCTGAAGCCTCTGCCTCTGCCCCCTCAGCACTGTTATGCTATTCGGAATCCTCAGAATCTGACTCCTCATAATATATCCACATCATACGATTCGCCTTGCCCTTAGGCCTCAAAGGACAATCGTGATGGATATCATATGGTCCTTTGCAGTAGAAGCAAAGCTTCTTCCTACGTAGATCATTAAGTGCCTCATGATCCAAAGGTGGTGCTGCTGGATTGGCCTTTGAATCATTTTTAACTCTGGATTTATCTATGTTAAAATCCGGTCTCTCCGTATCCCCGTGGGAGTGCTTATGGTCTCTAGAAGAAGAAGTACCTTTGGTGTTAAATTTATTGGATGGCGCTGCCATCTCCATATCACATGCCTTCCTCATAGCTACCTGTAATGAAGGAGGATCAAAGGCTTTGATCCAACCCCTCAATGGCTCTGTCAATCCCTCTATGAAGAGAACTACCAATCTACGCTCTAAAATATTGGGTACCATGACTGCTAATCTCTGAAACTCACCAATGAAGGACTCCAAGCTACCTGTTTGTCTCAACTGTGCCAGATCTTGGAAGTAAACCTCAGGATCTCTCCTATCAAACCACTCAACCAATCTATCCACAAAGCACTGGTACTCTGTCACTTGATTATGCTGAAGTGTTACCATACCATGGTACCACCAATCATGTGCTACTCCATCTAAGTGCAAAGTGGCGTATTTGATGGCATCTATCTCTGACATTGGTCTCAACGCTAGAAAGGTGTCAAGCTTATGAACCCAAGCTTGAGCTGTCATCTTACCGTTGCCATCAAAAGTAGTCAAAGAAAGCTTACCAGTAGCCTTCTGTAGCTCACTGAATTGGACTCTAGGTCTCCTGTCCTGTCTAGCCAATCTATAGTGCTCTCTCCTCAAATTGACAAAACGATCAAAGGTTGTTCTCTCCTGGATATGAGGAGGTAATAAGTCCCACTCATCATTTGCAGCCATGTAAACATCTGCAAATGGAGAATTCCCTGCCTCCTCATCTGCTGGTACCTCTGGTTCTTCTTGAATAAATGAAGGGCGTGTAGGTCTATCAGCTGCTCTGGAATGAGTCTGCTGTGGTCTCTGATCAACCGTAGCACTCCTGTCATCTCTTTGGTCCCTGTTCTGTCCATCAGGTGCGTTCATTCTCTCTAACATGGTCATAAGTCCCTGTAGTGTCTGAGCCATCTGCTGTTGGCTTGTAATCATAACACGCTGAAACTCTCTAGTGGCCTGATCAGCATCATACCTGTGGCCCCTGGGTGGGCTGCCCTCACGTCTGTCACTCATGATGATCGGTCTCTGATCTAACAACTAGATACCTTCAAGCAAGGCTCGGCAGCGTGTGTTATACCTGTGTGGTCCCAACTCTTGTGGCTGCATAAGATCTATATACCCTCAGGCTGGCAGGATTTAGCTCTGATACCACTGTAATATCCCCTTCCAAACAGGAAATATAGCAACACAAAAAATCTAAACCAAGATATAATCACTGTTGAATAAATTCAGAAAGATCACAATAATATAGTCTCTTAATAACAAATTACAGATTGTATCACTTGGCCTTCTAAATTTTTACAATTGCAGTCTTCTAATATGCATATAAATATGAAATACAGTCTTGAAAACCCTGGCTTTGCAAATCTAGAAGTGCAAATTGAGTTCTGGAAAGTCTCGGCCCTTCTGTGTCGACACACAGTCGCCGTCGTCGGTCGATATCTCACCGACGTCGGTCTCTGCCGGTCAGATTTCTACCGACGTCGGTCTTCAGTCGACCGATGTCGGTCACTGAAACCCTCTGTCTGCCGAGGTCGGTTCCTGCACTGATCTGTACGAACCCGTACGGATTCTGTACGGCCGCAAATTAAGCACAACTTCCCTATTTTCAACCCCTGATTTGAAGATATCTATCTCTAGCACAGTAGATCTCTAGCTGTATAATTTATTGAATCAAAACATAAAGCAATAAATACCTGGAATATCTGTGATAACTTCTGTGTGAAGTTATCTCTCAAACCTGAAATTCTGTGATAACTTCTGGATGAAGCTATCTCTCACTTTGGCAATAGATCAGCTGATATTCCACAGCCTCTTAATTTCACACACTGAAGAGGGAACGTTCTCCAATGCAAATGGAATCCTTGAACCCAAGGCTCAGTCTTCACAGAAGAAATTCTTCAATTTTCAATAATCAATAATCAATAGCATAATCAACAATGGCCTCCATGAGAAACCCTTATACCCTCAAAAGATATGCTTGCCCTAATTAGGGTTTCTTAAATTAGAATTAGGGTTTCTAATTAAAAATAGGCTAAATAATTAATATTTGATTAAATCAATCAAATATTAATATCTCCCTCAATACATGTCGGATCCACGAACCGATCGAAGCTAGTGAATCAGGGAGTGATTCCGCACATAACCATACCATAATAAAGGTGCTCCGCTGCATATCAAATATCCCTAAAAAGTAGGAGCTCAGGCCAAATGGGTCTGAAATACCCTGAATGAAAATCAGATGTAGAAATCCTGTGAATCAAAGTCGAGCCAAGCTCCATTATGACCCTCTATCCATCTTATTAGCCTACGAAGGTCGCATAATAGGCTAACCATGAACTCAGAACATGTCAATTGAAAAGGGGACATGACATCTATAAGGCCCTTTCCTATGATAACCATACATGGGTCCTAATAAAACATCAATACTAGAGCTTGAGGATTTTTAGAAGAGGCATGTTCAATGATTTGACTGTAATGCATGTTGTAAGGCACTCTAACTAAAATAAGCAAATTTTCATGGGGGAAGTCTATTGGAAATTTGGCCCCTACCTATATGGATTTAATTAAAAAAATTTCCCTATTTTCAAGCAATTTATGATAAAAAAAATAGGGATTGTTTATCAGTGTTATCTTAACATAGTACATTTTTTTTGAACTTGTTCTACAACTAAAGGTATGCTAGTTAGGTACAATGTAATTTTTTTGGTCTTGCTCTAAGTATGGAATCATGTTGACCAAATAGTGAGCTAAAGTATCTTGTATATTTCCCCCATTTTATGATTGTAAGGTGGATATGGATCCATCTCACAAAATATGTCACCACCATAAATGTCTTGAATAAAATCATCTTGTGTGATAATATTATCATATCCCAAAGTATACATGGATCCACTATGAGTATAGTGAGACATATCTAAATTAATTATGAATGTTTTGCAAAAAGTATTAGATTTCTATAAACTCCTAAAATAGTTTCAAAAGGATAAATGGTTTGAATTTGGTCTATCTTGGTCAAAGGATGGAGTTGTATCTCCAAAATAAAAATGCTAAAACTTGGTACAAAACAATCTAACATCTAATGTCTAATGTTAAATTTCTCACACAAAAGGTCAAGTAAATGAAATAAAACTAGAATGCCAAAATCTAGGTTTAAAGTGATTGAAACAATTCTAATATAAGAAAACAAAAGTTGCTAGGTCTTTTGGCAAAACAAGTCACAAAAATTTAATCTAACAAATCTAAAAACATAGGCATAAACTAGGCATTTGAATTTAAACATGAACTTGGTCAATATAAAATATAGGATATCTCTCCCACATCTAGGCATAAACAATAGTTTTCAAATTAAATAAATAATTAACCTAAGTTGCACAACCCAAAAGATAAAGATCAATGCCTAGGCCAAAATTACACAAGCCATAAGCAAAAATCAATTAATGTTTGGATTTGAACTTTTCAAAGATATTTTTGAACTCAATGTAGAAAACTAGGCTTTTTTAACAAACAATAATCTAGACAAATATGAATGGTATAGAGGAATTAGGTAAAGATCCAAAAGGAACACATGGATTAGTTTCAAAAGATGGAATTTATACACAAGGAAAAAAAGTCTATGAAATGATTTTAGTAGTGTAATGATGTTATTATTCTATAAAGATATGATCAAATAGTTTCATTTAAAGATGTAAAGGCAAAATAACTTGAAATGATTTGGGTAGTGTAATTTTACCCTTGTTAATCAAATAACACACATAAACAAGTTTTTTCAAAATACTATGGAAAATATATTGTGTTAAATGGGAAACATAATGCCTACTCAAACAAAGGAGTGATGTATAAATAAAAATAATTTTGACATGGTATAATAAACAAATAGTTTAAAATCAAAACCATGTAATAAATCAATAGTATATCTATAGCCATTGGGGTTGTTTTAATCTATCAATATTTATGCATTTCTAGATGGTCTCAAGTGTGGATAACACTAGAGATTCAATCATGTCAATTGGATCCATGTCAATAGGCTTGTTGTGAAAAAGTCTTATCCTTTTCAAAACCACTACATTTATCACTTACTAAGTGTAGTGCGATGTCCAAGTTTCCCCTATAGTCTAAGATGGGGTACCACTAATGGAGTTTGTTTTAATCACTCAAAATAAGCATCTCAATAGGTAATCCTAAATTTATATTCCCATCATGGAGTAGGGTTGAAATGATGCTAGGACATGAATTCCTAGGTCAATGCTTCCCTACTCATCCTATGAGGAGGTGATGAAATTTTGCTCACAAGTCAAAATGCATGAAAAATAAGGACAAGTGAAAATACTTTAGGGTCACATCTAGATCACCCAAACCATATGAATTTTAGGAAGGCCTTAATGACTTTCTTTCCATGCTTTTGGAATAAAATTACTGAGGCAAATAATGAGCACTTTTGGTCACCCAAGTTCCCTAAAGGGGATGGGGGGAAAACATACATGCATCAATCATTTTGCTAAAATAAACAACTTAAATAAATCAGCAATAGAAATGAAAATCTTAAGAGCATTTATTTAGTGTGAGGTTCATTTTAATCACCAAAATGAGATGTGTTGTGAATTTTTTGTTCCTTTGTCATTAGTTTAAAAACTTGAAAAAAAATTTAAAACATATAAGGCATGAAAAATAAACTAAGTTTTTTTTAAACATCAAAGAAAAAATGTGAAATATTCATACTTGTTTAAACTTGGTATTTCCAACTTAAGAGCTGAACTTTTTAGAGGGTTTTTGCCTTATTAGAAGCCAAAATGTGAATGATAATAGAATGTTTTGTATTTTTATCTTGGTTTTCTTTATTTTTCTATCTTAGAGATTGATGTTGATCCACATAGGGATTAATATTAGTCTACAAGGATTAATGTCATTCAATCCAGAAGGATCAACATCATTCAACATAAATCAAAATAGATTTCTAGTAATACACATAAAAACATAATATATATTTCATAAAAAAATACTATTAGCCAAGTGAACTTAAAACCAACAAATAATACTAGATCCTATATGAAAATAGCAGTCAAACAATAATCAGGCTCTTAGACACAAAATGAAAACTATAAATGTCAATAAAAATTGATTAAACACATTTTATTCATGTTTTTTCTACACATAGGGTTCAACATTGATTTTGAAAGGATTGACATCAGTTCTATCAGAATCGACGTTGATTTCTGTGTAAACTATGTCATTAAAAAATAGAATACATTAAAAACAAAGTTAAAACTCAACCTTTGAATATTCTTAGGCATTCATTAGAAAAACTAGCAGCTGCATATTAATCCTCTTTCTTATATGGTATGCTTAAGGTCTCACTAGGTGTTTAATTTGGGATCATAGGAATAAAAGAAGGGGGGTTAGTATAGTGTTAGTTTAAGAAAATAATACTCAAATAAGCACACTAACACTTACACTCCTAGTTACTTAGTAACAAAATCTATATGAAATCATAACTAAAACATAAAATAAATAAATCCTTTACCTTACTTAGGAGATCCAAATGCTTTGTTGAGTGACTTGCTTAGCTTTTACATCAAGAAGTCTTTGGAAAATGAATCTTTTTGGCTCCTTCTCTCCTTGGCACCATTGGATTTGATGTGGCTTGTGATTGTTTGGCATAATATTTTGGAATTATAACAATATTGTAAATCTCATCTCTCCCCAAATTAGCATTATAACTTTGGTTTATGAGAGCTTAAAAATGAAGAGGTATGGCTTTCTATTTATAGCCTTAGGGATTAAATCTCACCCAAGGTGAGTTATGGTTGGGTTAAGTTTAAGTCTTGGAATCAGTTTAAACTAAACCTAAGTGAGTCAAATATAACTCCAGTAGAGTTAATAGTTTTCAAGTAACTATGATTTTCAATTAGTATGCATGACTCTCAAAATTTTATATTTTAGGATATTTTCAAAGAGCTTGACAACTCATAAAGGAAATGATGAAAGGATAGGATATTTAGAATTTTAGAATTTCCATTTTTTAGATATTTATTAAATTTAAATGGATAACTAAATTAAGCTTTTAATATTTTTTAGCTTACTAATTTATTTTTAATATGCTTTTAGAATTTCCAATATTTGATTTAAGTGTGCAAGTGCCCCACTTAGTAGGTCCATAGGCCAAATTCATATTTTTGATTTCATAAGGTGATAAGAGATGAATCACTAAAAGAGTTTATTATTGCATACCATAAGATACCTTAATTAATGATGTCTCAACATGATTATTATGTTTGATAAATTATGCACAAGTAAATTTCAGATGTTCAGTGATTCCTAGGCTTAATTTATAATGGTTGACAATAATCAATATGAAATACTAGTTTTAGTTGTTTATAGTGGCTTCTAGTTGTGTTTGCACTAAAGGAACTACTAATCTAGGTGGTAAGGCTTGAAAATATGTTACATACCTAGCTACATATGGTTTTTACTTAGCAACCTTGGCCTGTACCATGTCCATGGTAACAAAATATGATATGGGTCCAAATGGTGATCTAAGAAGCTCATGTATATGGATGAAGATTCCTTTCAAAATTAAAGTGACAATAACATGTTGTCATAGGTACTATATGATGTCCAATGGCACCCTAGGATATGTCACAATATAATTAAAACACTCCTCCCACCATTTCTTTAAGTTTCCCTCACGATCTAGGGAGCCAAATTTAGGTGTTCATATCAAGTTAAAAAATTATTGCATTGGCTAGTAGTTAGTGTCTAGGTGCACCTCTCCTTCAGGGGACTTCTATTGAGTGAAACATTTAAGAAAGATAAAAAATGGTACTAGAAGGTATGCTTGGAAGTCATGAGACACTTTTCAATATTTGTAATGAACTCTTGTACAAATTACTCTATATATTTAAAATTATCATTATGATGGATCATTCAATGTGTAATTTCAACCACTCCTTTGGGGATTTGATTCATAGACTTGGATGTTTACCAAAATTAGTGTGTAATGAAGTTGACCAAGATGCACACTAGTTCATCTTGAATATATTTAATTGGTATCCCTTTAGACTCCTAAAAATATACTTTGAATTATTAAAGGATAGGAATTGTTCATGACTTGTAGGGAGTAGGAGAATCACCCTACATAGACATGCCCAAAGCTTTGGCCATTACTTTGGTGTTGATGATGACGGTGGTATCAGGGCCAATGTAAATTTTTACCTCATTGATTTAGTCAAGTATGATTTGAATAATCTCCCCCAAATCATTTAATTTAGGCATCCAAAGAAAGAGATCTACATCTTGAGTTCTAGAAATGATGTGGGGATGTAAGAGAAAGTAGTTGTGCAGTAACTAATGGATCTAGTTAAAAGAGATTTTGTTCTTCCACTCAAAGATAATTAAATAGATATGGATTATTATATTTTATCTATCAAATCATAATATCAATGCTCATTTCTTCCTTTTGAGCATTTGTCAAGTTTTTGATGAGTTATAAATGATCCACGGTATCTAAATACTAGAAATTAGAAACTTTTTACTTTCTACATTGTATAATTAGGCTCAAATTTGGAATTTTTGTTCATAAAATAGTTAAAATTATGAAATGTAAACTTGGTTTTCATCCTTATGCCTTTATATATTTCTCTCATGTTTTTTTCACATAAATATTGTGTTGAGCTATCCCTTTGATATCAATTTAATTGTTGATGTGGAAAATCTTATCCAATCTGGTAATAAATGTGTTTAATTATTGGCACATTCATCAAGATACATTTTTATATTATTATTATTTTTACTAATATACATACTAATGATGTTTATTGGCCACTAATTTGGTGAATATTATATCAATCACACCTAGGGTTTGACATTAACTACTTGGGATGACCATTATATAGATGAGATCTTGGTTAATGTAACTTGACCATATATATATCAAACTTAATTGATTTCTTTTTATTTTATTGACATGAATATTGACACACCTAAATTCTTTTATTTACAAGTGCCCCAAATTATACTTCTTATCATGGTTCTAAAATTTGGTAAAGACATCATATATAAACACACATACACATAAAAGGAAACACATAATAAAACATACAAAAATGGGAAATACTAATCTACTTTGTGCTACTTAACATCCACTCATTTGGTTTAAAGAGATCAATTAAGACTATTGGAGGTAGGGCTTATGCCTAAATCCATTCACCTGCCTTGGAAAAATAGTTCCCTATAGATCTCTCAAAACAATAGTTATTTGATGTGATATTTCATGTATAATGTAAGGTCCTTTCCACCTGATTTATAATTTACCCAAAAATGCTTTGGAGTGACTATCATGTAACAAAACTGGTTAATCTTTGTGGAATTCCTTATGTCATATGTTCTTATCATGCCATGATTTTTGACTCAACGTATGAACTTCCTACATCCAAGATGCTCTACATCAATACTCATCTATCTTATTCAATTAAATAATTCTATTGGTAAGAGACTCATGATCTCTTAGTCTCATAACCATTGCAATGCATAAAATGGGTACCAAGTGTTCCATAGGCATTATTGTTGCAATCCCATAGACCAACTAAAATGGAGTAAAACTTGTGTCCCTCTTATAGTGTGTTTGATAGGCCCAAAAAATTATAAGAATGTAATATTCCCAATAATCACTCTTGGCATCATAGATCTTCATCAAAATCTTTCCAAACGCTTTATTAGAAGCCTCAACTTATCCATTAGCTTGTATATGGCACATAATACTTTTATGATAGGAAATCATGAATTCATTAGTAAGAGATTTGATATTATTATTCAAGAAGTGTGTCCCTTGATCATTAAAAATCTTGATGGGCATCTAAATCATGTGATGTTATTATCGTAAAGGAAATATGTTGCATCCTTTTTCACATAGCTAGGTGTTGTGGTAGCTTCAACCCATTTGGTAAAGTAATTTGTCATAGTGATAATATACTAAGATGTGTTATGTTAGTGATAATATACTAAGATGTGTTATGTTTACTTATGGGATTGATAGGTCCTACAAAATTTATTCCCCACTATTCAAAATATTATTCATCTAAAAAATGCTATAAGGGAATTTCATCCTTCTAGTATGGCTTACCTATTCATTAACATAAGTCATAATCCTACGCTACTCTATGTATATCCTAAAAAAGGTTCAACCACCATAATCCATTATATAATAGTTTTCATGCTATAGCTTCTTTGGTAAAATGATGTCTTGTTATTCCTTGGTGTGCTTCGTGTAAGAGTTATAGTCATTGATGTTCTAAAACTAAACTATAAAGTACTTCATCCTTACCCAAAGGATAGAAGATGCCATTTATAATAGTATATGATAAAGCTCTAGTGAAAAAATAATTCTTATATCTTTTTTGGTGGTGCACAGGGAATACCACTTGGTCTATGAAATTAGAAATTACTTCAAAATTATTAGGTATCACAAAAACTCAAAATAAGTGAGCATCAAGAGAATATTATTTTATTTCTTCTAGCTCTTTCCCACATATGATGTGACTAAGATGATCCGACCCAACATTTTCTCAACCTAGCTTGACATTGATGAAAAATTTAAATTCTTCAAATAACATCACCCATCTTGAAATTCATCCTCCAAGCATAGGCTTATTGACTAGATAACATAGATCTTGATGGTCCATGAGTCTTCAAATGGTGTTGTAAAAAGATAACATCTAAATTTTTACAATGTAAACACTATAACAAGTATTTCCATTTTAGTTATCATGTAATTATTTTTTGTGTTAGATAAATTTCATCATACAAAATGTATGGGGTGGTTTAGTCCACCATCTCTTAGTTGTGTAATTAAAAAATTAATTATGATACTAGAAGCATCAACATGTACATTAATAGGCTTATTAAAATCTAAAAAGCTAAGGATAAACATAGTGGAAAATCTCTACTTTAGTTCTATGAAATTTTCTTAACACTCAGAGGTCTAGACAAACTTCATACCTTTGCACAACAAACACTCCAATGGGGAAGAAATGGTTTCATATCCCTTGATGAACTTCTAATAATAACCTATCTAGCCAAGAAAGGATCACACTTTTGTTGAGATTATAGATGGAGGCATACTAATAATGACTAAAATTTTGGAATAATCTACCAAAATCCCTTCACTACACACCACATGACCTAGCAAGACACCAAAAGGTGTAAAAAATAATCACTTTATAAATTCAAGGCAATGCGTAAAGCTTTGTAACATTCTAGCATGAGGCACAACTTGGATAAATTTTCTTTAAAAAAAGAAAAGGCTACCAAATCATCTAAATATACTTCTAAGAAGTCATGAATGAAATACTTAAAAGTAGTCACCACTACTCTATATAACATTACAAGTGTATTATTGAGGCCAAAATGCATTACCCTATATGCAAAGGATCACCATTCTATGGAGAAAGGTATTTCATCTCTTTCTTATTATGATATCCATTAAACCCATCTATGAAGGAGTAAACTCCATGACCTATGATGGATTTCAAAAATTTATCTATGAATGGAATTAGAAATGGATCGTTCACACATGCATCATTCAAAATTCAATAGTCACCACATACTTTGATCTCCCCTATTTTATTAATCTATACTACCATGGACTAACCCAATTTACCTTCTCTATAGAATAGATTATACCTGCTTCGTACATTATATCCATTTGATCCTTCACTTTCAATGTCTTTTTTTGATTCAACTTTTATGGCCTTTTCCTTATGAGACATGTGCACTCCTTAAGCTAGATATGAATTTCACTTAGGGAATGATCTACTCCTCTAAATTCTAAAATTTTTGTGGGAAACACATATTGATAATCCTAAATAAGTTGTATAGCTTCTAAAACATTAGATTCAATCCAATCATCACTAATATGCCAATTTAAGAATCTCCTCACTTTCAATGTTTTCCACATGCCTTTTAATAGGTTGATGATAAAACTAGATTTTTTCCTTAGCAACATATTCTCAAAATATTGTTTACCCTTCCTACTTTGGAATCTATATGTTGTGTAGATTTTGTTCTTCAGTAGGTCCTATAACTAGATATTTTAATAATTATACTATTTGGTTAGGTTAAAATAAATATATCAAATCACTATTATCATTAGTATCTAAATCTTTAGTTTCCTCCTCTTCATCCTTTATTCAATGGCATGGATACATAATAGATTGATATTCAATCTTGGTAACTTTATATCTTTTTAATGTTGTATTCAGATCATAGGCTATGTTCTTTTGTGAATTAGACTTAATCATGGTACTTAAATGCTCTGCCCACTCATGTCATAGGAAATGTTTGATTTTGAGTAGTGCATTGTGAACTATAGGATTATCATCTTAAAATCAAAATGTATGTATGAAGTCAATCTACACTTACTCCTATGTTTGGTCTATATCCTATGTGCTTGATGTATATACCAAGCTAATGGTAAAGTGTCAAGTGTGTAAAGAAAGATATGAAACTAATACTTAGGTTCCACACATTCTTTAATTCAAACTTCAACACATGTGGATATGGAATTTTGGGCAATCACCTTCCTAAAATTAATTATAATTACTTCTGATTAATTGTGCTAATTGAAATCTTCTAATAAAAAGTTAGAATTCATCATCCCAATTGAGTTGATCATTTTGATGAATTATCCACCATGTCACTATATCTCCCTTCAAAATTTAATTTAAGGCACTAACCCACTAACCAATCATAGTCACATTAAATTGTAGATGTAAAATGAATTGATTGATATCCTCAGTGGTATATTATGAAGGAAGTTACCTTTATATGGTAAAAACCATTATCTTAGGTTGGAGTTCATGATCATTACAAGCCTAGTTGAGTAGATTCATATCTGAGTCTCCACTTACAAATGAATTTATTTCCTAATTCAAGGTACCTTCTCTAGTTGGGTCTATATAATCATGCATACAATCATTTTATTGATAGAAAAAGTCAATTTATAAGTGAGTAAGAAATTTCATAGACATGGACACACAATCTTATATGATAAATTAAGGTGTCAATGGTTGAGTAATTATTAGTTAAAGATTCCATTATTTATATTTATTCAAATATTCATGGAGTAAAGACTACACCTGAGGTTTATTATACCCATACAAGCAATTATACTTAGTTGTGCTTAGAGCTTTTGGGTTCTCCTTAGATTTTACCTGCATCTAGTTGGTTTCTTGTGTAACATAAGGAGATTCTAGTTTAGCTAGAATTATGTAGGGTTTGTGCACCTTATGTAAAGGAATGAATATAATCTTATCTCCCTGATGTTCCTCTAATTAATTTTTCATAGTATTTATAATCATCTAACCATTATATTCCAATTTATTTCTAATCAACATAGGATAATGAGTTATTGTTATCTTCATATTGAATACTTCAAATTCACCTTGTAGGTTTAGTTCTATGACTTTGATCTCAATGTCTTATAATTGGCCAATGGGTTCAACTCTTCCATATTCTTCTAAACTCAGAGTCAATAGAATGTAACTAAGAATTAGCCATTCAATCGTCTGCCATGTGGATCTAGGGATCATGTTAACCATGTTGCCAAAATCAAATATAGCATTTGGAATTTCACATCCTATAAATTCAATGTTGAATCATGGATCTACGTTAAATGGATTGTTTGTTTTTGCATATAAAACAAGTTTTTTTATCTTCTATTTCCCTCATTGTGTATATTTTAGTAAATTATGTAGTAGATTTGTAATGTTTTTGGAAATATATTCATTATGAAGTATATTTAGTAGCTTTAGTAAATCTTCCAACATAGTAAAAACTCCATCCTATCAAATAATTCACATAATCTATCCATACATTTGGGCATATGTTGTTGTAGCATCTCTTTTAGTGGTGCTTTGTTGTTGAATATTCTTCAACATCTATGTATCTTCATACATTAGCCACTTTTCTATAACTAGGTCTAGGTATTTGTCTTGTTTTACTTTTTAGATTCCCTGGTCTTGAGGCATTTTTTGTGGAGGTAATCCTCTCACTATGTGATGTATTGTAATTACATTCAAAAATAAATCCTCATTAGGTTGTGCATTAACCATGTTAAAATTCTTGAAGGCCTTTTCTTTTCTATTCTTGTCCCAAATAGGATAGTATTCTATCTCATGCTACTCATATACCCTATAGTATGTGCAGTAAGACTATATTTGGGGCTTTAAAGGATAATTATGATGCATATGGTTATAATCTACACATAAGTAACATTGAAAAGGAGGGAATTGATAATTATTTCTTCGGCCACCTTGATAACCCCCTATATATCCATCCCTAGATCCTCCTCTATTCAACTGATAACCTCTTAAATAACCTTTTTATTACTAAATTTTATTCTAATTCTGATATTGTTGGGTATTATCTCCAAACCCACATTGTTATTGTGCAACTGGTGAAGTCCAACTAGTATGATGTTACTACATCATTAGAAGATTTAAGGTGTTAAGTACTGGTAATATGATGATGTTGGTATCTAACCCAGTAAAGGAGGAATCCATTTAGCTAGACCTTAAGGCTAATACTGAGGAAAACTAGGAATACATTATGGACCTTTTGGTTTTCATAATCCGTATCCAACTCTAGGCCTAGAATCATCTTCTTTACTAATGAAAATTACTACGTAGTGAGGGTGAATACATTATTTGTAATATCTTCATGGAGATCCTACAAATCCCTACAATTATTTTCATCATGATTGTGTGAATTAAAAAAAATTCAATACAAAATATATGCATTTTTTACATAATATTTTAGGGTATAACACTACATTATTATGTGCCCTACTACTCTACAAATTTCATAAAATTCTATCTTGATCTTAGGATAATCATTCCTATTATGTCCTCCATTCCCACACTCCATGCACCATAGACTTATCTACTTCATGATATTATTCCATCCTCTTCATAAAATATTACAAGGTATTTTCAATCTTAGAAACCACTATGGGAGCATCTCCATAATATTAAATTTTCTCCTCCTAGAGAGCAGTAAATCTAACATCTTCCTTAGTATCATATTGAGTTTGTGATATAGAAAACATGATTTTAAAATATAGTCCTTCAATAAACCACATATATTTATCTTTATATTTTAAGGTAAAATCCACCTTATTCATAACATCTAAGAACCTATGATCATAATCACATTCTGATTCTCCTAATATCTACCTAATCTCCTTTAGGTCTTGAGTAGTCTAACCTGTATATTTATTTATTTTAAATTCAATGATAAGCAACACCTTAACCTATTATATATATTTGACCAAGTGATATCTAGGATATAAACTCAATTTATATTCCATTTAATTCCTTAATTAATTTTCACCTCTTTATAACCTCATCACTAATATCCTCAGCTTGCCATTTAATATCACATGTTATTAAGTACTTCTCAAGGTCCACAAACACATCATATGTTGTTGGGTTTATTAATAATCCTAAAGCACCCATATTATAAACTAGTGTCAATGGGATCTATTGTGAATCTATTATAGTGAGAGGCTACATTATGTGTGAACCTACCTATGCACTAAGAAGATTTACCTATGCACTAGGAGAGTTTTTCTATGTACTCTACTTTTTTATATTTCCTACTTTTCTCTAGATAGATTCAATGAACCCTGGAGCCTTCAAAGCCTTAAAAATTAAGGTTATTTAAATTTTAGTACCCCATATATGCACTTTTCATAAAAATGGACCTTACCAACTACTATTTTCTTATCCTTCTAGTTAAAAACTTTTACCAAAATATAAAAAAATGGATTATGGGGACATGCCCTCTTCTAGTGAATGATTCTTTCCTCTGACTACTTCTCTTTCTAATTTTGAACTTGTGATTACTCTATGAACTTGTCCTAATTATTTTTTTAAAACTTCATGTCCTTATTATGGTAATACCCATTCATTTAGTTGTTCACTACATCTATCAACTAATTGATCTACCTCTACACTATTCTCATTTTCATCTTCAAACATCTCTTGTTCCTCTCACTCTTAATCACTTATTTATTTCTATCAAAATTCATCTTATTTCATCTCATTTTTATTCATTATTCATTATTCATTATTCATTATTTATTATTCTCATTCATCAGTTATTTTATCTCATTATTTAACTATTTTATTTTTACCCTTAACTCTACTTGTAACTACCTTGATATTTTTATATCTAGTCCATCTGTTCTTTATCATAGCTCATGTTTTGAATTCATACTCTTATAATGACTCTTCCTCCTTCATGGATCCATTCTAGATTCAATTCTAAGCCTTATCGACTCCTCTAATCATCATTTACTATCATGTTAAATATATCCCCATATGCCCAAAGTAACTACTCCATATTGGTTAGAGTAGGTAGCATGGCCTTGTCCACATCCAATATCTTTACTTGGATAGGTATTTTCTATAAAAATTAATCTAAAAATCTTCTGATGAATAAGTCCATAACTTCAAAATCTATGTGTCTTGGCACTACAAAATCAATTATATATATGTCTATTATAGTAGTAACCTAATGATATATTGCTCTTGTCTTATCTGTTTCCAATATCTGCAACTAATATATCTTTTCTTCAATCCATATTATATATTCTTCCATATTTTATTTAAATTAATAATATTCTAACTATGCTAACTAATTAGTTATCAATTTAGACAACTCATACTAGAAGATTTTATTAATTTATCCTTAAATATGCTCTTGAATGATCTCCTAAACTATAATACCAATCTTTTTTCATAATTCTTCTGTGAAATTACATATCCTTTAGTATAACCATATATCAATATCTCTATGCTATGGTAACCATCTTATCATAATTTTATTCAAAAAGAGTTTTTATACTCATGACACCATTGTTAGTAAAGTTTCCTAAAGCATCAAAAAATGCTAAGGATGAGGATATCTATGAAATACTTCAGGTGTGTAGAATAGTTTATCATAATATATATTGGGAGAAGACAAATTGGATAAGAAAGCTATGTAGGATATTCCTTTGGATATTTGTACATTGTACATATAATTTTAAACTTGTGTATTTTGTCCTATCCTCTCAACTTGTGAAAGGATACAAAATGAATATTATCCTCATTTTGGCACCATCATATAAAAAATAATATGAAGAGTTAGGAACTAGAATGACTATAAATATGTATGATTGTATGAAGAAGATGATGACCCCTTTATTGGGATCAATATATGCTATCTAGTTCATGGTTACCTATTGAATTTATTGTGTTTATCCTTATTTTACGTTATCATATTTAATGTTAAGGTTTAATCTATCTCAAAAGTAGTATGAATGTTCTATACATCTATAATAACTCTTTCATTAATACATTTCCTTGTGAGCACATATCATTTGTCTTTGTTATGTTCCTATTAACTATTAACTCATTGATCTTCCATATGGAAACTATAAAAACATATTTATCCTCATCCTTATCATTCTATATTGAAATAGTAAACTCTTATAACAATGGTGAAATGATCATGGAAACACTCCTAAGGATAAATATGTTAATATGGCTATTGGGACAATTAGGTATTGAGAACCTGGTTAGACCAAAAAATATGACACTTCATAGAAGAAGAATCCAAAAGGATGGATCTCATCAAGAGTGAAATCATTAAGGAACATATATACGATGAAATATATGAAATTTTATAGTGAGAGATACCCAAATTGATGGATAATTTTTTGACAAGAATTGATTGTTATTGCTTCCATCCTAGAGTGGGAGAAAGCATTACTTGGACTAAAGAAAAGATAGACTAGTTAGTGAAACTAGAAACTAATTGGATAAGAGTGATAGATTACTAGGTTGAAACCACTATAGATGGATACAATAAATTTTTTTTAATAAAAATATATATGGCATTTGAGGATGTACAATACCACTTCATTTAAAGAATCAGAGGGAAATTTTTACATTGACTACCTCTTCTATTAAAAATGTTGGTGATGAAAAAGGCCATGGTGCCTATTCCAACCAGTATGGAGTAGTCTCTTTAAGCATATGGGGAGGTGTGTACATTATAATGAATCATTGATAGATTAGTGACTAGAGATTGATCTTGAATCCAAAATAGAGATGCAATGGAAGAAGAGTCAAAAGAAAACTCTAGATTTAGAAAGAGAACTATGACAATAAAATAGATGGAATAAATAGACAAATACCCTAGTAACTATGAATAAAAGTAAGAATAGTAGTAGAATAGATGATGATAAAGTACAAAAAATTAGTGAATGAGATGATTATCTAAAGTCAAATAAATAGGATGATATTTGATTCTAGTAGAAATAATGATAAAATAAAGAGTGACTAGAAGAAGAACATGCAAAGATGAAGTTGAGAATAGTCTAGGAGTAGAGCAGATAGAGGATAAAATTAGTCTACATCTACAAGAAAAGGTATAAAAATAAGAAGAATAATTAAAAAGAGAAAAAAAACTTATTCATAGGATAATCATAAACACAAGTGTAGTAGAAAAATAATCCATTAAAAATTATTGTTCACCAAAAGTGCACATGTCCCCAAAACCCAATCTTATATATCCTAGTAGAAATTTTCAACTAGTCGAGCAAGGGTAGAAGAGTTGGGAATAATAATTTTTAGAGAACATGAACTATTTGGGCATGGAAACTTAAAAAAAATCAATTAATAAGCTTTGAAGTATATAGGATTAGGTGAAGTTAAACAACAACAAGGAAGTACAGACAAGTAAAGTGCACAAGAAAATATCTCTAGTGTATAGAGTAGTATGGAAGTAGGAAAACCTAGGCCATAGTGACCTAAAATAATAGCTACATAAAATAATCCATCTATACCAGTCACTATGTTGAACTAGTCAAGATGATTCTTTAATCTAACCATTTATGATAGGTCTACAAACCCTAAACAATATCTATTAACCAAAAAAATGAAGTGTCAAGTTAAGGGTCTCACTGATGAGAACTTAAAAAAGTGAAAATTAGTAGGGGCTCTAGATAAGAGAGTACTATAATTCATTAAAAAGTGATCTCCAAAACTTAAGTATAAAATATGTCTAAGAATAGTTGATTATAAAATTTAAGATTAATAAATGCACTAGCTAGACAATACAAGACTTGAAGGAGATCAACCAAAAGTCTAGAGAGTCAATCTATGACTATGATCACAAATTTTTAGATTTAATGAACAAAGTAGAGTTCAATTTAATAGATAAAGATAAACTAGCATGGTTTTTTAAATGATTATGAGGCAAGATTTGGTTTTCCACTATGTAAACTCAATATGAGACAAAAATAGATGATAGAGTTAATACACTATATGTTAAAAAAATTGAAGAGTGTGGTAAAAATCTTGTAGCTAACACCAAATTTTAAAATACATTATAGGATTTCATGAAAAATATGGAGCATTATCATGAAATAGACAAGTCTAAATTGAAATTGTAGTGCATAGAGTGAAGAAAAGAAGGACACCACCAAAATGATTATCCTAAAGTAAAGATGGAATTTTGTGAACTTTTTCAAGTAGTAGGACATGCCACAACACAATGACATCTACTAAAATAATATACAAAAATTCTATAGAATCTATACTATAATTTTTACAAATTGGCTACTCATGATGAGAATAATTATAGATCTTTGGAGGAACTTAAAAAGGGAATATCCAAAAATGTGTTTTCCATCATAGCACAACAAATTTCCTTAATGAAGTAAACAATTTCAAGCTTGGAGGTTGATAATAATTATGTGACCCAAATGGGTCCATAATGGATTTTAAGTTCACCATAGTACTAGCCTCATGGTCTGGCTAGATGGACATCTTCTTCATCAAGTTGGACACCACTATCCCATCAATATCAGTATCCAACATCTTGGATTTGACCCATAATGCAACCTTAACAATGAAATTGGACTCCACTAGTTGTGTAATAGCAATTCAACATGGGAGATAATAATTAGTAGTATCTGTAGTGGAATTCTATGTATCCATAAAGAGGATAACAATATAATAGAGGATGATGTCATGGAAGATATAGAGTAAGATTCCAAGGTGGTAGGTAATAATAATTAGTAGTATCTATAGTGGAATTCTATGTATCCATAAAGAGGATAACAATCTAATAGAGGATGATGTCATGGAAGATATAGAGTAAGATTCCAAGGTGGTTGAGAAAAAAACTATCAGTGGCCTCATCTAAAATTCTATCTATGTGGAGACTATGATCATGTTCAAAGAAATGACCAAATAAATATACAAATATAATCATATTGTGCATATTTTAGATTCTTCATTCAACATGATACATAAGATTGTCCTATTATAAAAAAGTAGAGGAAGGATAAAGTTATCTAATTTGTAAACATGTTAAGTGTAAAACCTAAAGAAAATGCTTTTCTAAATTTTGTGAGATGTAAATAACATATAGAAAAAGGACTTCCTCCACTTGAAATGCCTCATAATCAAGGTATCAAAAAGGTTATACCAATTAAATACCCAAGTCTAGTGACATAAAATAGTCTTATGAATGAAGCTACATAGTTGTTGAAAAACATTCAACAATAGGAAACTATTGATGGTGATGTTGTAGCCATCGATGTGCAAATGTATGATAAAATTATATGAATCATACAATAAGATGGATTTTTCATTGTGTTAATAGAATTATTTAAATTTGAGTACTCTACATGATAAATACATCATAAAACATTATGAACTTATTACATAATCTTTTGGAATGTGTGTAGTGTGGTCAACAAAAGACAAAAAAAATAGTCTGGTACATTAAGATGAAGAAACCATTAGATGTTAATGTGAAAATTGATATTGAAATCGTAGGATATGGAATCCCAAATTCTATATTTGATTTTGGAATCAAAATAAATATGATTCCCAAATCCACATTGGAAGCTATTAGATGACTAGCCCTCAACTACAACCCATTAACTTTGAGCTTGGATGACTATGGGAAAGTTGATCATATTGGCCATTTAGAGCATGTTGAAATAAAAGTCATAGATTTTGTTTATGAGGAGACTTTGAGGTCAGAGACATGAAGAATATGGTAATGCACTATTCTACCCCAATAAGATATAAATGGGAATATGAATATTAGATGACTATTAATACAGTACTCAACTAGCTTAAATCACATCAAGGATATAAGGTTTTGTTCATTCCCCTCAACATATCACACAAATCATATATAATTCCTACTGAACCAAACTCTCCACATGTTTCACTAAAAACTAGCTAGATGAAGGTCAATACAGAGGATAATCCTAATGCTTTGCATGTAACATAATACAAATTTCTATACCAATAATCCAAACCTTAAGTGTATTCAAAACTTACCCAATAATTGAATTTAGCATAACAATGGAGACCAAAAAAAGAATCTACAAAATCAATTGTAAATTAGTTTATCAGTGAAGACTACACCTCCATGTCTATAAAATTTCCCACTCACTCAGAGGTTGATTTGTTGTACCAAGCTGAAAATCACATGCAAAATTACATATAACTAACAAGGGAAGGCACAATTCCCTAAGAAGCATCTTCTTCTATCAGTGGTGATTCAGATATACTTCTCCTTAAATAGGCCTATAGTGACCATGAAATTAGGACCATGAGGATGTTATTTTTGCATGAACATTAACTACCTATATTATGCAACAAAGGACATCAATGATTTTACTCTATTATTGTAAGTCCATATTCTGACTATTAATCAATAGGTTAGCACACTAAATTATGCTTTAAATGGAGATGCTACAACTTGGTGAGAAATTCATTGGGATAATTAGTTAGAGTGGGATGATGCTTTTGAAGTCATGATTAGTAGATTTTAGCTTCCATAATTCATCCACACTAACTAGCCATTTTTTGAAGAAGGAAAATGCCTTGAGATTCATGTACATAAATGTGTTAAATTTTAGAATGCAGAATGTGTGGAACCTAAATATTGGGTTCATATTTTTTACTAAGTGTTTGATCCATTACCCAAAACATGGTACATGCACCAAGAGTGTAGGATAAAAACCAAACATTGGGCATAGGTGTAGAGCACTTCATACAAAATTTTACTTTTGAATATGAAATTTTTTTAGTCCATAACACACTTTAGAAACTCAAGTAATTTCTATGTCATGGGTGCACAAAAGATATGAGCCCCACAAAAAAATCATTTTCATAGAAAAATGCAAATTTTGATCTTAATTATATAGCCCAAAGGTATAAAGCTTAGGACTAAATAAAAATCCATGACATAGCCTTGTCACCAAATATAAGATAAGGTAAATGATGATGAAGACTCTAATTCTGATGTAGATTTAGATTTGAATGATTTATTTACACCTGAGAAGCCTAGAAACCCACTTAAGGACATTGAAGTAGTGCTAATTAAGGAAGAAGATAATCTGAGTAGCCTCTAGATCTTGGAGAAGGAAGGGCAAAGGAAGATCTAAGAATCAATAGATGATGCAAAATATAAAATATATCAATAGCCTCTCAAGAAATATGCTGCTAACATTGGAAGAGAGGAGGTTCCAAAATTGATAAGTGTAGGTGATTATTAGATGGAGACTAAGATTTCATAAGCCCTACAACTTCTGAGGGAATATCAAGATGTATTCTTCATTAAGTTTGTAGAGGTATGAGGAGTCAACCCATCTCTTGGTGACATGAACATTGAATTAAAAGAGTGAAAATGTCTAATTAAAAATCAACCATATAAACTCAACCCTAATATGAAACTAAAAGTAAAAGCTAAATTGGATAGGATACATGATGTAGGGATAATCTATCCAATATAAAAATATGATTAGGTAAGCCTAATGGTAGTACAACCCAAGAAAACATGATAAATCTAGGTCTGTGGATATTACCGCATTCTTAATGATGCCTATGTAAATTATCCATTCCCCATACCATTATAGATGAAGTCCTAGAGTTTGTCATAGGCCATGAAGTATATTCCTTTATATATGGGTTTAGTGGATACCATCATATTTTGATCATAGAGGAGGATAGAGCTAAAACAAATTTTTTAATACAGTAGGGTTATTTTTCTTATAAATTCATGTCATTTGGGTTGAAGAATGCACCTACAATATTCTCATGTGTAGTAGTCACAACATTTAAAGATTTCATCCATGATTTCTTAGAAGTTTTTATATATAATTGGGTAGTATTCTCCCTAGTTAAAGAGCATTTGTCCAAGTTGTGTTTGATGTTAGAACAATGCCAAGATTTGTGCATCACTTTAAATTTGAAGAAATGTCTATTATTTACACTTTTTGTGTTTTACTTGGACATGTTGTTTGTAGTGATAGTATTTTGGTGTATCAAGATAAAATCATAGTAATCCTAAATATTCCACCACTTGTTAGTTCCACTTAAGTGATATCCTTTCTCAAACATAAATAATACTACCAAAAATTTATTAAAGGCTATACTGCAATATCATCTCCACTAGAAACATTACTCTATAAGAATTTTAAGTTTGTATAGACATCTAAATGCCAAGAAATTTTCAATGAGCTCAAACAGTGACTAATCATTATGCCTATACTTATTTTCCTAGATTAAACTAATCCATTTCATGTGCATGTAAATTCTTTTAGAATCATAGTTGGTGTAGTACTTATGCAACCCAAAGATGGTGTGCTTGAACATCCTATTCACTTTACTAGCCAAAAATTTTCTGATGCAATGAAAAATTATGCAATCACATAATAGAAGGCATTGGCGTTCACTAAAAAAATTATATCACTATATTTTGATGACACTATTAAAATTTTTCACAAAACATTAAGCTCTACACTACTTACTTAACAAACCAATGATAGGAAGACAAATATCTCACTGGTTAATGCTATTTCAAGAATTTCAATTTTGAATAAATGTAAAACTAGGTAGAGAAAATATGGGACCTAACCACCTTATTTGAATTCTAAATGGTGAAGATATATAAGAACTATAATAAGACTCACCTAATGTGCACCTCTTTTGTGTCACTATGATTCTTGAAATTTTTGAAGCTATTGCTAACTTCCTCAAGCAAGGTATATTCCCTACACACTTTTAAGAATAGGACAAAAATTATTTTTTGACTAGAGCACTAACATACACTATCATTAAAGGACTACTATATTACTTGGGGAAGGATGAAGTCCTATACAGGGTTGTCCTCGAACATGAAATCCCTCAACTCTTAGAGGAACCTCATCAAAGAGTCACAAGAAGACATTTCGTAGGATAGGCTCCAATGATAAAGATTCTATAGAGTGGAATATGGTGGTCAAATTTATTTTACAATGCACATAGAGTTGCATAACATTGTGATGTCTACCAACATATGAGAAAACCTATCTAGAAAGATGAGATACTATTACAACCCCTCCTAGTAGAGCAATCATTTGAATAGTGAGGTATTGAATTTGTAGGACCAATCAACCCTCCAAGTAAGCACACCAAGGCTAGCTATATTATTACTATGACACTATTTCACTAAGTAGGTTGAAGCTACTACCACACCTAGCTGTGATACGAAGGAAGTAACAAAGTTTTTGTATGAACACATCATTTCTAGGTTTAGATGTTTGATCAAACTAGTTAGCAACTAAGGAACATGATTCCTTAATAATAATATCAAAGATTTTATGGAATATTTCATGATTTTACATCATAAAATCACTGCCTATCATCCATAGACAAATGGCCAAGCTAAAGCTTCCAATAAGGTATTAGGAAAAATGCTCACAAAAATTTATGATGTTAATTAGGATGATTGGGAAGATCACATTCTTGTGATCTTATGGACATATCACATAGATTATAAAAGAGATATAAGATTTACACATTTTAGTTGGTGTATGGTCTAAAATTAGTCATGCCAATGGAGTGTTTAATACCTAGCCTATGAATCACTAAGGTTATGCACTTAGGAAAACAAGAATCTCGTACCAATCAAATCTTAGACTTGAATAGAATGGGTGATTTTAGAAGAAGAACAACATGGATGCATGAAATACATAAACAAAGTCAAAAATAATGTCATGATCAAAACTTTTACCATAAGGAATTCCATAAGGAGAAACCAATTTTATTGTATCATAGCCAGTTTAGAGCATTTATAGGCAAATTGAAAATAAGATGGAAAGGACCTTACATTATTCATGACTTAACATAGCAAGGAATGGTAGTTTTAAGAAATTTTTAGGGAACCATATTACCAAGTCAAGTAAATGGCTATTAGATTAAGCCCTAAAACCAATAGCTATTGATCTCATTTTGAAAATTAAGTGGATGTTGAGTAGTACCATGTAGATTAGGATTTCCCCTATTTTGTTATATTTTGTGTGTGTGTTTATTTTCTATTAGTTTATTTATAGATGATATCAGTAAATGATAGTTGTGAATAGCATAGACTAAGAATTATGTGCACTAGGAAATAAGTTGGAACATCACATCAACAAGATATCCTACAAATAATGGTCATCTATCATAAATAAACGCAAAACCTAAAGGTTGATAAATGTAATCTTCTATAAATCAATAGCTAATCAACATCAATAGCTCACACCCTTGTATAGACACCTATGGGAATAATTAAATAACTCCACATATACATCAATGACTAATTATTTTAATGGCTAGATTAGAAATTGATCCACCACATCTGATATTACATTCAATACGAGTGGATAACCAAGTATGGCCTTAGTGCAGAAGCCAAGAGGAATGAATTCTATAAAACCTAAGTTTTGAACTCCATGGTTGCATTTCACAGTTAGCACATTTTTAACATATAAAACTATTAAGAACCAAACTAGTTCTATTTCTTAAAACATTCAAAATAAATCAAAAATATTATCATGGCACCATGGATATTATGACATTAATTCAACTTTTCTCAAAAGTATAGAAGGAAGACATGGGAGTTGATATGGCACTTAAAATAATAAAATATAGTGATTAGGATCCCTTTTAATACTTGTACAAATTTGAAGAAAATATCTTCTAGCCAGACCCTATAGATGTTGTAGAACCACTTGCCCTCACAATTCCCCATAGATTTTAAATTATAGATGTTGAGTGCCTGCTCCAAATGCCAACCTTTGGTGACATGGGTGAAATTTTTCAAGTATTTATTAGATGGTACCATGAGGGAGAGATATACTTGGGGTTGTATGAGATAATAATCATCAACACACATGCCATGGCCTAAGATCTTAGCATGCATGCATGTGAATATTCCTTGTTAGCCTACAAGACCAAAACACCTTTTATTTTACCATAATTTTGGGACCAGTATGTGTGACTAAATAGAGAGATCCTCATTGATGAGATCCGAGATGAACATGTGCACATTTTGATCTAATACATCATCAAATTATTTTGGTAAACAACTAAATCTACCAAATAGATACCTAAAATAGTGGTGGACATTACCCATAGGATAATCCACTGAGGTGAGTAATTTATCTAGCTTGAGTATTTTGTACAATATTTGATCACAAACATTGATAAGTGTTGTAATACTCCAAATTAGACCTTCTAGTTTTAGTTTTTCAACCTCATTTATTTCATGTAGTGGAAGTTACCCAAGGGGGAAGTGCATCAAGATAAAAATTACTAGCCAACACAGTAGTTCTATAACATTATATGGATGCAAGAACATAGAGCCTTCACACATGAGGAGAATTTTAGATCATGGTGGGAAGAGTGTGTGGATCTCATTTCAACACACCACCAAGTCCCACTAGATGTCCTCTAGTACCTTAGACAACATGTCAATTTGATACTACTATCAAAGGGATTTTTCATTATGATCCATGAGCTACCACACTCACCCTTCAAACCACTTTCATTTTTCATCACAATGGAGATGGCATATGCCAAGGTGGCTAGATAGTAATATCACATAGCAAGGTGATCAAGTCCATTGAAATACATACCATTGGGTGTAGACATTCATGTAGTTCAAACTTCAGAACTAGTATTTAGTTCAGAACAAAAGATGGGGAAATGCAAATCAAACCCTCATATGGTGTCACCTCCTCTAAAATGCACAACATGTAACACATCAAGGAAATATGATCCAAAGGTGCCATAAATTATTGGGTCCTATGATCTCATAGATATGGGAACTATTGCACAAGAGGTTTACCAAGTCATATTGGTAGACATGGCTAGGGACTATTATGATAAGGAAAAAGAAAAGGATTTATTCTTCTAGAATTTTGTGTGAAAAGTACAAATTTGGAAGTAGTTACCACATAACTTATGGATAAAACTTATAGATTATATATCATCCATAATTTTAGATATAGTCAAAGAAGGATAGGAATAACTTTAGCATAAAATGGACATCTTTCATCCCCAATATACCCCCACATACACACTAGATGTCATTTTTTTACCTCTACTAGAAAACCCACTAAAACCACTTATGTATAGGTACCTAAAACATTGTGGGAGATGAGATTTTCCCATAATTTAAAGGAATTCAAATTTTTGTAGTCTACTACTAAATAAGAACCATAACCTACCCCATAGATGTTTTTTACCACCACTATAGTGTAGACTGGTCACCATAGGAAGAAGGAAGAAGTCAGTACCCAACTCAAAAGTATTCCTTGAAGACTCCCCACCATCACCATAGGTGTAGGAAGTTGAAGAAATTGAAATCGAGTAGATCTTAGTGAATTAATAATAGGCTTCAAGAGAAGAAGCCACTCATACATCTAAACATAGACACAAAAAAGAAGAGAGGAAGAAAAATAAAGAAGAAGAAAATCACTAGTCAGTAACACATCAAGCCAAGGAAGCATAGGCCTCCAAATAGGCCAAAGATGCAAATGTGGATATAAAAAAGGCACAAGAGTTGGCCCAAGTAGTAACCATCACATAATAATAAGCTCTAGAGGAGAAAGAAAAGAGGGAAAAAGAAGAAGAGGAAAATTGACAACAAGATGTAGGCATAAACACAAGCCCAAGTATAGGCCCATATTATAAAAGAGTAATAATATAGGAAGAAAGAATAAGAGGAATAAAGGAAGAACAAGAAAATAAGCAAAATAAGATGAAGATGAGAGGAATAAGAAAGAGGAAACTAAAGAGAAAAAGAGGAAAGAAGATGAATACATTAGAAAGAAAGAGGAAGAGAACAAGAAAAGAGAAGAGGAAGAAAAGAAGAATCAAGAAGAGGAGGATAAAAAGGAGTTAGAAGAGTAGAATAAGAAATAAGAGGAAGAGGTTAAATAAAATATGATTGAGGACACTACGTAACAAGTTAAGCTGGTAGTAGAGGCCATAGTGTAGTATCAAGTACCAACCATGACACAAGCACAAACTTAGTTACCACAGCTTCTACTCAGAGGTGTCTAGATTTTAGATGTTCTAGTAGTCACTACTTGGTACACCACCTCTTCCATTCCATTAGCCACTATGCCTTGCTAGGATATTGTAAATATTATGAGTACTTTTTCCACTCTTTTGGTTGGGTAGGATGCATTTGTCATGTCCCCTTTTTAGTTGACATCTTCAAAATTGATGGTTAGCCTATTATGCGACCTTCGTAGGCTGATATGATGGATATAGGGTCTTGATGGAGCTTGGCTTGGCTTCGCTTAGAAAAATTTTTCCAATTGGCTTTCATTTGGGATCGATCAAACACGTATTGAGGGAGATTAATATTTGATTGATTTAATTGTATATTATTTATTTAGCATATTTTAATTGAGAAACCCTAATTATTAATTATGAAACCCTAATTAGGGCAAGCACACTTTTTAGAAGATATAAGGTTTCTTATTGGAGAGAGGCAATTATCCATGATTGATGATTATTGATTTTGAAGATAAAATTTTGCTAAGTATTTTTTGAGAAGACTGAGCCAAGGGTTCTAGTATTCCATTTGCATTGGAGAACATCCACTCTTTAGTGTGTGTGATTCAGAGGTTGTGAGATATCAACTGATCTATTGCCAGTTGAGAGATAACTTCATACAGTAGTTATCACAAAGGTTTACAGGTATTTATTTCATTAGGTTTTGCTTTTAGTAATTGTCTAGATATAGCTTTTTTGTATTAGTGGAAGATTTCTTTAGATCAAGGATCCAGCATTCAAGCCACACTAGATTCTGTTTGCTCCTTATGGAATTCATATAGATCCATGCAAATCTGTATGGATCAGTAGCTAGCCAAATAGTGTCACAGTGAAGTGTAGAGACCGACATCAGCATCCCATATATTGACATCAGCTAACTGAAGACTGACATCAGTAGAGTAGCTGATCGATAGTGACCTATGTCGGTAGCAAATCGACTGATGGTGGTAGAATAATCGACATCGGTGACTATGTGTTTTACACAGTAACCCAAGCGTTCCAGATCTAGGGTATTTTCAAATTGTTGGAAAGAAATCAAGTTTTTAAGACAGTATTTTAATATTCTTTTTATATGCATGACAAAGGACTTTTATTGTAATCATCTGAATGAGTAATAAGATCTTTGATTTGCTAGTTAAGAGATTATACTATGGTTTATTTATTTATTTGGAATTATTTTGCAAAACTCATAATTTTTTCTTATTACATGCATAAAACACCAAAAAAATCAAAATATACAGAAAAGCAATTCAAAATATCTAGTTTCAAAATTCAAGGGAAACAGGGGATATTACAGTGGTATCAGAGCTAAATCCTGCCATCCTAAGGGTTTAGCAATCTCATGTAGCCATAAGAGTTGGGACCACATAGGTACAACACACGTAGTAGAGCCTTACTTGAAGGTACCCAGGTTTTATACTAGTAGCCAATCACCATGAGTGACAGGCATGAGGGTAGCTCACCCAGGGGCCACATACATAATGATGATTAGGACACCAGAGAGTTCTTTCGTGTTATGGTTGCAGGCTAGCAGCAGATGACACAATCACTACAGGCACTTACTATTATGGTAGAGAGGATGAACCCACTTTTTAGATAGAATGGGGAACCAGGGGATAACAGGAGTGCTACTGTTAATCAGAGACCATAGCTGACCCATTCTAGAATAGTTGATAGACCTACATGTCCTACATTTGTTTAGGAGGAACTAGAGGCTCTAGCAGGAGATTCCCTATTTGCATATGCTCTCATGGCTACAAATGATGAGTGGGACTTATTAGCTCTTTAGGTTTGGGAGAGGATGACCTTTGATCATTTTTTTAATCAGAGGAGAGAGCACTATAGATTAGTTAGACATGACAAGAGGCTTAGTGGTCAACTTAGTGAGCTAAAGAAGACTACTGGCAAGCTTTCTTTGACTACTTTTGATGGTAGCGACAAGATGACAGCTCAAGCTTGGGTTCATAAGCTTGACACATTCTTGGCATTGAGGCCAATGATAGAGATAGAGGCCATCAAATACACCACATTGCACTTGGAGGGGGTAGCACATGACTGGTGGTACCATGGTATGATCACACTTTAGCATAACTAGGTGATAGAATACCATGACTTTGTGGATAGATTGGTTGAGTGATTTGATAGGAAGGATCTCAAGGTTTACTTTCAAGATCTAGCACAGTTGAAACAAAAAAGCAATTTGGAGTCCTTCATTGGTGAGTTTTAGTGATTGGCAGTCATGGTGCCAAATATTTCAGAGCGTAGACTGGTAGTTCTCTTCATCGAGGGCCTATCTAGACCATTGAGAGGTTGGATAAAAGCCTTTGATCCTCCTTCGTTACAGGAATATATGAAGAAGGTGCAAAGTATGGAGATGGCAGCCCCATCCAATAAATCTAACTCAAGAGGCACTTCTTCATCCAGGGACAATAAGGGCTTCAACAGTAATAGAGAGAGACAAGATTTTAACATAGATAAATCAGGTGTTAAGAATGATTCAAAGGCCAATCTAGAAGCACCACCTTTGGATCGAGAGGCTCTTAACAATCTACGTAGGAAGAAACTTTACTTCTACTGTAAAGGTCCCTATCATGCCAGTCATGATTGTCTTTTGAGGCATGTCATGTCCCCTCCTAGTTGACATCTTTCCGAGTAGATGATTAGCCTATTATGCGACCCTCGTAGGCTGATGGGATGGATAGAGGGTCTTGATGGAGCTGGGCTTGGCTTTTGTTTGGGCTCGTTCGGACATGAATTAAGGGAGATATTAATATTTGATTGATTTAATCAAATATTAATTATTTGGTCTAATTTTAATTAAATATTAATTAATTATTAATATTTTGGTCTTATTTTAAGACCCTAGTTCTAATTTAAGAAGCCCTAAGTCTAATTTAAGGAAATCTAATTTTAGCAAGCACACCTTTGGAGGGTATAAGGGTTTCTCATGGGAGAGAGTTTGTATTCATGAATTGATTATTGATTTTGCTAAGAATTCTTCTGTGAAGACTGAGCCAAGGGTTCTAGGATTCCATTTGCATTGAGGAACATCAACTCTTCATTGTGTACGATTCAGAGGTTGTGAGAGGTCAGCCGATCTATTGCCAAATTGAGAGATAACTTCATACAAAAGTTATCATAGGGGTTTACAAGTTTGAGAGATAACTTCATACAGAAGCTATCACAAGGGTTCACAAGGATTTCTTTATTTTGGGTTTGATTCAATTATTATCCAGATATAGATCTTTTGTATTGGCCCATAGTTATTTAGATCAGGATCAAGCATATAGATTGTGCTATATTGGTAGCCATATGAAATCCATATAGATCCATGAAAAATATGTAAGCATCAGTGGAAAGATCAGACACCGACATCGGTAGGCAGAGCCCTACAGAGACCGACATCGGCCGACATCTCACTGACGTCGGTAGTTTAACAACCCTAGTTGACCGATGATGGTAGTATAACTGACCTCGATGATTGTGTTTTTTACACAGCAGGCTGAGATGTACCAGATCCAAATTTATTTCCCAGTTTGTGGAATACTCAATTTATTAAGGCCATATTTTCAATATTCATTGTATACTTGATAGAGGTCCTCTATTGTAAGCATATGAGCAAATAAATAAGATATTATATTGTGATTTATTTATCTATTTGAAGATATTTTACAAAAATATAGATAAGCAATTTAGAGCTTTTGTTTTGGTATCCGAAGGGATATTACAGTGGTATCAGAGCTAAATCCTACCATCCTAAGGGTTTGATAATCTTATGCAGCCACAAGAGTTAAGACCACACAAGTATACCACACACAGTATAGCCTTGCTTGAAGGTACCTAGGTGTTAGAACAACAACTGATTATCATGAGTGATAGACGTGAGGGTAGCCCACCCAGGGGCCACCGACATAATGATGATTTGGGTACCAGAGAAACCTATCGTGAGATGACATAGGCACTATAGGCACTTACTACATGATAAGGAGGATGAACGCATCTAATAGATAGAATGGGGAACAAGGAGATAACAAGAGTGGTACGGTTAATCAGAGACCCCAGTAGGCCCACTCCAAAATAGCAGATAGACCTACACATCTTACGTTTGTTCAAGAGGAACCAAAAGTTCTAGTAGAGGAGGAGGTAGAGGATTCCCAATTTGTAGATGTTCTCATGGGTGCAAGCAATGATTAGGACTTATTATCTCCTCATGTTCAGGAGAAGATGTCCTTTGATTGTTTTATTAATCTGAGGAGAGAGCACTATAGATTGGTTAGACAAGGTGGGAGACCCAGACACCAGAACAATGATTTAAAGCATGCTACGATCAGGCTCACACTAACGATGTTTGACGGTAGTGGTAAGGTGACAACACAGGCCTAGGTTAGTAAGCTAGATACATTTCTCACATTACAACTAATGGCTGAGGGAGATGATATCAGATATGCGACACTGCATCTTGAGGGAGTAGCCCATGATTGGTGGCACCACGGGATGGTGACACTCCATCATGATTAGATCACATCTTATCAGGAGTTTGTGGATAGGCTACTAGAGTGTTTTGATAGGAGGGATCTAGAGTCCTATTTTTGAGAGTTGGCATAGTTGTGCCAAAGTGGCAGTCTAGAGTCTTACATTGGTGACTTCTAGAAGTTATCAGTCATGGTTCATGACATTTTAGAGAGGCGACTTGTAGTGCTCTTCATGGAGGGATTGACAGAACCATTGAGAGGTTAGATCAAAGGCTTTAATCCTCCTTCATTACAGGAAGCTATGAAGAAGGTGCATAATATGGAGATGGCAGACCCATCAAGTAAATTTAACTCCAGAGGTACTTCTTCATCCAGGGATAGTAAGGGCTTCAACAGAATAGAGAAAGATCGGGTTTCAACATAGATAAATTAGGTGTTAAGAATGAACCAAAGGCTAACCCAGCAGCACCACCTTTGGATAGAGAGGATCTTAATGATCTACGTAGGAAGAAGCTTTGTTTATACTACAAAGGTCCCTATGATGCTAATCACGATTGTCCTTTAAGGCCTAAGGGCAAGGCAAATCAGGTGATGTGGGCCTATTATGAGGATGAGGAATCCAAAGATTTTGAGCATCATGATTGTTCTAAGGAGCCAGAGGCTGAGGCTTCAGAGCCTAGGGTAGAGGTAGAGTCAGAGCTCCAGATTTAGGAGGCACACCTATCTATCATCCAACACGAGGGGTCATTTAGACTCTGTGGAGTTTTGGCAGGATAGAGGGTCATTACCCTTCTTGAAATGAGAGCCACACATAATTTTATTGATACTAGATTTGTGGAGAAGTGTGGACTCACCACAAAATAGTTCAAGGGCATTAGAGTTAAGGTAGCTGATGGTTACACCCTTAGGTGTGAATGGATGATCAGAGATCTCCCATTGCGCTTGAACAACTATGAGTTCAAGGTTGATTATTATGTGGTGAACATGGGGGATATAGATTTGGTCTTGGGCATGAAGTGGATTCATTATCTTGAGGTAGTCACTCTTCATCTTAAGGACATGGAGATCCATTTTGATGTTGATGGGAAGACTCACATTCTTAAGGCAATACGAGACATCAACATCAAAACTATTTCTTAACATCGGATGGAGAGGCTCATGAGACACGAAATGGTAGAGTGGGCAGCCAAGTGCACATTGGCACCAATATAGGAGGGACAATAGAAGAATGAGTATCATCTTGACATTCAGTAGTTGAGGGTCAAGCATGACAAGGTATTTAGTGATATTCCACTAGGGAGACCTCCAGACAGGGGCATAGAACACATTATTAAGCTTGAGGAGGGTGCTAAGCCCTTTATTATTACTCCTTATCGACATCCCAAGTGGTTGAAGGATGAGATTAAAAAAACAATTAAAGAGTTACTGGCTATGGGTCACATTCGGCCTAGCAAATCACCATTTGCTTCTTCGATTGTATTGGTGAAGAAGAAGGATGGCACCTTATGCATGTGCATTGACTATAGAGCCTTGAATAAGAGAACCATTAAGAATAGGTATCCAATACCTCATATTGATGAGCTTATTGATGAGCTCCATGGTTCACATTACTTCACGAAGATAGACTTAAGGTCATGCTATCATCAGATCAGGGTTCATGAGCAGGACGTGGAGAAGACATCTTTTCGTTGCCATTGTGGACACTATGAGTTTATAGTGATGCCATTTGGGCTCACTAATGCACCAAAAACATTTCAGTCCACCATGAATAGAGTCTTCCATTCACTACTCAGGAGGTTTGTACTTGTTTTTTTTATGACATTCTTATATACAGTAGGATTTGGCAGGAGCATTTGGCTCATCTAGAGACTGTACTCAACATCTTGGAGAGGGAATCCTTGTACACCAAGGAGTCCAAATGTGATTTGGGGATGACCAAATTGTTATACTTGGGTCCTATTATCAATGTAGTGGGAGTGCAGATGGATCCTGAGAAGATCCGCACTATCATAGACTGGCCTATTCTAGAAAACCTTACACAGCTATAGGGATTTCTAGGTTTGTGTGGATTTTATCGTAGGTTCGTGAATGGTTATTCATGACATGCAGCTCCTATGATAGATTTGATGAAAAAGGGTGCTTTTTGTTGGACACTTGAAGTATAGGAATGTTTCGTAAGGTTTAAGGAGTTGATGACTACGTGCCCAATTTTGGCACTACTTGATTTTTCAAAGCCTTTCGAGCTTCAGTGCGATGCTTCAGGTGAGGGCATTAGAGTGGTGCTTATGCAGGAAAAGCACCCCATAGTATATGAGAGCCATAAGCTTAGGGGACTAGAGAGGTTGTACAACATTTATGATAAGGAGATGCTTGCTATCATGCATGCCTTGGCAAAATTTAGGCAATATCTTGTGGGCAGCACATTTTGCATAAAAATAGACCACAATAGTTTGAGACATTTCTTAGGGCAGCGAGACCTCAATGATCATCAGCAAAAGTGGGTGAACAAATTATAGGCATACAACTTTGACATCTCTTTCATCAAGGGCACCCAGAATGTAGTGGTTGATGCTCTTTCATGCAGGTCATATGTGAGTACTATGGTCCACATTACAGAGGATTGGCGACATATGATTGTGGCAGAGTATACCAAGGATACATGGTCATCTAGAATTTTTGAGGGATCAATGATTGACACCAGATATACTCTTGTGAATGACTTGATCATTTACAAGAATAGGGTTTATTTGATTCTAGGATCAGCGGTAAAGAACATTCTCATGCGAGCCTTTGATGATGTACCTACTGCAAGACATCCTGAGTATTTCAAGACCTTTAGACAGATTAGGGAGAGATTCACATGGAAAGCACTCAAGGTAGATGTTCTTCAATATGTGCGTGAGTGCCCTATTTGTTAGCAGAACAAGCATGAGAACACGTACCCAGTAGGATTATTGCGGCCACTTCTAATTCTTGATAGGAAGTGGGAGTGCTTGTCGATGGATTTCATTACGGGCTTGCCTAAAGCCCAAGGATGAGATTGAATATATGTAGTCAGGGATCGGTTAACAAAGTATGCCCACATCTTTCTGATTACCATCACATACACAGCTACATAGGTAACAGAGGTTTTATTTTGAGAGGTATTCCAACTACATGGATTGCCTCAGAGCATAGTGAGTGACAAGGATAGTCAGTTCCTGAGTCACTTCTGGCAGGAGGTGTTTCGACTCTATGGGACCAAGCTTACACCTAGCACTAGCTACCACCCACAGACCGATGGACAGATAAAGATAGTGAACAAATGGGTGGAGGGCTACCTCAGGAACTACATTGTAGGGCAGCAAAAAGCTTGGGTCAAGTGGATTCATTTGTGCAAGTATTGCTATAACATGACTTTCCACATGACCATTTAGATGTCTCCTTTTATGGCATTATACGGGTATGAGACGCTGAGTTTTCTATATTTGCTAGTGAGCGACAGTAGAGTGCCGAGTACTAGAGACTTATTGTAGGAGAGTTAGGATACCATGAGGACTCTCAAAGAGAATATTGCTAAGGCGCAAAATTAGTAGAAGCAGTATGTAGATCAACAAAGGACAGAGAGATCTTTTGATGTGGGTGACATGGTCTATCTTATGTTGCAGCCTTACCGTCAGTCTACTCTTAGGAAGAGTAGGGCAGAGAAGCTTAAGCCATGTTACTACGGCCCTTTCAGGATCTTGAGACATGTTGGAGAGATGGCTTATGAGCTAGAGCTTCTGATAGAGAGCAAGGTATGCAATGTTTTTCATGTATCACACCTCAAAAAGGCATTAGGACACAGTGTGATACCTTCTATAGTTTTACCTCCCTTAGATGATGAGGGAAAGTTGATTTTAGTACTTGAGTCCATCCTGGAATATAGAGAGAGACAGTTGCGTAGGAGGTCTATCAAGGAATATTTGGTAAAGTGGAGAGATTTTCCAGTGGAGGATGCGACATGGGAAAGTGAGGATATTATACAACATCTAGAGTTGAGATTGCTTGAGGACAAGCAATTTTAGGAGGGGTAGACTGTCATGTCCCCTTCTAGTTAACATCTTTTTGAGTGGATGATTAGCCTATTATGCGACCCTCATAGGCTGATGGGATGGATAGAGGGTCTTGATGGAGCTGGGCTTGGCTTTCATTCAAGCTCATTTAGACATGAACTAAGGGAGATATTAATATTTGATTGATTTAATCAAATATTAATTATTTGGTCTAATTTTAATTAAATATTAATTAATTATTAATTATTAATATTTTGGTATAATTTTAAGACCCTAGTTCTAATTTAAGAAGCCCTAAGTCTAATTTAAGGAAATCTAATTTTAGCAAGCACACCTTTAGAGGGTATAAGGGTTTCTCATGGGAGAGAGTTTGTATTCATGAATTGATTATTGATTTTGCTAAGAATTCTTCTGTGAAGACTAAGCCAAGGGTTTCAAGATTCCATTTGCATTGAAGAACGTCAACTCTTCATTGTGTGCAATTCAGAGGTTGTGAGAGATTAGCCGATCTATTGCCAAATTCAGAGATAACTTCATATAAAAGTTATCACAGAGGTTTACAAGTTTGAGAGATAACTTCATACAGAAGCTATCACAAGGGTTCACAGGTATTTCTTTATTTTGGGTTTAATTTAATTATTATACAAATATAAATCTTTTGTATTAGCCCATAGTTCTTCAGATCAGGATCAAGCATACAGATTGTGCTATATTGGTGGCCATACAAAATCCATACAGATCTGTGAAAATTTTGTAAGCATCAGTAGAAAGATCAGACATCGACATCGGCAGCCAAAGCCCTACAGAGACTGACATCGGCCGACATCTCACCAATGTCGGTAGTTTAATGACCCTAGTCGACCGATGATGGCAGTATAACTGATGTCGGTGACTGTGTTTTTTACACAGTAGGCTGAGACATACCAGATCTAGATTTATTTCCTTGTTTATGGAATACTCAGGCTATTATGGCCATATTTTCAATATTCATTGTATACCTGACAGAGGTCCTCTATTGTAAGCATATGAGCAAATAAATAAGAGATTATACTGTGATTTATTTATCTATTTAAAGATATTTTGTAGAAATACAGATAAGCAATCCAGAGCTTTTGTTTTGGTATCCAAAAGGATATTACAAGGCCTAAGGGCAAGGCCAATCGAGTGATGTGGGCTTATTATGAAGATTCAGAATCAGAGGGTTCTAAACAGTAGGATAGTTTTGAGGAGTCAAAGATAGAGGAATCAGAGCCTAAGGTAGAG
Organism: Torreya grandis; assembly: GCA_037957365.1. NCBI lineage: Eukaryota > Viridiplantae > Streptophyta > Pinopsida > Cupressales > Taxaceae > Torreya > Torreya grandis. Next base: position 1,699,742 of record JARHVA010001372.1, read on the forward strand.
GTAGATTTAGAGCTTCACATATAGGAGGCACACCTATCCAGCATTCAGTCAGATGATTCATTCAGACTTCATGGAGTTTTGGTAGGATAGAGGGTCATCACCCTTCTTGATACAAGAGCCACACATAATTTTATAGATGCTAGATTTATGGAGAAGCATGGACTCACTACTAAAGATTTCAAGGGCATTAGAGTTAAGGTGGCTGATGGTCACACTCTTAGGTGTGAGCGGATGACTAGAGACCTCCCATTACACTTGAACAACTATGAGTTCAAAGCTGATTATTATGTGGTGAACATGGGGGATATAGACTTAGTCTTGGGTATGAAGTGGCTTCATTCCCTTAAGGAAGTCACTCTTCATCTTGAGGACATAGAGGTCCATTTTGATGTTGATGGGAAGATGCATATTCTTAAGGCAATATAGGGCAGCAACATCAAAAATATGCTTTTTCATCGGATGTAGAGACTCATACCACATGATATGGGAGACTGCACTATCGAGTGCACATTGGCACCAATATAGGAGAGACATTTGGATGAGCTTTGTCATGAGGTGAGCTCAGTTTAGGAGTTATCACATGTGGTAGAAACTCAGCTTTCATTTATAGTTGGGTCACATGTTGATGATGATATGAGTATGTCTAGCATTCACACTCCGAATTTAGATATTGTAGTGGGTATAAGAGACAGGTGCGTGGAGTCAATTGGTATTGTTCACATTATTTAGGTGAGAAGTTTACTTGAGTTCCAAATTGATTTCTATTCATGGATTGGATGTTGGGATCCTTATCTTGGTACTTGGGATGATGTGATGCCATTGGATGAGAGTTGTGATAGACATGGCATGGAGTTTGCTCTGATTGATAGTGGTGTAGATCATGACTACATTTGGGATCTAGGTGGATTGATTGGTTTATCATTTAGTGATTGCTTGAGGACAAGCAATTTCAAGAGGGGCAAATTATCATGTCCCCTTTTTATTTTACATATTTAGAATTGATGGTTAGCTTATTATGTGACACTCATAGGCTAATATGATGGAAAGAGGGTCTTGATGGACCATGGCTTGGCTTTGCTTAGAAGAATTTTTCCAGTTGGCTTTCGTTTGGGCTCGATTAGACACATATTGAGGGAGACATTAATATTTGATTGATTTAATTAAATATTAATTATTTAGCATATTTTAATTGAGAAACCCTAATTATTAATTATGAAACCCTAATTAGGGCAAGCACACTTTTCAGAAGATATAAGGGTTTCTTATTGGAGAGAGGCAATTATCCATGATTGATGATTATTGATTTTGAAGACAGAATTTTGCTAAGTATTTTCTGAGAAGACTGAGCCAAGGGTTCCAGTATTCCATTTGCATTGGAGAACATCCACTCTTCAGTGTGTGTGATTCAGAGGTTGTGAGATATCAGCCAATATATTGCCAATTGAGAGATAACTTCATACAGAAGTTATCACAAAGGTTTACAAGTATTTATTTCATTAGGTTTTACTTTCAGTAATTGTCCAGATATAGCTTTTTCTATATTAGTAGAATATTTCTTTAGATCAAGGATCCAACATTCAGGTTGCACTAGATTCTATTTGATTCATATGGAATCCATACATATCCATGCAAATCCGTACACATCAGTAGCTAGCCAGATAGTGCCGCAAGGAAGTGCAGAGACCAACATCGGCATCCCAGATACTGACATTGGTCGACTGAAGACCAACATCGACAGAGTAGCCAATCGATAGTGATTGATGTCAATAGTAAATCGACCAATGGCATAAGAATAAAGGATATCAGCGACTGTGTGTTTTACATAGCAACCCGAGTGTTCCAGATCTAGGGTATTTTCAGATTGTTGGAAAGAAATTACATTTTTAAGACAGTATTTTAATATTATTTTTATATGCATGACAAAGGACTTTTATTGTAATCATCTGAATGAGTAATAAGATCTTTGATTTTCCAATTGAGAGATTATATTGTGGTTCATTTATTTATTTGGAATTATTTTGAAAAACTCACAATTTTTTCTTATTACATGCATAAAACACCAAAAAAATTAGAATATATAGAAAAGCAATTCAAAATATCTAGTTTCAGAATTCAAGGGAAATAAGGGATATTACAACATCCTTGGATGTCTCTTGTCTACCATTAAATAAACAACTATAGGGAGTCATAACATTTTAAGAATATATTGCATATAAGTTGACCTCCTTAGAATAAGAATAAGATCAAGCAAAGGCCAAGAACATAGAACTAAGGGCATAACTACATGAAGCAACAAAGGTAATTGAAGATGCTTATCTAGCTTTAGCCTCCCAAGTAGTTAGTGAACAAGTCATGTTGGATCACAATAGGATGATGGCCTTCATAACATAGCTTTCTAATGATTGGTGTGTGACATAGTAACTACATGTGCTTAAAATCCTAGGTTATAGTGTGAAAAATAATACCAAAAATTTGATTACTCTATTGAAGGAGTACCAAATTATGCTAGACATCACAACCCTTCAATCACACCAACTTACACATAATATTTTATATTGGAAACAACAACTTGACAATTCCCTATCCAGCTCTAGCATATACTTCAATATAACTTCCATAGCCTATACAACCATACACATATTGACTACATTGATTGATGAAACTAAACATGATCTATAAAATTAATTCAATGCTCATGATAATGTGTGTGATTGAATTCTAAGCTAGTAATAAGACCTACAACATAGTACATTTATAGGGGAATAGGTAGAGAGACATGTATAAAAGATATAACATTTGAGTGTATATATCCAAGTCAAGGTCATTAGTAAAAGGGCCAACCTAAGTGTTGTGCAAAATGAGGACTTCAAGGAACTCATTAGGAGTTATAAAATAATATTCATATTTATTTGCATGGTCCAAGAAGTCATGCTAGACTTGGATGCATTAAAGACTGATTTTACTCCTTTGTATAGTGAGGTGACTCTAATGCTCAATATTAATGTATGCATGTCACCTTAAAAAATACAAAAAGAAATGGTAAAGTGCATGGATGCTTAGGTATAGGTCAAGGATCTTGATGGCCAACCTTCTTCCTTAGATACACCTCCACCTACCAGTTGAGTATTGTGTACTATGCAAGTTTTTGAAAGAAAATTTTATATAATTTTGAATAGTTTTTGTATTGGGGATGATTAGTGATATAAGTAGGGCTAGGATGCTTGAAAACCTATAAAAATAGGACACTTGGTTATGTAAACTTATTTAAAACCCAAAAGGGTGGTAGGTTGGTATGTTTTTTAGTTGAAAACCCAAAATCATAGTTAAGTAGTGTGAAAGAGGCGAAAACTAGAAATGATGCTTTGAGAAATTACTACAACTCTTACTAGTATACCCAAATTTTCAAGCTTTTACCTCAGCACATAGACAAATTAACCTATGATGTTTTCTTGGAATGAGACAACATTTTAAGTTTAGGAAAGTGTTGGGAGAATAAAAATTAGATAATAAAGTTGTGCAGGATATTCCTTTAGATATTTGTGTATTGTATATATAATTGTCAACTTGTGTGTTTTATCCTATCCTATTATCTTGTGAAAGGATAGAAAATGAAAAATCTCCTCATTTTTGCACCATCGTATATAAAATAATATGAAGAGTCAAGAATTGGAATGACTATAAATATGTATACTTGTCTGAAGAAGATGATGACCCCTTTATTGAGATCAATATATGTTATCTAGTTCATGGTTACCTATCAAATTTCTTGTGTTTATCCCTATTTTTTGTTATCATGTTTAATGCTAAGGTTTAATCTATCTTAAAATTAGTTTGAATGTTCTATACATCTAAATAACTCTCTGTTTAATTTGGTTCCTTGTGGGCACATATCATTTATCTCTATTATGGTTTTGTTAAATATTAATTCACTGCTCTTCCTTGTGCAAACTAAAAAATCTTATATATCCTCATCCTTATCATTTTTTATTGAAACAAGAAACTCTGCTAAAAAAATATAAGAAATTAAAATGTATAATGTAAGATGTATTAATTATTCTACATTATTGAGTAAATTAAGAATAACTAGTATTGTATAAACTAAAATAATGCATTCAGAATAGTTTATATAGAAAATAACCAAGACATTACACATGAGAATGCACACAAGGAACATAATAATAAATAATATAAGTAACTATAAATAGATAATCTCTATTGATATATTCTAAAAGCATAACCCCATTATTATTACAAACAAAAGTATATATAGACATTTCCAATCTATGACTATTGATCTTCTTCTCGTACTTAGCGATGGAGTCTCTTCATATTCTAGTTTGTTATAACTTATGAAGATAAGACAAAATAATATATACAATGAAAAAATGAGTGCATAATGCATGAATATCAAATAAATATTTTTTTAAACTTTAAAAGACACATTATTCTACCAACATGCATGTAGATCTGAGCTAAAATTAGGTGAAAATCCATAGGATCAGGATTCTAGACCAGCCATTAGATTCAATAAATTCTTATTTTTATCCATAAACACTACCATTGGATCATGACACTTCCATCGATGATATTTTTTGAATGTGACATAGTTCTAAAGTATGAATAATGACTAAAATGTAATGTAAGGAATGGTATCCTTTTAGGTTTTTTTCACCTTTATACTTGTGTCTTCAGATCTCACACGCATGTTTTCTCTATCCTATTTTTTTATAAAACCCTAGATATTTCACTTTATGTCTTTGTACCTTGCCAAAAATATGGGTTAGTGGGATCATGGTGTCTAAATAATCCAAAATACCCATATGTCAATGACCACTACCTACATATCCAATAGTCTAAAGAGGGCCTTAGACATAGATAGTTCTAACCTAAGTGTTGGCTTATGTGTGAACAAGGGTTAAAAATGCTATAAATAAATGTATATAATGATTTATCTTATAACTTTAAAAATCATTCATGGGAAATTATTTTAATGATTTAGACTTATAATATGACTACTCATATGATTGATAAATAAATAGGGATGGATATGGTAGAATAACTCAATTTTGTAATTGATTGAATGAGCCTTGTTAGGTAATTTATTGGTATTTTATAAATGAATAATGATAAGGCTTATACATGTATTATATCATACCTTTCAAAAATATATCATGGTAGGGATAAATAAAATAATTATGCCTACCCATATGTTTCTATTAGTTAAAAATTTGATGACTTTTGGGCAATATAAAATAGATAAGCATCTAGACACTACCATCAATAGTAGTGTCCCTTTGTGGTTAGTAGAGTCTAGAGAGTTATAAAACATGTATGAATCTAAAATTTATAGAAAATGATGTTAATTAGGTTTTGAGTATTTTGTGTAATATAAAAGACCGAGGTCATCATAATGATAGGTTCAGACCAAGCGATAAGTAATTAGACATAGTGAGAGGATAAATGCAAGTTTTTGGCAATAGGGAAGGTATATAACTAAATGGTAAAACCATGATAGGTATTTTATAAGTGTATAAGATCAAGATGATATATAAATCATATTTTAGTATTTACATTTAAATTACATTTGTTACTCCTAGTTTTTTCATGTGAGAGGAATAATTTTTATTTATTTTATCCAAGTCTGAGTTATTTAAAAGGTATTATTTGTATATTTTGTCATGTTTTCCTCACTTTAGCCTCAATATTCATCCATTCTTCTTCTATTTTAATATTTATCCATTTCCCTTTTATTTTCCTTTTTATGCTTTTTTTAAAAAGTACTCAAAACCACAAAATAATCATCTCCTAAAAGGGATTTTTACCTTCTTGTATATAGAGAAAAATCACTTCTCCAATGGTGATTTATTGAATGTTATAAAAATTATGTTGTTTCCCATTGGTAAATTAAATAGAATTTATTTAAACCTTTAGGGTTGTATAATGAAAATCTTATATTTAGATTAAAGGGTTGAGATGTCTAAATTATTTAAATAAATATGTAATAATTAAGTATTGATTTGTTATGATTTTCACCTTATTTGAAATTATAAAAATAGAGATAACTAGGGATAAATATATACTTATCTAAAAATTTATTATAGTAAATGATTTGGGTTCTAAAACTTGAGATCATGGAAATAGTCTGTTTCATCAATAGGATTATAGTTTTTGTTTGCTCATTGGATAATAGTTCCCAATATGGATAGCAGAACCATATTTGTGTAGTGTCCTCAATGTGGTACTAATGTCACCTTTTCAAGAATGTTATTATTTTTTTAAATCACTTGTGCCTATGCTTATATGTCATGTTCCTATGTGCACAAAACAAGTGGCTCTATGTTATGCCTAGAAAACATGATTTAAAGTACGAACCTTGATCCTCATTAAAAATATGGAATGATGAATAATTTTGTGTGTGTTTTTGGCATGAATTTTTTCATTGATGTCAATTTGGAGTTCATTTATGTCAAGGTTCATCTATTGAAGGTCAATGGTGAGTGGTCATTGAGGTATGTACATGATATGACAAGGTGAGATTATTGAGAATTGTCTCTTTTTTTGGTTGATTCCAATGTCAATCTCAAGGTTTAGGTGAGATTAAAGTTGTAAATATTTTCATTAAAGTTTCTTGTGAATGTGTGATGACAAGTAGGTTTGTAGGAGTATTATTGTGAGCAAGTCTAATTGGCAATGTGTGTTGTGACAAACTTATGAGCATTGAATGTATGTAGTATGAAATAGAGTATTATAATGGTTATGAGTATTTTTGTCTTGTTTTAATTATTGATAAATTCATATGTAGTAGTTATTTGAGTACAAGTACTTAAGTATCCTAATCCTATTCATGTCATGAAGAGACTTTGTGATAAGGTATGAGTTGGTGGCATGATGAGATGAATGAACTCAAGCATGTGATAGGTTGTGAAGGATGTTTTAGAATGTATTTTAGGCATTATAACAATCATGAGATTTTTATGGTGAGCCTACAGGGGTAGGACATTTAGTCAAGGTCTTCATCTAGACCTCTTTTAGACCCTCCCTATCCTAATAAGGTATCATGATCTATTGTCAAGGAATGTGAATGATATATGGAAGTTTTTAAATAGGAGAGAGGTTTTATGGAATTATATTTATATGTTTATTATTATAGTGAGGTTTTGAGATCATTAAAAGAGGCATGAAGGTCAGTTTAAGGCCTAATAAGGTATGAGGACTATGGTATACAGAGAGTGTGTAGCCTAATGGGGTATCGAGGTCAGTTTCAAATGCAACTGTGAGTATGTGAGAATTAAAAAATGTGATTCAATTTTTTTAGGTATGTGCATGAAGTTTTAGTTTCTAATTTTTATGGAAAAGACATGAAAATTTGTTTGGAGGTCTCTCGAGTGCTCAAAATGAATGGTTCTCAACTTGAGAATTATTTTATTGTGCTCATTATCTATTTAAAAACATTACATGGGAACCTAATTATTTCATGATATATGGGTAAGGTTTCTATCTCAAAATTACATGAATTAATTTTTGGATTCAAGTGATATGCTTTATGAATGATCATTAAGAATGGAAACTAGTTTAAACCCTCTTAGAACCCTAATAAAGACCTAATGTTGAATATGTTTATAAAAATTATTCAAGATGGATTTAATTATTTAGGTAAGATATCATATATTTTATTTAACTCTCCTAGGGACCTCTATGTGGTATTGGTTAGAGAGGTGAGAGAGAAAATTTGAAGATATAGGCTTGTTTCTGAAGAAGTTATTATATTTTTCAAAAGTTGTATTGGACAATGTTTTTAAATGATTAGATGGATAAGGTAGATAATTTTATTTAATTTAATTTGTGGGTTTTATATTTTTTATGTTACTTAAGTGTCTCATTTTGGTGATCCAAGTAGGCCAGTCATTAACTGGCTTAAATAGAGAAAATTATGTAAAACCCAAGTAGTAATGAAAAGTTGGTTCTAAATTGATTTTTCATGGTAGATTTATGGATTCAAGTACATGAAGTTATTTTTCATGACTTATAATTCATGTTAATGTCTTTGAGGAGTTTTAAATATATTGTAAGTGGTGAAAATGATGAATCCAAAATGGTTTGTCTGGCTCAGTAAGGTTAAAAAAATTGTCTATAAGACCAATAATTACCAATAAAAAATATGATGTTTATATTTGAATATGGTATGGATACTTCATAGGATAATTTTAATTCATTTTAGTTATTTTAAATTCCCTATATAAGTGTTATAAGGTCAATGTTTCATGACTATGTTTTTTATAGTCTTGGCAGTTTCAAGTAAGCAAGTTACAGTGATGAAAAGTTGTATTTGAGTGTAATTAAATAAAAGAGTGATAAAATATAGTGCATGGTATTTTTTTTTTTAATTAAAATTAAGTTTCATGATTTTTAAAATATTGGAAGTTAGTGTAAGATATTGAAAATTTGAAGCCAAAACGGCTTAGCTGGTTCAAGCAAGACTATGTGAGATAAGGTTAGGAGATTGGTCTGCAAGACAATATTTGATATTAAATATTATGGTTTTTGATATTTTATTATTTTTTAATATGTTATATAAAATTTTTGATATATTGAGAATAATTTATATTTTCCTTTCAAGTTTTGGATGACAAGTAGTTTCATGACTAGTTTCTGACAATTTTGGCAATTCTAAGTGAGCATATTGAAGAGATTATTTTAAGCCTTTTTATCATAAGATGAAGTGTTCAAATCATATGGAGATGAAATTTAGGTCATTTTTGTTATGTATAAGTTTTTTATTTTCATTTTTTTTTGTGGATAAATGATGTTTTATCTTCAGTTTTACAAGATAGACATTTTTGTGTGTTCAAAGGCCTAATGTGAATAGTGTTAATGGAGTGTTTTAAGTGGTGGTTGGACCTAAATTGTGTCATGGTGATATAAATATGTTTTATAAGGCATATTTTATTTTTATATTATATTTTAATTTTTTTGTGTGGAGTTTAAAAGTGTTCCAAGGAAGGCAAAGTGTAATGTGTGTTTAAGAAGGCCTAATAAGTCTCCATGAGACCTAAAGGAGTGTAGAGTATTGAGTTATTGCTAACCTAATATTATGGTTGATTCTTATCTTAAAATTTAATAAGGCCTATTATGTGTCTAATATAATTGGACAAGTTTGTGTGGATGACAAAGGTGTGTATGAACATGACATTTGTATTAAAAAAAGGTCTAATATGCTTATTTTGACATGTTAGTGGATTGATTTGTGAAGAGAATGAAATAGAAGATATTTGAGTGGAAAGAGGTATTATAGACCATAATAAGAGAGTATAGGTAATTACATGAATTTATAATATGAGGTTTGAGTATGAACATCAAGGTCATAGTAATTAATTAGTCTCAAATAGACCTAGTTGAGCGAAGAAGCCTAGAAGGCAAATTGAGAGGTTTATAGAGTGTGCAGAGATAAATAAGGTGATAATAATATATTGTGTGAGAAAAATAGTGTTATAAAGGTGATCAAAGAAAATATGTGGTTGATTTTGTGTTGAGTGATCTAGTTGTTGGTGCTCCACGTGGAGTTGGCACTTCACTAAATTTGGGTTTTTTCTTAGAGGATTGTAGTCCATTTTCATAGATCAATGGATTTTATTCCCCTTGAGGCTTTCCTAAATATGTTATGTTTTATTACATTTCATGTTCATATGTATGATTACTTTTATTTGATTTATCTACATATTTTTATTAATGGATCATGAATGTTAAGTGGAATTGAACGAATATTTTAAAAACTGATTCACCCCCCCCCCACTATTCACTATGCTTCCAATAATTAGTATTAGATAAATGGTCTTTTAATAGGCCTAAAATCATAAATGAGATGCTATAAGCATGTATTGTGATGATGATAGTGTTTATCATGATAGTAATGAATATTAATTCATTTCACAAGCTAAGTATGTAAGAGAGATGATAAATAAGTTTGAAGTCAAGAAAAATTGATCTAAGAAAAGTAATAATATTGTTTATAATGATGATGATTACTATGTTGATCAAGATGGTTATGGGTTTATATACTTGGATAAAGAAGTAGGTTGTTATAAAGAAGAGGAACACATGTATAATGAAGAAGTCTATTATGACAATGAATAAGGAGAAGCTAAAGTAGATTTTGAAATTGATCTCATAGGTGCCTTAGATGATTTGAAGCCCCAAAATAAGAGAAATAGTGAGTTTAAATCTATGTTTAAGGGTCTTAAGGAACACATATGTACCTTGAAGAGTGACTATGTCAAAGAAGCTAAAAGGGATGATAAGATTATCAAGAATCTTAGGAATTAGTTATAAGGTGTCAAGACAAAGTTTAGATAAAAATAAGTTGAGTATGATCAATTGAACATAGAGATAGATTATTTGAAGGTTGAGAATGAGAAGCTCATAAACAAGATGAAAAATTTAAAATTACCAACATGAAATTAAACATGAAGAGACAAATTAGGTAGCCCAATGCAATGAGGTATTAAAATTATTTCAATGGTTATTATTTTGGTTGTCATATCTTTGGTCATAAAGTAATTAATTATAAAATGGTCTCAAGGGATTATTTATCATGGGACCATGTGATAAGGAGTGATCAATCAATATGTATGAATAGTAATGTTATTTTATATAGTTTTCATAATGTAGGACATATTATAATATTCTATCCTAATAAAGTTAGAAGGCCCTCAAGACATAACAAGGTATATGGAGCTCCTAGAGTGCATGAGAAGGATCAAACACTTATATAGAAACTAAAGATATTCAAGGTGAGTCATGATCAATATACTAGACAAAATGGACTATTTGATAAGGTATAGTAAGGATTAGATGTGAAGGAATTTTAAGAACATGTTTTACTACATATATTGACAAGGTAGTCAAAGAGAAGAAGAAGGATGACAAGGTGGATGATTCAAATGCTTCAGTCAAGCCTAAGAATATTGTAAGGAGGGAATATCAGTTTCATCATTACAAGATGGTTGATAATATTATATTGGTGATCTAGGAATCTCTTGAGTTCATGGTGTTTTAGTTCCCTATGCAAAAGGGGTGACTTCATTAAGCTTCATGAAGGCAATCATCTATCTATAGAATCATGAGGTTGTAGTAAAAGAAGGATTCATCTTGATGGGATTATAGGTTGTCTATGTTTTAATGTATGATTTATGTTATTTTTATATTATATGTATATCATAAGTTGAAAGGTATTTTGGTTAGTATGATCATTATTTTTGAAGATAAGTTCATGAGGAGTCATTGTATGAAAGGTGAAAGTATGTGCATGATTCATTTTCATATTTCCTCTTACATTATTTTGAGTAGTCTAAGAGTTTAGGAAGATTAGTAGCTCTAATTTTTTAAGTTAGTATGTATCATGGTGAGATATCTAAGGTTGACATCAGGATTCTAAGGTGAAAAATGTAGTCAATTGGTATATGAAAGGTAAGTATTTATTTATGATTCTAGTAGTTGGTAGTTAATCTTGATCTATGTTGAGAAGTGGTATTGGTATCAAGATGTTTTAAAGAATATGAGCATGTCTGAGAGATCTAATGACTCATGTGGTGAGATAAAGTTGTCAAGACAAAAAGGGATTCTTTAATTCTTTAGTTGATGTCAAATAATATGGTGGCCTTATATGTGATCAAATGTGTGAGTATATCAATCATGTCAAGGACAAGGTGATTGGTCTTATAATCTAAGTTCATTTGAAGAAGGTATGCATGAAGTAAGGGGGATAATGTTTTTTTAATGATTCATATTCTATGTGTTGAGATTTTATTAAAAGGTGTGATTCCAAATATCACATGTGTGATCATGTTTATTTTAGAAAAGAGCCAGTTCTTGGAGAATGAATACTAGAGGGAGATGCATTTTTTGGGGAGAATGATTAGTTTATAAGAGTGGTTATCATCTAGTATTAGTGAGGTAGAAGCCATAATAATAATGGTTTCTTGACATTTAAGGATTAGATTGTAGTTTGTGGAAGATTCTTTATCATTAATTTCAAAGGGGGAGAAAGACTAGAATGGGGAGATGATAATGATCAAGTTGTATTGTGTTTGTCATCAATGACAAAGGGGGATTTTGTTGTCACGTTGTTTTCATTGATGCCAAGGTGCATCTAGTTAAGGTGCATGGTGAGTGGTAATTGAGGTATGTACATGATATGACAAGGTGGGATTGTTGAGCATTATCTTTTATGTTGGTTAATGCCAAGGTTTATTTCAAGGTTCAGGTTAGCTTGAAGTTCATAGTATTGTCATTAAAGGTTCTTGTGAAAGTATGATGATAAGTAGGTCTACAAGAGTGTTGTTATGATCAAGGCTAGTTAGAAGTGTGTGTTATGAAAACCTTATGAGCATTAAATGTATGTAATGTGAAAGAGAGTATTGTAGTGGTTGTGAGTGTTTTTTTCTTATTTCCATTATTGATAAATGCATAAGTAGTGGGTCTTTGAGGTCAAGTACTTAAGTAGACTAACCCTACTAACGAAATGAAGAGATCTTGTGAGAAGCTTTGAGATATTGGCATGAAAATTTGAATGAAATAAGACATGTGAGAGGTTGTGAAGGTTTTTTTATCTTTTATGTGAGGCATTTTAACATTCATGAGAGTTTTAGGGTGGTACTATGTGGGTATGGCCTCTAATCTAGGTCTACATCTAGACCTTTCTTAGACCCTATCTAGCCTAATGAGGTATTATGATCTATTTTAAAGGCATGTCAAGTATGTATGGGATTGTTTAAGAATTAAAGAGTTTGTATGCAATGAGAGTGAGATGTTGATAATGACAATGAGGTGTTGAGAGCATGAAAATAGGCATGAAGGCCAGGTCAAGGCCTAATAAGGTATGAATATGATGGTGTATAGAGAGTGTGTATCCTAGTGGGGTATAAAGCTCAATTTTCAAGGAAATTTTGAGTAGGTGAGAATTGAAATAAATTATTCAATTTATTTTATTCATGTGCATGAAGTTTGAGTTTTTAGTTTGAAGTACAATGCATGAAAAGTTATTTGGATGTCTCTCAAGTGTTCAAAATGAAGAGTTATCAACCTAAGAAGGATTTTATTATGTTAATTATCTCATAAAACCTTTTAATGGGAACCTAATTATCTCATTATATGGGTAAGGGTCCTAGATCAAAATTTTAAGCATTAGTTTTTGGATTGAGGGGCTATTCTTTAAGAATGATCATTAAGAGTGGAAATTGGTTAAAGTGATATTATATCCCTAATAAAGACCCAATGTTGAATATGTTAATAAAAATAAATAAATATAGATTTAATTAATTAGGTAATATATTTTAGATTTTTTACTCTCCCAAGTACCTCTAAGTTGTATTGGTTAGAGAGATGAGAGAGAAAATGTGAAGATACAAGCTTGTTCTTGAAGAAGTTGATGTAGCTGTCAAAAGTTATATTAGAAAAAGTTTGAAAATGATTAGGTGGATAAGTTAGAGACATATATTTTATGTCAATTTTAATTTTATTATTTTTTATATTCCTAAGGTGTCTCATTTTGGTCATCTAATTAGGCCAGTCGCTAATAGGCCTAACAGAGTAAAATGTGCAAAACCCAGGTAGTAATGAGAAGTTGTTTATAATTGTGTTTTCAAGGTAGATTAATGAATTAAAGTGAAAGGATTTGTTTTTAAATAATTATACATCATGTAAATTTCTTGGAAGATTTTTAATTATAGTGTAAGTGGTGAAAATGATGAAGCCAAAATGGCTTGTCTGGCAATGAGGTTTGTGTGTAGTGAGGTCAACAAACTGGTATGTAAGACCAATAGTTACCACTAGAAAATATGATGTTTATATTTAAATATAGTTTTTATAAGTCAAAGTATAATTTTTATGTATTTAAGGTCTTTTAAATTCCTTACACAATTTTTATAAGTTCAATGTTTCATGACTATGTTTTTGATAGTCTTGATAATTCTAAGTAAGCAAGTTGCCATGACGAAAACTTAGATTTGAGTGAAATTTTATGAAAGAGTGATAGAATATAGTGAATAATGTTTTTTTTTTTAACTTTAAAGTCTTTTTAATAATTTGGAAAATATTGGAAGTTAGAGTAAGAGGTTGACAAGTTGAAACCAAAATGGCTTGTTTTGTTCAAGCAAGACTGTGTGAGAAAAGGTTAGAAGATTGGTCAAAAAGACAATGTTTGATATTAGATATTATGGTTTTTTTTAATTTATGTTTTTATTAATATGTTAAATAATATTTTTAATGTAGTAATAATCATTAAAAGTGTCCTTTTATTTGTAAAATTACAATTAGTTTCATGACTAGTTTTTGACAGTTGTAGAAGTTCAAAATGAACATACTGAAGAGATGAGTTTAAGTATTTTTTAATTAAGTTTAATTATTTAAATAATATGGTGATGAAATTGAGTTAATTTTTATTATATATAAGTTATTTATTTTCTTTTTTGTGTGTATAAATTATGTTTTATCTTCAGTTGTTTAGGAGAGATGTTTTTGTGTGTTCAAAGGTTTAATGTGAATAGTTCTAATGGAGTGTTTCAAGTGGTGGTTGGACCTAAAAGGTTTCATGGTGATTTTAGGATATTTTGTAAGTCATATTTGATTTCTATATGATATTTTTATACCATTTTTATAGTTTTAAAGTGTTTCAAGAAAGGCAAAGTATAACATGTGTCTATGATGGCCTAATATGTCTCCATGAGACCTAAAGAAGGAGTGTAGCCTATTGAGTTGCAGATAACCTAATATTGTGATTTATTATTGTTTTAACATGTAATAATGTCCTATTATTTAGATAATATAAGTGTACAAGTGTGTGTGGATGACCAAGGTGTGTATGAGTATGAGGTTGTATAAAAGTAAGGTCTAATAGGCCTATTTCGACATGTTAGTGGATTGATTTGTGAAACGAATGAAATATAAGATACTTGAGTGGAAGGAGATCTTATATACCATCAAAATATAGTATATTTAATGTCATTAATATATAACATGAGGTTTGGTTATGAATATTAAGTTCATATGACCTAATCAGTCTTGAAGAGACTTAGTTGAGTGAAGAAGCCTAAAAGGCAATTTGAGATAGTTAAATAGTGTGAAGAGATAAAGAAGGTGATCAAAGAAAACAAGTCATTGATTTGGTGATAAGTCATATATGGGTTGGTGCCTCATTACATGTGGGTTCTTGGATAGTTGTGATTGATTCTCCATGTATAGTTGGTGTTTCACTAAATTTGGTTTTTATCTTATAAGACTATAGTCCATTTGAATATATAAATGGGTTTTATTCTTATTGAGTGTTTCCCACATATGTGATGTGTTCTTGTATTTCATGTTCACATGTATTATTTCTTGTGATTTGATTAATCTACATTTTTGTATAAATTGCTAATGAATGTGGATTTGAATGAATGTATTGAAGACTGATTCACCCCACCCCCTCTCAATCATTATGATTCCAACATGTATTATCAGGAGGGATTGGACATCCTCAACACCCCATTGTTTACAGAGTTTCCTAGATACAAATACTTCAAACTGGGATCAAGTCTGATGTATTTCTCCCACCTAGTGATTGATGTATGTGTAAGTGAATGCTAGAATGACAGTGGCCTTGGATGCCTTGAAAGTGTTTTAGCTTTGAAATGTTTGAAAATTGGGAATACGGATAATGTAAATGGTATTATGTAGAAAGTAGGGTAGAATAGGTATAAAATACTATGATTTTTCTCAACTTTGATTTTGGTTTGAATAGCTTTTACATCTATTTTCTATCTAGTGAATAAAGGTATATTAGACTTATATTTATAGGGTTCTATTGTTTGTGAATATATGAAAATGAGATTAAAATGACCTTAGGATGGGAACATGTTTGAAAAATTAATTTTTGGGAAGATATAGAGATAAGGACAATAGCTACCTGTTGGGAACACTAGTGTCATGTGGCTCTAGTATTCCAAATGTGGTGTTAATATCCTCTTTACAAATTGCTATGAAATTTGGATTGGCATTTGAGATGATAGTTTTGGGACTATGTTTTGATCGGATATATGTGACTATGGTATGTTTAATTACTATAAAAATAAGTATAATGCTCAAGGATAGGTCTATGGCTAGCCTAGGGATAGGTTAACTCAAGCGACACTTTTTGAATCTAAATACCACTTTTAGGTGATTACATTTCCCCTAACCCCATTATTCTAGTAATTTAATGAAACAAAATGACTAGTATATAGTGAAAATAAGTGTACTTAGACTTACCTTAGAATTGAATCCCATGTAGCTAAGTTTGAGTATGTGAATCTAGGTCTGTGTATGTGGAATATGATCTAAAGCAATGATCTACAATGAAACATGAAAAAAATGATCCTTGAGAGATGATTAAAAGCAAAAGACTATGCTAAAATGAAATAACTAAGTAAAGTTGAGTAAAGAGAGAGGAAAAGAACAAATACACCTCATTGGGTATGCAAACCAATACATGAACTAGGTGACAACCTATTTTTTTGAGTGTGCATAGTGATCATATCATTGAATAAATTGAACTGAGTTGATGGCTTGCTCAATCGTCATATGGGTGGCTCAAAAATTCAATCCAATTTTGAATCCATCATTGCCCACCCTTCTTTAGTAGATCTTAATCTCTATAAATATCTTGGATAAGACTGTAAGTGTGTCCAAACCTCTCATGTAGGTGTATCAAAAAGTTAAGTAGGCCATGACCCCATTATTTCCCACCTATGTGAAGTATATGCATCTATTATTTTAATGTAAAAAGTGTTAAAATTATCTCACTAAGTAAATCTAATTATGTATTCAACTCTACAACCACTCAAGTATATTTGGTAGCTCTAGTCCATTGAAGAATGCCAACCATTATAGATGGAGTAAGGCATGAATTTGGTGACAAATTGGAATGTGATAAAAAGTGTATATAATGTAGATAATGACATGGATTTGAGTGTATGTAAACTAATATGTTATGCACATTCCCCCAATATGGTATCTAAGTATACTAAATTTGAATCAAGTACATAATATTTGAACCTATGTAGCTGATTTTAATGTATGAGTGATAATGTTTCAGATGATGCCCCAAAATCTAAGAAATTATTATGAATTTGATCAAAAATGAATGTATCTAAGCTAAATCTAAACATAACTACCAAACTTGTGATTATATCTATTCAAATATGTATTGTACCAAGTGTACTAGTTTGAATGATTTGACTTGTCCTAAAGTTGGGGCTACTGAATAGCAGTGCCTTGTAGTGGATAATAGCACCATGTGGTGTTAGTGTCCCAATATAGGCACTAATGACTACTTGGTTTGATTTTTGAGTGATCTAAACTAATTATCAAATCTCTATTATATTCTATGTCTTCCTTGATTATGATGTTTGAAACTGAGCATGTGTGTTATAATGTATATGTGAACATAAAAATAAGATCTTGGTCTTTGTGATAAACCCTGGTGAATGCCCCCTATTTTAAGGATAGTTATTAAACATATGTAAGAACCACCCTCTAAATAAGTATCTCTAAAAAATGTGTTATCTAGATCATGTGCATGATATTCTAATATAATGTATAAACATAACATCAAAATGTAAATGAATTTGAGCATAATTATGAAATGTAAGATGTATGTTGTAATATAAAATTTCACAAGGGTGTTAATCTATATGTCATCAATGTATATGACATCAATAACAAATTAATAACATAGGGGGATGGTATGTTATGTCCATCAAGAATCCCAAGTAGCATAGGTAGATATATGAGATCCCTCATGGCATCAAAAACAAGTGGGTGTGCAATAATCAAGTACACATGTCATGGTGTAGAAGCATGGAAGGAAGCATACATATAATCACATGAGGCATGCAAAATATATGCCAAGGGTCCAAAATACAAAGTACATGGGCACATGTTACTAAATTTGAGAATGAATACATACAATGACATGTTCAAATGTTCACATATACAAGAAAGAAAACACACATAAAGGATATGGAAACATACCCAAGGTATATAAATAAATAAGTGCCATAGAATAAAAATAATAATGGAATATTCAAGTGCCCTTGAAGATAGAGGAATCATAGTAAATACAATCAAGTCTAATATAGGAATTATAAATGAAATCATGTATGAATATGTATTACAAATATATATAGATGCTAGCATGCATATATACTGAGTCTAACTAGTCATAGTTGGAAAAAAAATCTAATTAATGAGGATCAATGATCAACATCAAGATAAATCAATTTGTAATTGGAATGTATAGTATGTAAGGATAAAACCTAGTTATAGAAACTATATATGAGATGTCCCCATGTGGGTGTATGTATCAAATGTATAAACCCAGACTAGTGTAAATGCCCCTAATGGGTACATGATAGCTGGTATAGATTAGTGTAGTGGACTTGAGTCTTATTTGGAATCTACAATCAGTCAATAAGATTAAGTGAAGCATAGATGTATGATAAAACTTACTATACTAATATAGCTAGTAATATGCAATATCTCGGAAGTACTAGAAATGTAAACATAGAAATGCATACAATTTATAATTATTTTTTATTTTTGAAATATTTGAATGTTTTTTGTATTTTGACATGTTATATTGTTTTTATGTTTACTAAGTATAATCTATGTACAAAAAAATTAAAAAAAACTATACACAAAGAGGGAGAGATATAAAGAAGTATGTACAAGGGAAGGACCCATACTAACCAATGAGTCTCATGGGAGACTCACCATCACAGTGACCTATGTCCAAGAGGGAAACTATGATCACATGTGTAGTATGAAAAGGGAAAATGTGAGCCCATGATTTGGTATGATATATAATCTAAATTTGAAGTTGCATTAGTAGTGATCCTATGATGTTCTAACAATGATTATGATGCCTTGTGAACTATAGGGGTATTAGGTACCCATTGGGTAGAATAATAAGTTTTAGGTGATGTATGTGCCATAAATTAAGAACCCCTAAACCCTAATATAACTAATCTTGACATAAAAGGAGTAGAGTAAAGTCCTCTAGAATCTATAATGTGTCTCTAATGCAATGATGTCTCTAGTAATGGTGTCCATGGGAGAGTATGTGTACATGTAGATACCATAGAAGTAGACCTGGCCTACTCTAAGGAATCTAAAAAACATTATGATGTATGAATGGGAGTATTACTTTCTATTTTAACTAATAATTATGCAATATCTAGCAATTTTGGAACTATAGCTAGAAATTATGTTAAAACTATCTATGGGATGGGAAGAGGATAATTATATGGAACATCCTCAATATTAACCACTTAGTTAACATATATATATATATATATATATATATATATATATACTTTAGGAATTTATGTGATATATATGGGATGTATTAGAGCTATTGTAACCTTGGACTACCCAGTAATATATTAAATACACCCATACTAGGTGTTATAAGAAATTGAGTGGATGTGTACTGGTCCAAACTATAATGGAAGCACAATCTCCCTGATGGAGTTTTGGATGTGGCCATTTAAACCAATAATGATAGTATCAATGGGGAATATATCCTACTCTATATAGGCCAATTGATATAAGAGTGGCATGGTGCACATGTTTATGCTTGAACCATTATCAACCATAACACCATGAATAGGATGGTGGTCTATATATGGTTATATGAAGAGTGCATGTAAATCTATGTGATTATCCATAATATTCTACTATAAATTTTTGATAAGTAGTCTAAGTGTAAATGTAGTGTGATATATTCAAATAAAGTTATATAATAGATGTGTCTCTTATGTACCTATTGTAGACACCTAAATCTAGCCACCAATGACCTCTAATTAAGCTTTTGGCCAATTTCCATCCAAAATATACAATTTGGCCTAAAAACACTAAAACATGCTAAATGATTTGAAACTGACATATTGAAGTGCCAATTTTGGCCAAATTATCATTAAATGGGGCAATGCGATTTTTGGGCTAGCTAACTTTGATCAAATCATTTCAAGTCAAAATGCTAATTTTACACCTAGGTGCTCTAGATTACTCTTTTGTATTCTATTACACAAGACACATGCCTTTTTTATTTATTGTTGGTAACATCCTAAATGGTAATATGGTTTCAATTAATTTGACATCACCTTCTAATTTTAATCTAATCAAATTTTAGACCAATAACAAGGCATTCTAATCAATTTGAGTGATTTGTGCACAAAGTGCTTAAACATGCTTAAGATCTAATTAAACCAAATTAGAGCCTAATCAAGAAATCCATGGAAAATTTTTGAATAATTTATTTTATAAATGATTATTTAATTGTTTCATCTTCAAGTGACCTCATTTCTTGGGAAGACATCCGTAGGCCATAAATGCCAAAAATATCAAGATTCATGCCCTTCATACCTCATCAATGCCTTCCATGATGCCCTCCATGCCTCTTAATTACCCCTTATTCTAATGTCATGATGAGGATAATAATAAACTTAATTCCAAAAATTTAATTAATCCTCAACCACACATCTCAATCTCATGATGGATGGTTCAGGTTGATTCTAAACATTTTCAAAAATATATAAATAGAGAGGCCATGAACATCAATTCTAAGCTATTTTGGTATAAAGTTATTATGATCAAATATATTCAATAAGTGATTGAAATTAGGGTTACCATGCTAAATTTATTCCAAGCTAAGCCAAAGCCAAAGGTGTCAAGGAGAGATGGAGGTAGCGAAGCTTCCATTGCCAAGGACTTCATGAGCACAAGCTGAGCAAGCCACTACAACAAACATTTTAGAGCATCCAAGGAAGGTAAAAGAGGTTTTATTTTGAATTTTAGTTATGTGTTTTATTCATATTTTTTAACTAAGCTCTCTATAGTGTCTAGGCCTAGAGATGTTATGATAGTTAGTGTGTTTCTTTCATTTTTTTCATATTGGAACTAACATGATACTAACCATCCTCTCTCGAGTCAAATTTCTAGATCACATAATGACACACTTGGTGGGACTAGATTCATCTCACACATGAAGAAGATCATTTTACAACTTTAAAATATTTATTTGGACCATTAAAAATCTTAAAAATTAATTTTTTAACTTTATTTTACCATTTTTTTTACCACAAGTTTACATAGTAATCAGCGTCAACTAGTAAAACCAACACCGATTGTATATATTAACTAATGTTAGTTAATAAAACCAACATATGTTGTATACCTATCATCAATTACATTGGTATAACCAATGTTAGTTAGATAACCATCATTGGTTAGAAAATGTAACCATCATCGGTTATATAAACCGATGTCGGTCACTATTTTTCTTAAAACACAAACCCAAAATCTATTTTACTAAAGTTAATTGTTTCAAACCAAAAAGAGATTCAAGGATAAATGACATGATAACAATTTGTTTGTAAGATTAAGATTGAAATTTTCTAAAAACATGTTTTAGATCACCTTTTGCATGCTTAAAAATCAATTAGAAACCTTGTTTTGGTGTTTAATAAAAGAATTTAGATGTTTATGGTGAATGTTTTCAAAGTTTACAACTAAGACCAAGGGGTCAAATGAACACTACCTCATTTTCCATTTGGGATTAAAAATGAACTCACCTTTTCAAATATTTTTTTATTTACTTAGTTATTTAGATTAAATTTTTGTATGGCAAAAAGAGGGATGTTGTGTGTATGTTCTTCCATTTATCCCCTTTAGGAAACCTTTAGAATCAAAAGTGTCATTCCTATTGAAAAAAGCCTAGTCCAAGGCTTAGAAATAATGTCATTTAAAGCACTCCCTAAAAAATCATCAAAGTTTGGGTGACCTTGAAAATGACCCTAAAGTCTTTCTTTTTGTCTTTTATTTCATTTCATCTTGGCTTGCGAGGGGGATGTCATTACCTCCCATGAGTTATTTATGGAAGATTTGACTCAAGGTTTTATTTCCCAACATTGAATTCACTTACTCCTTCTGAGTTATACATAGGATTTATTTACATTTGGACATCACACTACACTGAGTGAACAACAGGATGTAGTGGTTATAAAAAGGACTAGACCTTTTTACAACTAACCAATGCCACGATCACCCAATTTTTATGTTTATCTTTTGCATTGTTTGACATGAAATTCATTATGAAATTAATTCCTCTAGAATGATTGAAAACTAATTAGTTTTAGTCAACCCCACATTGACATACCCTTTCTAGGATTTAGATGATTATACTTAGTGTATTTTGGTCATTTATCTTGATGTTTTTGAGACTAAAACTTTTTTTTTTTTTTTCATAATCCATGTCAAAACCAATTTGTCTATACATCACTCTTTTGTCTAAAGAGGTGTTATGTTGGCCATTTCACACCACACTGTGCCTTGAAATTTTTTCTAAACTTATTTGTGTGTGTCATTTGAGTTGTAGAGGGTAGCATTATGCTGACCAAATCATGTCAAAACATTTTGAGCCTTTTTGAGTCTTTGAAACATAACATAGATCACATAACTCAAGCATGCTTGCATTATTATGATGCTTAATTTTTGTCAAAACTAGTTTACCATTGTATCAAAAACCATTTTTTTAAACCATGTCATGCATACCATTTTCACTATTGTCTTATGCCATCATGCTGTCCAATCTTGTCTAATTTGTTTAGTCAAATCCTAGTTTTCAACATTGAGTTTTCAATTAGCCTTGTTATGTTTGGATCTAAAAATTGATTGATTTCTATTTAGGCTTTAATTTATGGGGCTAATACACAGATCTTTCTCTTTTAGGTTACATAAATTCATATAATTGATTACCCAAATTTGAAAACTATTGATGGTTTATTTGTTTAAATCCTATCCTCATCATTGTTTGTGCCTTTATTTGAGAGAACACAACCTTTATCAAAGATCCTTTTGTCTTATGCCTTATGCCAACTGATCATGTTTATGTTTGATTCTATGTGTCAAGTCTATGTCAAAGTTATTTCCAAACTTGTTAGATTAAATCAAATGACATCAACAAGTCCATATTTTGACATCATTTGGCCAATATTCCTAGTGTATGCTTGTTTGTTTGAGCCTAGATTTGACTCTGCATTTGGAAAAAATACCTAGTAACTCAACTTTTCCCTTTCTTAGTTTAGACCTTATTTGGAAAACTTTGACTTAGACCTTTGACATGTCAAAGTTTATTCAAATGCTTGACCTTTTATGTGTATGAAATTTGAATTTAGACATATGACATTAGGATATTGTATGCCATGTCTTAACATAAACCATTTTAGAGATACAACTCCACTTTAAAACCACATTTGAGATATAGATCCACTCTTTTGACCAAGTTAGACCAAGCTTGAACCATTTATCCTTTAGATAAATCTTTTTAGAGTTTGTAGAACTTGTAGCCTTTTTGTTTCAGAGCTTTCAACATTTATGTGGATATGTCTAGCTACACTTATGGTGAATTCAAGTAAAATACAAATTATGATAGAATGGCTACACAAAATGACTTTTATAGATTTATTAAAGACCCCAATGATGCTAATATGGTTTGTGAGATATATTTCTATCCACCTCATATTAATCATTCATGAGAATAAAGTCATGAAACAACTTATGATCCAACTCAAGACCTTGATTGGTATGAAAAGGCTTGTAAGGAGGGATTTGGAGACCAAACTATAGATAATGTTGTTTGGGATATGGATCCATAACCTCTTTATAATAATCAATACATGGAACATAGTCAAGAACCAACTTGTGAGCCAGCTCACGACTGGGATGATATGGTTTATGAGGATAACTTAGATGCTTTGGTTTATGTGAGTAATCAAGCTCCACCACATTATACCATTTCTATTCTAGGATAATAATTCCTAACCATTTCTATACCAAGACCTCATCCTTTGGTTTATTTGAGCAATCAAGCTCCATAATGCCCCTTCATCATTCCAAGACCTAGTCCTTTGGCTTGTGTGAGCAATCATGCTCCACACCACCCTATCATTACCATCTCAAGAATTTTTCCTTTAGTTTGTGTGAGAAATCATGCTCCCCAAGGCCCTGCCATTATCCAACCATAATTCATTCCTCATCCATTACCAATCCCATTCAAACCTCAACTGATCCAATCCTTCAAAGACCAAGATGTGTTTAAAACTGGTATTTTCTAACTCATTAAAAACCAAAGCCAAGACAACCAACCAATCCAAGATGTTTTTCTTAACCAACCACTTATGATAAGTCAACCTATGATGAATTACCTATTGATCTTGTACCAATTATCAAGGAATCTCACACTAAAAAGCTAGTCTTTATCAAGTCATTTCTTAATGATTATAACTCCATTTGGGTAAATCATTGCCTTGACCATGTGCCTATTTTTCAAGAGTCTCCTATAGAAAAAATAGTCTCCAAGGAGTTATCTCTTAACCTATTTCCCATCCTAGAGGGGTCTCACTTTGACAATCCAGTCTTTGTGGAGACCATTATACCAGCATAGGATGTTACTTGTCCAAAACCAAATATTCAAAAAGACATCATTGTAATAGAGTACCCATGAAATAAAGAATCAAAGTTAGAGTCAAGTTCTATTCTTGAAATAATATTAAATTTAGCATCTGAATCTAAATCAACATCAATCTCAACATCAAATTTAGATTCCCTTGAGTTAGAATCAGTTGAGAAGAAGAATATGTTCATGATTGTTACAACATTGGCTACACATGCCTTATAAATTAATTGAATACATTTGTGATCCTTTTATAGTTGTTGAGGATGAATAATTTAGCTTTGACATAAGTTTTCCTAGTATCTTCTATGAGGATTATACAGCCTCTCCCCATTCCATTACCATTCCATAGGCCATTATGATCAACCGAAATAGCCATATTATTGACATTCCATCTCCCACAAGTGTCGATTGGGATTGATAGAATCACACTTTGTTAAACTACATCCATGGTGACATAGTAGTTGAAAAAGAGAAAGGAGGCCAAGACCACATTCATATATCAGAAGAACACTCTCTTAGTGAAACCTTTTTGGAGGTGTTAATGGATAATCAAAGTTAGAAATCAACATCTTCTAGTGAAATTTTTTTAGAAGCACTAGAAGAAAATCAAAGTCAAAAGTCAACATTCCTTGGTGAAATTTTTTTGGAGGCACTATAAGATAATCAAGACAAAGTTATTGATGAAAACCTCTTTAAGGCACCAATAGCTAAGCACAAAATTTTTTCACTACTTGATGAAGATAAAATAAAAGATCAAATCAAAATAGCTTCCTATCTATGGCCTAATTAGATGGTAGCTACTCACAAGATCAAACAATAGAAAAATATGGTGGTCCTTTCAAGATAACAAGTCATTGGCCCCACCATAACCAAAATTATGCCAAATTTAGCATTAAAAACATTACGTGTGACTAAAAGTCCTAATCTTCATTGTTTCCCCACCATTATACATTCCATTATCATCTGCCATTCCATTTAAAAATCAAACCTACCATCCATTATTTGTCCTTATTTACTATCCATGGCCACACTTTCCTTTGTAGAGGCTACAAGGATACCTTATCTATATGTTTGAATAAATTAGAATCAATGGCCAATAAAGATCATAAAAGCATTCTTGAAAACTAGATTTGCATCGAGTTCATGATAGAGTAGTTATTTAGACAAGGTGTGGGCTAGCGATGAACATGATCAAGTATTCTATCTATATCATTTGTTAATTAGGACATGCATCTTTCCATCAATAAGAACAATAGAATCAAAAATCACACCTAGGCCAAAAACATGTACCATGCCATTTCACATTGCCATTCCATTACCATTGTTACATATATTTTTTTTCCATTATCACATATTCCTACCATTAACCCCATCACTTAGGGGAAACCCTCTTACCATTTTATCCAATCTATCAAAAATCATACCATCCTATCATTCCATTCATATCTAGCCCAAAGCCTATTTTTGGTCATCCTACCCAATCCTATTTTGATCTTGGTTACTTTGGTTCCTCTCACATTTTTTATGAGGGGATTTTGATGAAGTTTCAATAATAAATCAAATCCATGTTTATAATGATAGTATATTAAAGTAGTGTAACATTTGATCTAGAAAGATATCTTTCATTCTATCAAGTTTGTTTATGTGAGCCTAATTATAATTGCCTATGGGCAAATCAGTGTCTCACCAGTCTTGGTAATAATTATAACTACCTATGGTAAAATTAATATCATTTAATTATACCATTATATCCTAGTTATAACCACCTAGGGGAAAACTAGGTGTAACACTTGCTTATCATGCATTACCACATCACCTTGCCATCACTATTTTCAGTTGACTAGCTATTTTCTAGATTTGAGAACTTGTTGGGACCTAGTTTTTTTTTTCCTTTCCTTTTGGGTGGATGGAATTACTATGACTTGAGGTCATTTTAGGACTATGTGGTTCATGCTTAATTCATGTTGAGTTCACCTCATTCTCTTTTTCCATATGCTCTCACCATTTTGTAACTTAATCCAAACACTCTTATCATTTTGTGAGCAGGTATCTTGTCATTCTCTAATGAGTTATGATACCTCAAAATTCTAGAAACATTTATAATAGTTCAAAAATCCAAAAACATTTATGCTATCTAAGCCTAGTCAGTTATCCTCAATCTACCTTACTAGGGCATTGTCATTATTAGGATGCTTTCTTTTACTTTTGATTTTAGGATTTTTGTTTTTTTGTTTATTTCAACTTGTTTGTTTGTTTATTCATTTTCCTATTTGTTTACTTTTAGTAATATTACCTTGACTCAATTTATATGCATTTATTGGGTGATTTCTCAAGCACATTATTCTTGAGTCCATCTATATTCATATGTCAACATTTTCATCATGGTTTTTATCATTGGTGCATTGTTTTCAAGCGTTTATTGGATCAAGAGTTAGTCCTTATGCATATTTAAGCCATGTCTTAATGGTTTTCTATCATGATGCCTACCATCACATGTTATAGCAAAAATTAGCTTCAATAAGGTCTATAATCAATGGAATCCTAGAATTTTCTCTTTGGTACCTTGGAAAATCCTCCTACATACCTTGATCAATATAAATCATTTGACCATTCTAGTTGTATCATTCTTAATAAGGATAAGCATCTCCTTATTGACAAGTAAAACTAAATCATTTCTAATGATCAATATTATTACTCTATCCATCTCTTTCATCACTTTGAACCCACTCATGTTTAATCTATATTTTAGATTGTATCCTTGAGTTATGCTTCCTAATCATCCCTAACCTGGTCACAACCATTAGTTTTAGCCAATCTAGGTCATCTTAATGATTATAACCGCCTATGGGTAAATCATTATTTTGACTTTATTCTTGATTATAACCACCTTTGGGAAAATCAACACCATTTTTATATCAATGCATGCAAGCATTTTCTCATTTGGATTAATCTTAATCATGGGTTAATTCAACCTTTCTTCTTGTTTCTTTTTGAGGGACCATAAATCAATAAATGTCATGGCCACTCCCTTAAAGGGGAATCATCATAGGCTTCCCAAAATCATTTGGAGCTTTATTCTTCAACCATCATCTTATTTTTGTCATACAATCCATCTCTCATTATTTGAGAAGACATTGCTTTGCCTATGGTTTGTAACATCTTCCCAAATAGGATAAAATTGTAGACACCTAAATCTGGCCACCAATGACTTCCAATTAGGATTTGGCCAATTTCCACCCAAAATGTAAAATTTGTCCTAAAAATGCTAAAACACACTAAATGATGTGATAATTACATATTTAAGTGCTGATTTTGGCTAAGGTATCATTAAATGGGGTAATGTAATTTATGGGCTAGCTAACTTTGATCAAATCATTTCGAGTCAAAATGCCAATTTTGCACCTAGTTGCTCTGGATTTCTATTTCTTATCAAATATCTTACACAAGACATGTGCCTTTGTTATTTTTTATTAGCAACATCCTAAATGGGAATATGGTTATAATGAATCTGACATTGCCTTCCAATTCCAATCTAATCAAATTTTGGACCAATAACAAGGCATTCTGATCAATTTGAGTGATTTATGCACAAAGTGATTAAACATGCTTAAGAGTTAATTAAAATAAATTAGAGACTAATGAATAAATCCATGAAAAATTATTGAATAATTTGTTTTAGAAATTAATATTGAATATTTGCATCATCTAGTGACCTCATTTCTTGGGAAGACATCCCTAAGCCATAAATGCCATAAATATCAAGATTCATGCCCTCCATGCCTCTTAATTACCCATTATTCTAATGTCATGATGAAGATAATTATAAACTTAATTCCAAAAATTATATGAATCCTCAACCACACATCTCAATTTCAAGATGGACGGTTTAGGTTGATTCTAGACATTCTAAAAAAGCTATAAATAGAGAGGCCATGAACATCATTTCTAAGCTATTTTGGTGCAAAGTTATTATGCTCAAATATATTCAAAGTCTTGATAATTAGTGTTACCATGTAAAATTAATTTCGAGACAATCTAAGCCACAAGCCAAAGGTGTCAAGGAGAAGAGGAGATATCTAAGCCTCCTTTGATGAAGACTTCATGAGCACAAACTAAGCAAGCCACTATAACAAGCATTTTGGAGCATCCAAGGAAGGTAAAAAAGGTTTATTTTACATTTTAGCTATATATTTTATTCATATTTGTTAACTAATATCTCCTTCGTGTCTAAGCATAGAGATATTATGCTAGTTAGTGTGTTTCTTTCATTTTGTTTTCATTTTGGAACTAACATGATACTAACCATCCTGTCTTGAGTCAAATTCCTAGATCACAACTATGCAATATGAAATTGGTGGTGGATGAGCCTAGTATGTATAGTGAACACCTAATGTTCCACCTACCTCATTAATTATATGCTTTTGGAAACAATATAAAAATATCTTTAGTATCTTTACCTCCATTTTCTATTTTGGTACCTCTATGGGTGTGCCCACATCAATAATGTTATACTCAATGATATCTGGTATCTTATGCTTCAGGCTAATGCATCTATTTGTCATGTATCCTAATGACCTATGATACTCATATAATGCATTTGAATAATAACTCTTTCAAAGAGGATGTGTCATATCAACCTCTTTAATAAGAGTGAGAGATATGACATTACATTCCAATAGTTGTTTTAGAATTCATATTGGTGACTCTGGAATATTAGTGAGGACTCTACACTGAGGAGTTGATAAAACCAATCTAGGAAAAGGCTCTGAAGTTGTATTGACTAAGGCCTTTTGATCACTTTTATTTTTTGTGTCCTTGACCTTGCATGGAGGTTATTTTTTACTCTTAATAGTGGAATCTGATCCATTTTTGTACTTAATTTTTCCCATTGCTAAGATCTTAACCTCTCTTTCCTTGACTATATGGCACATATCAATAAATGTGGGAAACAATTTGAATAAATTATCTCTGTGTAGTACTGGTAATAGAATATATTTAAATATATCCTAAAGTTTTATATATGACATGGGGCTAGTCAATTTTGATAGTATTATCTTGTATTGTAAGACATAATTAGCTATAAGCTCATTTGACTTTTACTTTAGCTATTTCACTTATGACTATGATATATTATCACTGATGTTGATAGATGAGTGTTTTAGGAACATGATAGCTAAAGGATTGAATGATGTGATAGATTGATTTTAAAAATAATAAAACCAATTGTATTGTATAATCCTTGAGACTACATGGAAATAATTTATAAGAAGCCAATTTTCAGACACAGTCCAAAAATGCTATGTGAAAGGCTCTAAGGTGATGCTCTAGGCCACCCATGACATCATATAATGTGATATTTGGTGCCAAAAAACTATATGGAAAAAGGAGTTGATACTATGTGATGTGTCAAAATTATATGCAAGAAAATGTTTGAATCTAATGTATTTGATGGCTTAACTTCTCCCTTATCAAGACGTAACACCTTAGACTAGAGAGGAATAAGCTCTTTCATAAGGGATTATACATATGGATTAGAATAAATAGGCACAAGTGGTGTATCTATCACTAATGGTTGAATAATAATCTTGGTGTTATGTTATCTAAATTGGTTGAGTGGGCCCCACTGAATGTGTAACAACATCATTAACTAGAGGGGTTAAATATTGACCATTTTTTGTCTTATTATTGATTTATAATATGGTCTATAATATTTGAGCATGATCATGGGCCTATTCTTGAATTATATCTCTAAATAACTATAATACCTCATCGTTGTTCCTAATTATATCATTATCATTAGGTAGAGGTAGTGTGTCTTTATCCTCAATGTGGACCTAATCCTATTATTAGTTATATTGTTCATCTTTGGATGCATTTTAATTGAATTCCAAATAATTAGGGTGTGAATAATTCATTTCTAAAGTTTTAATAGGTTCCTTGTCCTTGTTATAGGTTTGAATAGCTAGAATCTAAATATGCTTTATAGGATTACCACCTAGTCTATCACTTATTCTTAATGGAAGAGATAGATTATTTATATGGCATGTATCAAATAAATTGAAAGGGAAATACTATAATAAAATATATTAATTATATTAGTATAGGTTCCTGAGGCATCAAAACATGCTAAGGACAAGCATGGCTAAGTTTTACTTAAGTGCATAGGATAGTGAAGAGAATTCATATTCAATAGGGAAAGTAGAAGAATAACAGTGATGAGTTATCATGCATTAGATAGGAAAGAGGAATAAACAATACTACATTACCATTTATAGAGCATTTAGAATAAAATTAGAAGGAAATAAGCCAAACATTAACCATGAAAGTGCATGTAAGGAACAAAATAAGAAATACAAAAGGTAACCATAACCAAATAGTCTATATTGATCTCAAAGGTCAAACTCTCTTCTTTATAAAATAATACATATATAGTTTTTTATAGTCTCTAACTATTCACATTATTCTTGTACTTTGGTGCCAAAAGTGGAGACTATTCATCTTGTATTCCTATTACAAATCATGGAGGATAGGACAAAATACATGCAGCCAATAAATATATACATAATGAATGAATATCATAAGAATATACTATGTAGCTTTACTATCCAATTTCTTATGCCAAAACTTTCCCAAACTAAACATGTTTTCTTGTCTTGAGAAAACAGCACATGATCATCTGAATGTGTACACATGGAAGAAACTAAATAAATGGTTAGACTAATAAGATTCATAATAATCATTCAAGGTGATATTTTTGGTTTTCACCTCTTGCATACTACTTATATACCATTGTGGGTTTTCAAATAAGTAGTATACCAACCTATTACCCTTTCAATTTTTCAATATGTTGGCATAACTAGGTGGCTACCCTTTATAGGGTTTCAACCATCTTGTCCTTTCTTGTCTTACTAGTCATTCCTAGTATAAAATTGTTTAAAATTTTCAAAATTTGTGCCTTATATATTACTTAGCTTGAATAAGGTGGCATTGATGTAGATGATGACTAGACAATAAGATCCTTGGCCCTGAATTATGTAACCTTTCACTATGCAATGACTTATTAAAATTCAAATGATAGATTTTATAACGAAACATTGAGGATATAGGTAACCTCATTGAAAAATATAAAAAGGTCACTTTTTTAAATATTCCAATTCATCATCACTTTTATAACCTTGCACAATAGGATACACATCGGTGCATGATAGTTGATGAGTTATTTTAGGTTCAAGTCATAAGTGATGATCATGGATTCCTTTGTATTGTTAACCCTCATTTGGATCTCTGCACTTAGCTACTCTATCTTGTATGTATGGCATTTATCCTAGAAACTTGTGAATGAATTACATGAAATCTCACTTTACTAGACAAGAAGCCTATTATGAACATTATCTTAGGAATTTAACATGTCTTGGATAGCTCTATCATTATCATCTACTAGTCTAGTTTGACTATCCATGGTTGTCTTGATGATTGTAGCTAAAGCAAAATCTATTCTATAACTAGAAATAGAGTCATCAAGGTTTTGCTTCTAGTCTAGTAGACTTCATGCAACCTGACGTGATTAGAGTGCTACAATATCCAACATGCTCTAGTAATCTTATAATAAGGTTATCAATGTGACTACCTCAATCTTCATACTCTAGCCTAATGTACCAACTACATGAAGTTGGGATATGTAGCAGTCCTTAGTGAGCTTAGAGACTAACATTTTGAGCCTATACTTTTTAGATATAACTTGGTCCCTAATTACTCGAGTGACCAACTCTAGGTAGGTATCTTGAATTATATTCATAGCTTTGTGAAGGTGAGCCTTTAGCTCCAAGTTCTCCACCTTCGATTGATCCTATTCTTACTCTAAGGAGACAACCTTATACATAATAGATTCCTAGAAACTTTTGTGCCCTTTAATTATTTATTTAGGGGAAGCTTTGAGACATCCAATGAAGCCTCCTTATTTATTGGGATTGCAACTAATGTGATTTCAAATGTGTAAAAGTCTAGGTTTAACATTATGTTAATTGAGATTGAGAAGGTGGTACACCAAGCACCAACTATTGGGATATCCCAAAGATAAAAACTTCTTAATAGAAACTTGAGTAGAAATGGACCTATAAATTTTTTAGTTTGTGATTCTTATTGTGTGGGCTACTCTAGTTGGACATGAGGTTACACTGGTGCTTTTTACTACTATTATATGGCCTCTACTACTAGCTTGAGTTGTTATGCAATGTCTTCAACCTCCTTTCATTTTACTTCCACATCCTCTTTTTTCTTCTTCATATCTTTCTATGCATCTTGTATCTTTTCTTTTTCCTCTTAGGTCTTTAATTTATTTAACCATTATTCTTATTTCTCTTTCTTCTTCTTCTCTACCAAGATCATAGGCTTGGCTTTCTCTTGTGTATCATGGTCCTATGCTTATGCTTATGCTTGAGATTGAGCCTATACCTATTCTTGTTATTGATGTAGGGATTCATATTATTCATCCTTCTTTTTCTTTGTAGATTCTTCTTCTTGCTACTATGCACACTTTATAACTTACATGGCCTATTGTGCTTAGGCCAATACAACTTAGTTTCTATTATCTTCTTCTTCTGCCTTCACATTGGCAGCAATTTCATCTTTATTTTCCTTATTTACTCTCTCCTCTTATGCCTTATGCGCTACATCAACTACTTCCTATGCCTTTTTGACCATGTTTATGGCCTTTTATATATCATCCTCTATGTCCTTGGTCATTTTTGTAGACTTGACTTCTTCAAATTGTTGAGTGGCTTATTTTTTTTGTGTTTGTTCTTTGTCTCTTCTTATCTTCATTATGCACCCATCATTCTACTGTATGAGCTACTTCCTCCCTTGAGGCTTATTTTTCTTCTTATATGGGTTACTCTAGTGTGATCTCTTCCTCTTTGGCCTAGGGTGATGGTGGTGAATCACTAGGTCACACTTTTGAGCCAAAAACTTGTGCCTTCTTCCTCTCGATCATGACTACTATGTGTTATGGTGGTGGTGTAGGAGATGTAGGGATAGGCTATGTTTCCTATGTAGTGGTTGGTCTTCTAAATGTGAAATATTCTAATGTAAGGAGACCCTATCCTCCTTCCTTGTTCATGGTCAATGCACTAGTGATTTGGGTGGGCTCTCTAGAAGGGTTTCAAATATGTCCTTGACTATGAATGTTAGTATAGATTGAGGCTAAAAGTCAATCCTCCTCTGTATATTCTCTACTTCTTCTTGGGTAATATTAATCAATAATGGAAGGTGGTAAAGATGTGAGGCCCACCCATAGCTCTAGTGGAACTTGATTATGCACTTGAACCATGTACATAACCTTCCAAAATAAAAATTCCTTCTACTCCTCTTTATCATATAAATCCCTAGCCATGTCTACCATTATGACTTGGTATAATTCTTACTCATCTATGCCCATCTGGAGGAGGTCACATGAGCTTTGGATCTAAGGGACTATTGAACATTTTTTTCCCACATATGAAGCTCTTACATGGTTTGATGAAATAATGGATCAGAGAGATAAATGGGTCCAACAATTCAAATGTAGGAATCCAAGTAGGTTCTCTCATGTTCCAAGCATTCAAGATCATGGACTAGGTTTCACTAACCTTAGAGATCCATCATAACCTTGAAGTATTGATTAAAATATGATATATCTAAGTTTTTTGAGCCAATTCATGACCAAGATGTCATGTAGGAACAAGTAAACTAGTCTACTTATGTGATTTTTATCTTCACTTAGGAATACCTTGTGAGCTAATGGATCATGCAAAATTGTAGTTCTACATGCCAATATCACCCTCTAAAATTTTCATACCCATGAAATATTTCTAGATCAAGTTATAATATTATAAATATGGGCTTACAACATAAGATGTTCATGCTAATATCAATTTTAAGCTTTAAAAAACGAAATCATTTTGAGCTTAAATTTCATGGTCATGAAAATGTCAATAATGGTCATATGAAAATCATTTGATAGGAGTGAGGACATCATTTTTAAGATCAAGAAGTATTCATTATATTTAAAATAATGGGTCCCATTTGATCTAATGGTCTACATTGCATTATACATCTTGATTCAATGGTGTGAGATCAGTCAAATAGTCAAGGAGTTTGAAATATTGACACATGGTGTAAGTGCATAAGGCTAGTAGATTAATAGTGGATCCTAAAATGAAACATAGGGCTTCCACATAGTATAAGCTTGGATAGAGTTGACAAGATAGAGGTAAGATCAATGGATCTCTCTTGATTATATAGATCAAGATCAACATTGTGATCAATGGGTTAATGTCAATGAGCTAAGTCATGATCAATAGCCAATTAGAATAAAAAAGAGCCCAAGAATTTTGAAGGAAGTTGAAAAGCCATTTTTGATAGAAGTAAATGGGTTTCATAGTGTCATATTTTCACAATTGAAGCTTGATCCAATGCTATTAAAGTGACACACTAATACAATAAGACATAAGGAACATAAAAGGACCAACATTAGAGCCCAATATTGATTTATAGTTTGATGAGTTTTAGCATGTAGGGTTTATTCTTGTGGATGTATTCACCATATTTTAAAGAAGGATCTATGTATACATGAGCTCTTGGTTCCCATAAAGACTGAATGGGTCTTTTTAGACCAAATGGGAGTTTAGAAGGGTCTATATAGTCTATAGATTCATATTAATATAGACAACTATAGGAAAACCAATAGTCCTAGATTGGTTTTATACCTATAAATGGACCCAAGATCTAGATATGAAAATGGAATAGATGTTTTTTTAATGCAAAAGGGTCTCATCTATTGACGTGGTTCCATCATTGACAAAGTAGGTACTAACCACTGTTCATGGCATAACATTGTCAGTTTTAGAATTTAATCTTCATGAACACATAAAGTGGACTTAGTGCCCAAGGTGGTGAAATAGTGGTTGGAAAAGTAATTAATAACATTGATTCTTCTCAAACAAACTTTGTCATCCTATAGAATAAACCCTTGTCTCTAATGGGATCTCTCAACCAATGAGAAGAGCTTAAGGACTATTAAGACAATAGAAGGTTCATGTCTTGATCAAATCACACGTATAGAAAACAATCAATGAGTTACCACCTCACTTCTTGATCTTGTGGACTTTTCTCCACTCTTTAATGCATTGTTACCATCTCTCTTTATCTCTTTCTACTATATATAGAGGCTTTTGAGCCAAAAAATGTATCTCTCAATATTTTCTTGGTTCCCTCTCATGGGCATGACTAAACTTGGCTAAGATGGAGCTTGTAGCCTCTTAAAATGAATACAATATTTCTCTTTATATTTCATTATTCTAGTATATTGTGTACATGTTAGATTTACATATGTGGTAAAAATCTTTCCCTTGTCAAGTCATGATCTCACCTAGTTAATAGTTAGTCTTGTTATACATGTCATGTTTAGTATTCTTAATATTTTTATTAAGGCCTACATGCGGATACTATGACTTGTTAGTGTCTTACATTAGACTTCTCCATCATTTCCCTTAGCTTGTGATCATTTGGTGAACCTCTTCATGAAACACTGATGTATGATATATATTTGGGATCCTGGATTTGGTATTTTACTTGTTTCATTAATGTTTTGTAGTCAAGTAGGGTGGATCAACCATAATCTATGTGCATTACCATCTTTATCTTAGGTTTCCATTTCATGTTTTTCTCTCTCTTTCTTCCCCCTTTTCCTTGGTCATTAGTAGGTTTTAGTAGTGAAAATTAGCTAATGATGCATCAAAGGAGATAGCCTCATTAAAAATCCTATAGGTCTAGCCCCATTATAGGATACCCATATCTTGAAGTTAGTTCCATGTTGAGCTAGATTTGGAAGTAGGACCTAAATATTCCTTTCTCCATCTAGGGTACAATTTAGGTTTCCAACAGGGAATTTTGAGTCATCCATCTAGGTGGCTATGTTACATGTCTTGCATTTCATACGAAGGGATGTCAAATGATGTTCTACTTTGTGCTTTCCTTTTTACTAATATAATATGGTATCTTCTTTTGGTTATTTCACTACAAGGATGACTACACCAAGTGGTATGGCCTATAATGGAGTCACATATTGAGCTATAAAGTATTTTTTTCTAGTGACATTAGGCTGCACCATGTCTATTATGACAAAGAAGGGGATAAGTTGGAAGGGTGACCATGGAAACTCTTGGATGTTAATGAACACACCGAATGAAGGGAAAGTAATGGATGTGTGTTAACCTAGATATTACATGACTTCAATTGGCACTTGGGTATGTGTTGTAATCAGCTCAAAATATTCCTCCCACAAAGCTTTAAACTTGTCCTCATGTTATAGGGTTCCACACTCCTACATCTATATAAGATTTTAAAATTTATGTACTAGCCAATAGTCTATGTCTAGGTGTTGTTATCCCTATGGGATCTTCCATTACATGAAGTAGAGTAAAAAGATGAGGAATAGATATTAGAACATCTACTTTGAAATAGTGCAACACTTCTTAATATTAGTGAGTAAATTTTGGATGAATTAATTTGGCCATTTGAATTATTTATTTTTTTGGATCATTCAATGAGTGATATCCATGATGCCTTTTAGTATTTGCTTTGTAGTCTTATTCATCTACCAAAATCTCTTGGTGATGCACTCAAAAAGGATGTGCACTAGATCATCTAGTATTTCATCAATAAAAATCCCTATATTGATCCACACATATAAATCATGGTCTTATTTTATAATGGGATGTGTTCTCATATTTTGTAGAGAATTTCCATGCACAAGCATGCCCAAAGCTCAGGCCATGGATTTTGTGTTGATTAAAATGATGAATTATGGATAGATGTTACCATCATTATATCACCCTAGAAATACTTGAATGATTTCCCCTTAGCCACCAAAGATAGGCATTCATAGTAGGCTCTCAACATCTATGTTGTTGAATCTATGGGGAGCTATGAGGGTGAGTGGTTGAATAACATCAATGGGATCTAGATGAAATAAATTTTGTTTTTCCTATTGGAGGTAATCAAATGGTTATAGGTCATTGTACTTGTTTTCCTAAGCACTATGTCAAAACCCACTGCATCTTTTTTATCCTCTATCAAACTTTGAATAATACATGAAGTATCCATATATATTAAGGTGATGATGTTATATTACTGTACTTTTTTCATAAGAAAAATAGCTCAACTCAATTTTAGATCATGAAAAATATGTACAAGGATGAAATGCTAACTTGGGTATTTAAACTGATCCTTTATAAATTTGGTACCTCTTGGATTTTGCATGAACTTCATTCTTAGCTATCCATTCATCATGAATTTAATGGTGTATGTGGAAAATATCTATCCAATCTATAAATTAATATAATTAATCATTGGCACATGTATGGAGTTATGCCATTATGCTCTTTGGTGTCCAAATGGGGGGTACAAGTTGATGATTATGTTGATGCTCTAATTTGTTTAAGATTACATTAAGAGACCCTTATATATGACATTTAATTCTTGGTAGATGACCATTATATAGTGGAGATCTTGTTGATGGGATGTTAGTGTACCTTTCCTAAACTTAATTTATTTCATTCACTCTTCTTTAAAATCCATGATGGTACACATGGATCATTTTACGTGTGAATACTTGGTATCTTTATTCTCAACTGTTTTTGAAGAGATCATCTACAAACACATGTAAACATAAAAATAAACAAACAAAAAAAATGTAAAAATAAAAAATCAAATCTACTTGGTGCTACTCAATACCCACTCACATAGTAGAATGAGATCAATTTAAGTATTGGTAATAGGGCTTAATCTTACATTTATTTACCTTCCATGGTAAAATAGTTCACTAAATATCTCTTAGAACCATAATTCCTTTCTATATTAAATTCATGTATAATAAAGGGCCATTTCTAATTAATTTGTAACTTTCCTAGAAATGCTCTGAAATTACTGTCATATAGTAAGATTGGTTGATCTTTATGAAATTTTTTCTGGTGCAAATTCCTATCATGCCATTATTTTTTGCTCTAATTGTGCACTTCCTACATCCATGTTATTTTTTATCTATACTCTTCCATATTATTTAGTTTCAAGTAGTCTATTAGTTAGAGAGTCATGATCCCCTAGTGGCATGACCATGGTAATGAATAGACTAGGCACTAGGTATTCCATTAGCATGACTTCTTTAAGTCAATACACAAACTAGAAAGGCATAAAACCTATATATCTCTTATAATTCATGATATATGCCAATAAAATCATAGGAATGTTATCTTCTTAGTCATTCATCTTGACATCGTAGATTCTTTTCAAAGCACATGGTGCTTTTATGATGAGAAATCATAAATTCCTTAGTCATAGCCTTGATGGTATTATTTAAAAAGTGTATTCCTTGATTTTTGACTAACATTATAGACATTTGAACCTTGTAATGATGTTATCATAGAGAAAATTTGTTTCATCTTTCACACCATAGATAGGTATCATAGTATCTTCAACCCACTTAGTAAAATAGTCTGTCAGAATAATTATATACCTTGCTTTATTATGTTTGCTCAATGGATTAATCAGGATGACAAAATCAATGCCCCATTATTCAAAAGGTTACTCAACTAATAGAGGATGTAAATACATTTCATATTTTTACAATAGTTTACCCATGTATTAGTAGACATCATAGTGATTTGCTACTTTGTGTGTATCCTAAAAGATATTAGGCCACCTAATTTAATTGGTAATAACTTCCTAGTAGTAGATTTTCCTTGAAAAATGTCTTCTTGTGAGTCCTTGATGTGCTTCTTACAATATTTGAGGTCTTTCATGTTCTATAACAACCCTATACAAAACTTCATCCTTCCCCAAGTGATCCAGAAGTCCACTAATGATTGTATATGATAGAGATCTAGTAATAAATTACTTCTTATCATGTTCTTAATAGTTCACAAGAAAAACTCCTTATTTTATGAAGTTTTTAATGGTTTAAAAATTTTCAAGGATAGTAGAAACACAAAATAGGTGAGCATCAAGAGATTATTCTGGTAATTCTTCTGAGTCTTCACTATTAGAAATGCAATTGACATGTTTTGGTCCCACTTTTTCTCTTATTAGATTTACATTAATGTGGAATTTAAATTCATAAAATATCATTAAACATTGAAAGTTGTGTCCTCCTAGCATCAAATTGTTAACAAGCTATCATAGGGCTTGATGATCAATGAATACTTTGAATGGCATCATAAGCAAATAATGTCAAAAAAATTCTAGTGCAAACATGATGGCTAATGCTTCTCATTCAATGGTTGTGTAGTTTTTTCTACGTCAGATAGTTTTTTGATAACACAATGAATAGGATGGTCAAGTCCACTCTCTCCTAGATATAAAAGCATATCACCAACTATGATACCTAAAGAATACACATGTACGTGAAAGGGATTGCTCCAGTCTAGAAAAATAAGAATGGGAGTAGTGACCAATCTTCATTTTATCTTGATGAAGGCTGATTAGCACTTTGAAGTTTAGTCAAACTTCACATTTTACATAGTAAGGTTTCTAATGGTTATGAAATAGTTGTGTATCCTTTGATAAAATTTTGATATTATCTTGTGTAGCCTAGAAAATATGTCACTTCAGTGGAATTGATGAGTGTCGGTATACTCAAGATTATTGTAATTTTTTCCTAATTTATCAGAATGCCTTTGATGCATACTACATGTCCTAGTAGGATACTAAAGGGTATAAATAATAGAAATTTATTTAAATTAAATGTAATGTACAGGGCTCTACATCATTCTAACATAATGAATAACTTATACAAATTTTATTTAAATAACTAAAAGACTACCTAATCATCAAGATAGACTTATAGGAAGTCATGAATGAAGTCTTTGAATGCAGTCACCACTGCATGAGAGAGAATCATAGGTGGGTTATTAAGGTTAAAAGGCATGAACTTATACAAAAATGATCCCCATTATATGGTAAAAGTCATTTTGGATTTGTGTTCTTATATGATGGGTATCTAATGATATCCATCAAAACCATCCATGAAAGAATAGACATTATGTTCTGTGATATACTCCAAAACTTTGTCTGTTAATGAAATTTGGAATGGATCATTTACATAGGCATCATTTAGAATGTGATAGTCCCCACATTCTCAAATTTCCCCTATCTTATTTGGATTAACTACCATGGGACTTACCAAAACTCATTTTTCTACTAGATAAATTATTCCTACATCCTACATTCTATCAAGTTCAACCTTCACTTTGTGCTTCATGTTCAAATGTGGCTTGTATAGTCATTTATTTGTAGGCTATGTACACTAATTAAGTTTAATATGCATCTCTCCAATAGATGGGTCAACTCCTCAGACCTTTGAAAATTTAGTGGGAAAAATATCTTGATAGTCCTTATAAGTTGCATAGCTTCAAAAAATTTAGCTTATGTCTAATAATCACCTATATTCACCAATTTTGGAATCTCCTCACTCTCAATGTTTTCTACATGATTTTGATGGGATGTTGGTGAATCTTGTGATTTTATTCATCAATATATTCTTATAACTTTATTTCCATTCTTATTTTAGTATTTTTATACTGCATGGCTTCTCTTTTTTAGTAGGTTTTGTGCTGAGGTCTTTTAGAGGTTTTACTAGTCATTTAACTACAAATAAATCAATCAAATCTACATAACCATCAAAATTAGAATCCTTAATGTCCTCTTTTTCATCTTGTATTTGGTTTTATGGCTGCATAAGATAGTTTTATTCTTTCTTGGTAGCTTTATATCTTTGTGATATTGAATTAAGATTAGAAGTTGTGATCTTCTATGTAGTGGATTTTGTCATAGTGCTTAAGTATTTTATGCACCCATGGCATAAGTGTTAAGTTGTGGAGCTAAAAGCTTCACTATTATACAAATTTGGAGGTTGTTGAGTGTCACAGTAATTGATGTCAATCAGGCCAACTAACATCAATCAGGCCAACCAACATCAATCATATTTAGTTACACATCAATTGACATCGGTTAAGTGTCAGCCAGCATCGGTTAGAAAAGAATCGACGTCGGTCATCTCCAGACAGACACAAACTGATGTCAGTCATTTGTGCATTCCAAAACTAGTCTAATTTTAGATGGATAGTTAGTTTGCATGTAAAGACTAATTTTAGTCTTGAGTCTGCATTTCTAATTATTATTTGGTTTGGGATCTATTTAAGAGACCCATGGGGTTGTATTGTAATCAAGGACTAAGGAAGGATTAGATCCTCAACTTGAAGGCAAGAACAACAATTAGGTTGGTTGTCTCAAGGGGTGTAAGATCAGTTGATCTATAGGTAGCAAGATCAGGTAGATCTACATGGTAAGTAAGATCAGTTAGGTCTACAAGTGTGCAAGATCAAGAAGGTCTACTTGGTGAGTAAGGTCAGTTAGATATGCTGTAAGGTAGACAAAGCAACCATTAAGTTGATTGTCATCAGTGGTGGACTGGAATTAGGCAACAAAAACCATTGGGTTGATTGTCACTGACTGGTGGAGGGAATAACTCAGTGTTGAGTTGGTTGTAATTGATTGTAATTGAGAGAGAGAGAAATCTTGAGGGAGAATTATTGTACACCTAAGAAGTATGGGAAGTGTGAGTTTTCTTCATTATATTTCCTTCTAGAAGAGTGTTAATATAGATTGTATTGTTTCTCATATCTCATATTTTGTGATGTTTCTGATTTCTAGTTACATATTACTTCTAGTTTAATTCTGTGTTTAGTTGCTTATACAAAGGTAATCAGTTATACTCTAAGGAGGATCCTGACAGTTGGTATCAGAGCTTGGTTCACTAACAGTTGGTATCAAAGCTTGGTTCACTAACACCCTGGTTTCAAAGTGTGTTAAGTGTTTGTTGATTACAGGTCACTCACAAGGGTTTCTGTTTAAGTGGGAGTAAAGCAATGGTAGAAGAAAGTAAGCTAAGAATGGAGAAATTCAATGGCAAGAATTATCAATTATGGAGGATGCAATAGAAGATTATATGTATCAAAAAGATCTATACTTACCGTTGGGTGGGGTTTCATGCAAGCCCACAGATATGCAAGATGAAGAATGGAATGTTCTTGATAAAAAGGCTCTTGGAGCTATAAGGCTAAGCCTGGCATCATTTGTGATCTCCAACTTATCATAGGCAAAGACAATGGTAGAGTTAATGGAATCTTTAGCAAATTTATATAAAAAAACCTCAGCTTCGAATAAGGTATTTCTTATGAAGCAATTATTTAATTTGCAAATGCAGGAAGGTGGATCAGTATATAGTCATCTTAGTGATTTCCATGGTTTAGTAAACTAGTTAAATTCAGTCAAAATAGTTTTTGATGATGAAATTAAGGCTCTCTTAATATTATGCTCTTTACCTAAAAGTTGGAATAGTTTGGTAATGGCAGTTAGTAATACTGCATCTGCTTCAAATATCTTAAAAGTTGATGATGTTGTTAGTGTAGTCTTGGATGAAGAAATTTGTAGGAAAACCATAAGGGAAACATCAGGTAATGCTTTAAGTGTTGAAAGAAGGGGAAAGCAAAGAGAGAAGAGCAAGCAAGGGAAATCAAGGTCAAAGATAGGTAGGAGATCCAAATCTAGAAATGGAGGTATAACCTAATGAAATTATGGAAAGAAAGGGCATGTAAAGAAAGATTGTGGGTTGGTAGAAAATCAACATGAAGGAAATAAAGAAGCAAGTGATGCAGGTATTGTTGCACGAGATGCTCTTATATTTTTCTTAGATAAAGTAGAATCTTGGGTTTTAGATTTTGGTGCCCCTTTCCATGCAACCCCAAATAGAGATTTTTTTCATGATTTTGTCCATGGAGACTTTGGAGAAGTTTATTTAGGGAATGGTGAGCTTTGTCAAATTGTTGGCAAAGGGAAAGTGTAGCTAAAATTGTAGACTGGCAACATATGGGTGTTGAAGGATGTCATGCATGTTCCCATCCAGAAGAGGAGTTTAATTTCTATAGGAAATTTGGGTGATGAGGTTTTCATAGTAACTCTCATAGTAGAATCTTGGAAAGTTTCTAAGGGTGCACTTGTATTAGCAAGAGGTAAGAAAGTAGGTACACTTTATCTATCTACTTGTATTACTGATTCTCCTTTTATTTTATCTACTTTAGATGTAGATGCAAATATGTGGCTCTATAGGCTTGGTCACATGAGTGAGAAGGGAATGCATGTTCTTAAGTCAAATGTTAAGAACTAGAAAGCCTTGGTTTTCAAGGAGAAGGTGATGGACAGTGATCATCTTAAAAGGCTAAATAATTTTTAGTAGGGCAATGTTGATTTAGGCAAGTTCATGATCCAAAATGAGCTCACAGGTAAAAATCATCACTCATAGGAAAACACAGACACTGACGTCAGTCAGGCAGAGACTGACGTCGATCAAGCAAGAACCGATGTCAATCTGGTGGAGACCAAAGTCAGTGATGTCAAGCAAATAGACATTGATGTCTGTCAAGGAACTGATATCAGTGATTAGGTGATAACTAGCATTGATTAGGTAAGAACTGACATCGAGCAGGTCAGTCACATGGAACTAACATCGGTTGGGTGTAGACTGAGAGATGATAAGGATCGGTCACTATTAGAATGAAATTTGGGTGGATAACAAGCTGTTAATGAGTCTTAAACACCCATGTGGAGGTCTAAAAGGGTAAGTAAGCCTCAAATTCATTATTCTCCTTCTTTATACTACTTGTTGCTCACTGATGGTGG
Source organism: Torreya grandis (assembly GCA_037957365.1). Classification (NCBI taxonomy): domain Eukaryota; kingdom Viridiplantae; phylum Streptophyta; class Pinopsida; order Cupressales; family Taxaceae; genus Torreya; species Torreya grandis. The sequence goes on from JARHVA010001372.1 coordinate 1,744,035, forward strand.
AAAACTAGGAAATTTTGAAGAGGCAATGCAGGTAAAATCTAGGAAACAATGGGAGCATGGCATGAATGAGGAAATTGATTCCTTGGAAGAGAACCAAATCTGGGATTTGGTAGAGTTGCTAGTCAAAAAGAAAGCATTAAAAAATGAATGGATTTATAGGTTAAAGAAAGGAGAGAATGGATAGGTGAGACAGAAGGCCAGGTTATATGGTCTTAAGCAAGCTGCAAGACAATGGTGTTTGAGGTTTGACAAGTTTATGACAAAGCATGGCTTTAGTCAATGTCAATGTGACCATTGTGTTTATTTTACCAGGTTGGATAATATTAGCTACATTAGCTTGTTACTGTATGTAGTGTATATGCTTATTGCAAGGTCACACATGCAGGAGATTACTGAGCTAAAGGTAAAATTAGTTTAGATGTTTGCCATGAAGGATTTAGGAGTAGCAAAGGAAATCTTTGGCATGAGTATTTCTAGAGATAGGGAAAATCATAGTTTGATTTTGTCTCAAGAGGATTATGTGAATAAGGTAGTGGAGAGGTTCTATTTGTAGGATGCAAAACTGGTAAGCACACCTATGGATGGACAATTCAAGTTGAGCATAGAATATTGTCCTAAATCACATGATGAGGTTGAGTACATGGTATGCACTAGACCTAACATTTCCCAAGTAGTGGGAGTTGTCAGCAAGTTTATGGCCAATCCAAGAAAGGAACACTAGAAAGAAGTTTAGTGGATTCTCAGGTATCTGAGAGGGATCAATAGTAGGTATTAATGTTATGCAGGGCCAAACACTTCTCTACATGGGTATGTAGATTTGGATATGGTAGGTGACTTAGATGGTAGGAGAAGCACCATAGGATATGTGTTCACTATAAGTGGAATGGTGGTTAGCTGGATTTTAGGGATGTAGAAGGTTGTTGCAGTCATAGAGGCTAGCAAGGAAATGATATGAATGACTCGATTCATGGAAGAGTTGGGAATGGAGCAAGAGAGTTGTAGATTGTGGAGTGATAGTCAAAGAGTAATTCATTTGGCAAAGGATTTAGCATTTCATTTAAGAACCAAACATATACAGCTTAGGTACCACTTCATTCGACAAGTATAGGAGGATGGATAGTTGAAGTTGGTAAAGATCCAAACAGATAAGAACCCTGTAGATATGTTAACAAAGCCAAGAACAAAGGAGAAGTTGAATTTTCATTCAGCTTTTATTGTTCTTCAAGATTGAACTTGAAGAGGGATACAAGCCAAAAACAAATTAGAGGATGTTTCTATATAGGTACAAGTATAGGTGCAGCTACCTATCTCCAAGTGGGAGATTGTTAAGTTATGGAGTTAAAAGCTTCATTGTTATGCAAATGTGGAGGTTGCTGAGTGTCACAATAAATGATGTTAGTCAAGCCAATTGACATCAGTCATATTCAATTACACAACAACTAGCATCAGTTAGGTGTCAGCTAGCATCAGTCAGATACGAACTGACGTCAGTCATCTCAGATAGATAGAGACCGATGTCAGTCATCTGTGCATTCCAAAACTAGTCTAATTTTAGATGAATAGTTAGTTTGCATGTAAAGATTAATTTTAGCCTTGAGTCTACATTTCTAATTATTATTTGGTTTGGGATCTATTTAAGAGACTCATGGGGTTGTACTGTGATCAAGGACTAAGGAAGGATTAGATCCTCAACTTGAAGGCAAGAACAACGATTGGGTTGGTTGTCTCAAGGGGTGTAAGATCAGTTGATCTACAGGTATCAAGATCAGGTAGATCCACATGATAAGTAAGATCAGTTAGATCTATAAGTGTACAAGATCAAGAAGGTCTGCTTGGTGAGCAAGGTCAGTTAGATCTGCTGTAAGGTAGCCAAAGCAACCATTGAGTTGATTGTCACCAGTGGTGGACTAGAAGTAGGCAACAACAACCATTGGGTTAATTGTCACTGACTGGTGGAGGGAACAACTCAGTGTTGAGTTGGTTGTAATTGATTATAATTGAGAGAGAGAGAGAACTCTTGAAGGAGAATTACAATATGCCTAAGAGGTGTGGGAAGCGTGAGATTTCTTCATTGTATTTCCTTCGGGAAGAGTGTTAATATAGATTGTATTGTTTCTCGTATCTCATATTCTGTGTTGTTTTTGATTTCTAGTTACATATTACTTCTAGTTTAATTCTGTGTTTAGTTGATTATATAAAGGTAATCAATTTTACTCTAAGGAGGATCTTGACAATAAGAATAGTTTGATTTTATATAGTGCATTTTAAACTAGAGAGTTTTCATCTTCAATTTTTTTTAAATTAAATCACTTTGGACCTGCACCCAATGTTTTGTTTCTTGTATACACTCTTGATTCATGTACCATGTTGATGGTAATGGAGCAAGTGTATAATGGAAAATGTGAACCCAATACTTTAGTTACACATGTTTCTTAGTCTAGACTTCAACACATTTATGAATATGAATTTTAGGGAACTCACCTTCTTGGAACAAAGGCTAATTGGTTTGGATGAACTGTGATAGCTATAACTTACTAATCATGACCTCATGGACCTCATCCCACTCGAGCTAGTCTTTTCAAAGAATTTCCCACCATGTCACAGGAACTTGATTTAGAGCATAATTTAGAGCACTAACCCACTAGTTGATGGTAGGTATATGAAATTATAACCATAATATGAAGTCATTAACATCCCTAGTGACATATTACATAGGAAGTTATCACTCATACATAAAGACCATTCTCATTGGTTGGAGTTCATGATCACATTAGGTCTAGTTAATTAGGTGTGTGTATAAGTCTCCAATGATAGACTAATTTGTTTCCCATGGAAAATTTTATTTTTTGATTGGCTTTATAGTCTTGCATATGTTCATTGGATTGATAGAATAAGTCAACTTCTAACTAAGTATGGGATTTTATAGATAGACTCACAATATTTAGTGATGTCTTGATTTTGGATGTTTTTCAACATCTACATATCTTCATACATAAGTCCCTTTTCTATAGTTAGGTCTAGGTGTTTATCTTATTTTACATTTTATATTCCTTAACCCCAAAGCATGTCAAGTAGAGGAAAACCCTTTTATACATATTGTTGTCATGTAATAGAATTCAAGAATACATTTTATTTAGGCTGTGCACTAACTATATTAACATTATAGATGGCCTTGTCCTTTATCTACTTCTCCAAGATAAGAAAATCTTATGTTTTATGTTGGTCAAATATTTTACAATATGCACAGTAAAACTATCTTTGAATATTCATAGGGTAGTTCTGTTGTACATTATTATTCTCTTTGCATAATTAGCATTGTAAAGGAGATCATTGATAGTTATTTCCTCTACCTCCTTGGTATCCTCCTATATATCCACCTCCATATCCTCCTTGTTATGCAATATTCCAATTCTAGTGCTACTGGTTATTATCTCCAATTATGAATTATTGTTTCACAATTGTTGGAGTCCAAATCAAATTTTGTTACTATGACATAGTTGAACTCCAATGTGATACATACTTGTATTAAGGGGATAGAAGTTTCCAACTCAATGAAGGAGGGTTCTATCTAGGAAAACCTTGAGGTTGATACTATGGTGAACTAAATATCCATTATGGACTTGTTTGGGTTGCACAACCTTTAACTACCTTCAATCCTGGAATCATCTACTTCATTGAGGACATTTGTCATGTAGTGATGATGAATATGTTTTTGGTCTTGCCTTATTTTAGATCTTGTAAATCCATATAGTTATTGTCATCATGATTTTATAACTTATAGGAATTGTAATACAAATTCTATGGTATATTAACATATTTTTTTAGAAGATGGAACTATGTTGTTTCATTCCCCACTACTTGATAGATATCACAAAATTCTATCTTGATCTTTAGATAATCATTCCTATGATGTCCTTCCTTTCTATACTCCATAAACCAAATATTTAATTTAGGCTTATATGCCTCATGATATTTATCCATTCTCTTCAAAATTCATATAGTGTATTTTTAATCTTGGAGTTATAAATATGATTTTCTCCATAATATTTATTTTTTTCAACATATAAAGAAGTAGCTCTAGCATCTACTTTGGTATTATATTTAGTTTGCATAGTGGCAAACTTGATTCTAGAGTGAAATCCTTAGATGAATCATATAGATTTTTCTTTGTTTATTAAGGAAAATTCTACCTTACTCATCACATCAAATTATATATGGTCATAATCACAGACCAATTCTCCATACTTTTGCCTTATCTCCTTCATGTCTTGTATTATTTAACTAGTGAATTTATGTATCTTGAATTCTATGACAAGATGGTCATTAAAATATTTTAAAATTGCTTATTTAATGTCTCTTTGGTATATGAACTCAAGTTCTCTTCCATATTATTCTCTTAATAACTCACACTTTTTGATAGCTTCATCAGTGATGGCCTTAACTTGCCAGCTCATCTCATAGGTTAGCAGGTACTCTTCAAGATCCATAGACCCATCTTAAATTTATAGGTTTATGAATATTCCTTGATGACCCATTTTGTAAATTGGTGTCAATGTAATCTATTTTTTAGAATTTACCAAAGGAGGTTACATCCTAGGCAATCCTACCTACATACTACTCTATGCACTAGGTGAGTTAATGTGTGCACTATGTTTTTCTATGATTTCTTATTTGTATTTATTAGTTTTAACAATCCCTATGACATTTATATCCTTTTAAATTTATCTAGTTTAAATTTTGGTACCCCAATGACTCACATGCTCTAAAACTGGTCCTTCCCAACTATTACATTTCTATCCACCTAGATAAAAAATTCTACTAGAATATAAAAGATTAGGTTATGGGGACATATGCTCTTCTAGTGAATGGTTATTTCTTATGAATTATTCCTCTTTTGTAATTGAATTTTCATTTATCCTATTATTTTATTGTTTTTCGTTATGTAATTATTTTTCTTCTGACAATACCTTTTATTGTAGCTACACACTACATCAATCATCTATTTCTAAACTTTTCTCATCTTATTCAAACATCTCATCTTCATCTTGTTCTTCATCACCTCTCTCTATCCACCTACATTCATCTTTTTCTATCTTCCTCCTTTATTTGTCATTTTTCTCATCACATATTTATACTCATTCATCATCTAATCTACTAGTACTCTTACATCTACTCATAGCTACCTGGGTATTCTTCTCTTTATTCCATTTGTTCTATTATCACAATTCTCATTTTGAATTAAATATTTTATTATGGTTATTCTTTCCTTGTGTATCCATTTTGGATTTAGGTTTAATCCTTACTCATCTAACCATTATTTACCATCATTTCTCAGACACCCCCATATGCCTAAAGTGACTACTGCATATTAACTAGAGTGGGTGCCATGTCCTTATCCACAACCAACATATTCACAAGGAAAGGTAGTCATTGTAAAAATAATCCTCCAATTCCTTGGAGAAATAGGTCCTATACAAACTTAAATGCTATATATCCTTGAACTACAAACTTTGTGATGTATCCATCTATGGTGGTAATAACCCAATAGTCTATTGCTCTTGTCTAGTTGGTTTCTAATTTCTATAATTGGTTTATCTTCTCTTTGGTCTAGGTAATTGTTTTTTTCATTATAAGATTAAATAAATAGTATTAAAATATTCTCAACTAGTTATCTATTATTTCAAGTAATTTTCATAAAAAAAAAAATTATATCTCCATAGATGTTCTCTTGAATAATTTCACTTGTGGTAAGACTAGTCCATTTAGATAATTCTTCTGCATAATTCCATACTTTTTGGTCTAACCATGTCTTAATGTCTATTTTCCCTCATAACCATATTAGCATAATTTCCTCTAGAAGGAGTGTTTCTGTACTCACTGCACCATTTTTATCAAAGGTTCTTGAGGCATCAAAACATGCTAAGGATGATGACAACTAAATTTTACTCAAGAGTTCAGGATAGTGCAGAGAATTCATATTCAATAGGGAAAGTAAAAGAATAAAAATGATGAATTATCTTGCCTTAGATAGGAATGAGGAATAACCAATACTTCATTACCATTTATAGAGAATTAAAAATAAACTTAGAAGTAAATAATATAAACATTAAACATGAAAGTGTACACAGGGAACAAAATAAGAAATACAATAGATAATTATAACCAAATATTCTATATTGATATCAACAAAGGTAAAAATATCTTCTTCATAAAATCATACATATATATAATCATTTTTAATCTCTGAATATTCACATTCTTCTCATAATTTGGTGCTAAAAGAGGAGACTATTCATATTCTATTCCTTTTGCAAGTCATGGAGGATAGGACAAAATAAACATAGATGATAATTGAACACATAATGCATGAATATTAGAAGAATATCCTGTGCAACATTACTATCTAGTTTCTTCTCGTAAATTTTTAAAAAAATTAAGAATAACTAATGAAAATAGGAGAAAGAAGGATACAAACCCTAATATCATCTAAGGTTAGGGTTTCTTTACAATAATTTAAATTAGATGTAAAATAAATTGAAACACTAATATGAATTTGATTTTAACTAGCTAGGTTATCTAAAAAAATCAAAAAATTAAAAGGATTTATCCTTAAATTTATTACACAAAATTTTGATGAATGCAATCTAGGTTTTTATGTAATATCTAAAGAAAGATGGGTTCACCAAATGATTTAACCTTTTAGGGGTTTATGATGAAAATCTTTTGTTTAAATTAAATGGATGAGATGTCTAAATTAGTTAAATAAATATGAAATAATTAATTACTAATTTCTTTTGTGATTTTGACTTTCTTTGAATTTCTAAAAATAACAATAAATAGGGACAAATATAGACTTATTTGCAAACTGGCTATCATAAATGATCTATGTTTTGAATGTTAATATTTGGGAAATCATCTGTGTTATCAACAAGATTTTTATTTTATTCTACTCACTAGATAGTAGTGCCTAGTATGGATTATAATTCCATATGTGTGTAGTGTCCTCAATGTGGCACTAATTCCCCCTTTTTAAGACTACCCCTATTTTTTGGGAGCACTTACTCTTATGTTTATATGTCCTATTCTTGTGAACATGAAACCTATGTCTTTTTTTGTACCTAAAAAACCTATTTTAAGGTGCAAACCCTAATCCTCCTTGAAAGTATGGCATGGGTAATATTTTTTTTGTGTTATTAAGATTAACTAGACATACTCAACACCCCACTATGTAGAGAATTTCTTACATACCAATACTCTGAAGAGGGATCAAGTCTGATGTAGTTCTTCCACATAGTGATTGATTTATGTGCAAGGGAATGCTAGAATGAAAGTGGCCTTAGATACCTTAAATGTGTTTGAGATTTGAAATTTTTGAAAACTAGGCTTAGGGTTGTTGTAGATGGTAATATGCAAAAAGTAAGGCAGAATAAGGATCAAATACCTTGATTTTTGTCAACTTTGTCTTTCATTTGAACAACTTTTACATCTATTTTCTATCTAGTGAATAAAGGTGGATTAGACTTATATTTATAGGGTTTTGTTGCTTTTTTAGAGAATAAAATGAGATTAGGCCAATCTTATGAGAACACATTTGAAAAAGTATTAATTAGGAATAACTAGGGTTAAGGACAATAACACCTAGTTGGGGACACTAGTGCCATGTAGGTGTAGTATCCTATATGTGTAACTAATGTCCTCTTTATATAATGCTAATAAATTTGAATTAGGATCTGACATGATATTTTTTGAACTAAGTTTGGACTAGTTGTAGGTGACTGTGGTTTACTGAATGACTAGAAAAGTAAGTCTAATTCTCAAGGATAGGTCTATGGCTAGCCTAGGGATAGGTTAACTCAAGTGATACTCTTAGAATCTAATTACCACTTTTAGGTGATTACATTTTGACCCACCCTTTATGATAGTAAACAAAAAAAAATGACTAGTATAAAATAAAAATAATGTTGCCTGGGCTTACCTTGGAAGTGAATCCCATGTAGCTAAGTTTTAGTATGAAAAACTAGTTTTACATATGTGAATCATGGTCCAAAGTAATCACCTATAATGAAACATGAAAAAACTAGTCCTTAAGAGATGATCAAAATCAAGACTATGTTGAAATGAAATTATTGAGTAAAGATAAGTAAATTGAGAGGAAAGTAATGAATATACCTTGTTGGGTACATAAACCAATACATGAACCAAGTGATAACATTTGTGTGTGAGTGTGCATAGTGGTCATATCATTGAATAAATTGAATTGAGTTGATGGATTGTGCAATATTCATATGGGTGGCTCAAGAAACCAATCCAAATTTGAAACCATGATTTCCCCCCTTGCTTAGTGGATCATGATCTCTTTGAATAGATTGGATAAGACTATAAGTATGTTTAAACCTCTCATGTAGGTGCATCAAGAACACAATGAGGCCATTAATCCATCATTTCCCATCTATGGGATGTAGATGCATCTATAATTGTAATACATAAAGTGTTGAAAGTATCTAATTATGTATTCAACTCTATTGCCGCTCAAGTATAATAGGTAGCTTTGGGCCACTCAAGAATGCCAACCAATGTAGATAGAGTAAGGCATGAATCTAGTGATAACCTATAATTTTATATCAATTTTATACAACATAGAGAATGACATGGAGTTTTCCATTATATATGATCAACATGTGTAGCTAAGTGTATGGAAACTAATGTTGTATGTACATGCCCCCAATCTGCTATATGATTATACTAAATCTAAATCAAGCATGTAATAGCTGAACTTAGGTAATTAATCTGAATGTATGAGTTATCATTTTGCATATGATGCTCCTAAATCGAAGAAACTAGTATGAATCTAAGCTGAAATGAATGTATATAAACTAAATATGAGTATAATTTTTAAACATGTGATTGTAGCTATGTAAATATTTATTGTACCTAGTGTGATGGTCTAAATGATCCATACTATCTTGAAGCCAAGGATATTATATATTAGTGTCCTATAGAGGATAGTAGTGCCCTATGGCAATAATGTCTAAATCTAGGTGTTAATGACTGCTTAGTCTAATTTATGAGTGATTTGAGCTAATTAATAAGTCTCTATTTTTTTATGTGTCTACCCTAAATCTGATGTTTTAAATTAAGTCCATGTGCTGAAATATATCTATGAATAGAGGTGGATTAGATTTGTATTTGTAAGGTTTTGTTTATTTTAAAGATAATAAAATGAACTTACACCAACCTTAGGAGGGGTACATGTTTGAAAAAAAAATTGTTAGGAAGAACTAGTGCCAAGGATACTAATGCCAATTTGGGACACTAGAACCATGTGGTTGTAGTGTCTTTAATATGTCATAATTTCATCTTTGTAGACTACTAAGTAATTTGGATTTGGATCTGAGATGACAACTCTAGGACTATGTTTTAATTAGTTGTAGGTGATTGTGGTCTATTGAATGGTTAGAATAGTAAGTGTTGAAAATTTTTGACTTTTAGTAAAATTCTGTCAATCCTTACATTTCTAAACTTTTATAAGTTTTCATATGTCCCATGGGTTTTTTATGTTTGTCTGTCATCTTATCTAGTCTTATGTTAGTCTTTATTGAAGCCTACCTTCCTTGTACTAGTCTAGTCAAACAAAGTCAACCCTAGTCAACTATGGTAAAACATGGTAAAAGGATCAAATTATATTTAAAATATCCTAATATGGTTTTTGAGATGATTTAAGATGTTCACAAATCATAAGATTTTCATTACAATGTTTCATATGTCAAAAATGTCTTTTTGCCATATTTCTAGCTCATTAAATGACATGTATAGACTTTCCAAGCCAAAAAATTGTCACAAAGCTTTTTCTTAACATGGATAAGGTCATGACATGTTAATATCAGTCAAAGGCTAGTCTAAGAAGTAGTTTCATGTAGAAAGAGGCAATTTCTCCATGAAAATAGGCCATTAATGGCACTTGTACATACTTGGTGAGCTCACTTTCAGATTAAAACATGAGAAAGTATCTATTCACCTCCATAAAGTATTTTCCATGTTTGGTGTGTAGATATTTCATCATAAATTTCATCCTTTGATTTTGTTTCTTCTTTTTTGTCCTTGCAAGTTAAGAAAAGTTAATTTAGAATGCTTGGTGTGAGTCATAGAGGTGGAGTTGGAAGAAATGATCTTGGGGATTGAAAGAGGCCTGAGTATATTTTATTTTCATGGAAATAAGTATAAGTTTAATATATTTTCATTTATGAACCAGACATTTTTTTGTGCTTATGCATTTAAGAGGGGTATAGGTTTGCACATGTTTCTTGTTTTCAAAAATCTATGGAGATATATGGTTTTGATGGAGTATTTTATAGTTTTGTTAGGCCCTCTCCATGATGTTTTCATCACCCAAAAATATTTATCTTAAGTTCCTTGATGGAAAACTCCCAAGTTATACTTAGTTTTCAATTTTTCAATCATGGATGTATAGCCTATGTTATGGTGAATTGTAGAAGCTCCATGGAGATGTTTTAGTGTTATTGGATTCATGATAGTTAGGTGATTTCATTGAATTATCTTATGATATAATAGATCAACATCATTTAAATCAAATTTCCTACTTTCCTTGCTCATTACCTTGTCAACAGAATACACACTTACAATTGTCTCATATAGGAGCTTTAGGAGGTTTATATGGTGGTATGGGTGATAAAACACATTGGGAAATTCCTCTTAAGGTTATAAAACTCCCAAAATATCATATCATACATGTCATAAGGGAAAATGTTATATTCAAAGTATATGTTTTCCTTTAAAATATGATAAGATGATATTTGGTCTGTCTATCCCTAAAAATAGAAAACAAAGAGCTCTGTGTTTTTAGATAAAATTGGATCAATTTGGGGAGTGAATTCTTGATAGAACCTAAGAGCCCCATCTAGTATCACTACTATGATTTTATATCCTTACAAAAAATGAAAATTGGAAATCCCAAGAAACATGAGTACTAGGAATCCAAAGTCTTTCTCAAGTACACTAAATTATGTCAATGACATTTGTAGGTTTAAGACCAAAAGGGGAGATATGTTCATCAAGGTTGCAAATTAAACATTGTTTATATGGTTTAGTGTTTTCATTAATTGAGTGGAACACAATATGATTTTAGGTACTATTATATGAGTATTATATGCTTGACCTCAACCCATGATCACTTTTCTCAGTCCGTACATTGTGTAAAGATCCACCTACAATAGGTGTGGTATACCAACTGTTGAATTAACATGAAACCTTGATGAAATATTATAAGTATTTTCAAATAACTAAGAATATCTAACATGTTAGTGAATTCATGGGATAGATATTTCATAGACCTAATATGAGTTTAATGTACTCCCTATACTATAAGCAATCTTAGATTTGTTCATATCCAAAACTACAGGTCAAAAAACATAGGTGTCCCAGTCATAGGAGATAAGACCTAGTCTAGGGTTTTCAAAGTGCATAAAAAGTAAGGGTGAGGTTGAAAATTATATGTGAAAAATATATATATTAATAATATATCTAGCTCTATGATCTCCAAAAAATACAAACAAAAACCCATTTTCACCTATAAGTAACCTTTTGCAAAGAAAAAATTAGTCAGGGTTTGATATGAGTTTTGTTTCAGGTAGGGGTATATGAAAGGTTTGGAAAGATTATTAAATGGTATAATAGGTTAATGACATATATATTTAATTCATGAAGATAAAATTATGCATCTTAAGGGTAAATAACTCTAATATTGAAACACATAGTCCACTTTTGAGTTTCCTATAAGCAATGCCCTCTTGCAAGTATGTCTCATATTTTTATGCCTTTGAGGGGACATAAATTGAAGTTAAGAACTAAATTTTAGTATATTAAATTCTTGGGAAAATTTTAATACACTCAAATAATATGTTTTGAGAACAAAATAATGGAGTATGCCTCTATTATATCTCAGAGGCAGGGTACTTTTACCTTGTATAAAGAGGTAGTTTTGAGGGAAAGGGATGAAATGGTGAACTTTAACCATCAGATATCCCTCAAGATGATTTAAAAATATGAAAAATTTATATTGAAACATGGGAAACCAATATATAGGTTTGGAAATCAAAAAGGTTCTCCTATGCAACAAAGGTTACAATCAACACCACGAGGGATAGTGAAGCCTATTGCTAGGTGAAGAGGGTATTTTCATCTATGTCCTTGATTAAGCATTATATATTGTTTAAGCATGTGTATGAATGTGATTAAAGGTTTTTTAACCATAAAAAATTATGGGAATCCAATAAGAGGTCATTTTGGGCCTAATTTGTAGGTAAGGCCTATTAAACCTAGTTTAGGCCTAGTACTTAGAAGTAGTCCATCAACATTTTGGGGCCAAATCGGAATTGTGATCAGTTGGAACATGTTTTTTGGGAGTAATAACGTGTGTCTAGACTCATGGTTTGTATAAAATATCACCAAGAATCCATTTCTTGGATTGAAATGTACATAAGCCTATGTAGAACACTAAAGGAGATCAAGTGGTCATTTTGTAACGCTTAAAAACTTTCATGAATCTTTGCATGGGACCTCAAGATATTTGGAGATATTATTTAGGGTCCTTATGAATCCCATAGTGTAATTATAAGAAATTTTCAATGTGTATCCTTTATAAATAAAGGCTAAGACCTAAAACTGCTCCAAACCCTCAAAAAACCCTCCATAAGGACCTAATTGGGAAGATGAGGAAAATGAAGTATCTAGAGGGGGTGGAAAGGACATAAAAATTACTGGGGATGATATAAGACTCTCTAAGGATCCTCTCCATGTGACTTAAGTGTACTAAAGTTGTATAGATGGTGCAAAATGGGACTCTTTTGTCTAATTTACGTGTTTTATAGGTGTGATAAGGTTTCAAAAGATAAAATCACCTTTAAGAGGTATATTTAGAGTTTCTATAAGTCTCCATGACCATTTTATAAGGTATATAAACTCTTAAATATGTTTTCTATCTTCTCCATCTCAGCCAGTCTAGTGAGTAGATAATGAACACTTAGTGAAAAACAGGGAAGCTCCAATTGGGAAGCCTTCTAAGGATTGTTTTATGAACTTGATGACTTGGACACTCTTAGATAGTGTCATTCATACTTTATCATAGATCATATTTCATAATTGGAAGGTTTTGGGTTCCAAGTGTGAGAGGTGCATGAGAAGGAGTCATTTTGTAACTATTTGAGATGATTGCTCATGGAGAAAAAGGTTATAAATGGTTTAGGACTTATCTATTCCATGTGGGGGATTGTTTGTAACATCTCCCACTCATATCCATAATTATACCTGACCTTATGTAGTGATGAGGTAATTTTGTGAAAGCAAATGATGAGGGTATTTTCTTATGCCAGTAGAAGGGAATATATGCCACATGTGAAGGATTTAACCAAGTTTTAGATAAATTTGTCCTTTATTATCTTTTTAGACCTATATCATACTATATTACATTAAAATTTAACTTCTTATCCTTGTTTGACAAGTGTCTTAATGACCCTTGAGCTCCCTTTTTCTCTCTCCTCTCATAATTTCTATAAATTCTAGCCTTTTTGGCTATTATATGGATCTCTACACCTGGGTATGGTAAAAACCTACCAAATTTTTTCCTTGAGATAATAAAGATAGTTTTTTACCTCATTAAATAATTCACTAAGTGCATGTAATGGTTGTTGGTCTTGTTTAAGTTTAGTTTTCCTTTCCTTCACATGTTATCCTTCCTAGTGCCTTATGTAGTTTGAGATCTCTCTTTTGTAGGTCACCAAGAAGTGTCAAATCTAGATTTCAAGTGTAGTGAGTAGTATATTCAATAGTGTTTATATAAGTTCTATTTTATAAGTCCTCCTATCCTAGATTACCTTCAAGACCCCATGCTTAAAACATTGATGTGGAAGAGAAAATTATCATTAAATGAAGTATATGTATAGGCTTATTTTGGTTCCAAGTGCATGTTAAATGGTGTGAGTAGAAATAATATTTGGTGTATCACCTTCCTTAGAGTAGATTTAATTTCAGTTATACTTCTCCATTTTCATCCCCCAAAGAGTTAGTATTAGTTTGATCAAAGTGGCACATCAAGGAAAACTAGCCCCAAATCTAGAGATCCACCTCAAAGTTGGGTTACCCATAACCCTAAAGTGGTTCCATTATGCCACTTGAATGAGGAGAGACTTGTCATCTCATCAAGGGGTGAAATTTTAAGTGAAAAAAGTAAGTCTAATGCTCAGTGATAGGTCTATGGTTATCTTAAGGATAGGTTAATTCAAGTGACACTCTTAGCATCTAACTACCACTTTTAGATGACTACTTTTTCCCCTACCCTTTATGATATTAATACAAAAAGGTAAAATGACTAGTATAAAGGAAAAAAAAGCATACATATACTTACCTTGGAAGTGAATCCCATGTAATCAAGTTTGAATATGTGAATTTGGGTCTACATATGTGTAACATGATCCAAATTAATGTCCTACAATGAAACATGGAAAAATCAGTTCTTAATTAAGAGATGATCAAAATTAAAATGCTATGCTAAAATGAAATAACTAAGTAAATATGAGTAAAGAGAGAGGAAAGGATTTAATACACCTTGTTGGGTACGTGAACCAATGCATGAACTTGGTGATAAATTGTGTGTGTGTGTGTGTATAGTGATTATATCATTGAATAAAATGAAATGAGATAATGGCTTGCTCAATCCTCACATAGGTGTCTCAATAACTCAATCTATTTTTGACTCCACCATAGCCCACCCCTACTCGATGCATCTAATCTCTTTGAATGGCTTAGATAATCATGTGTGTCTAACCCTCTCATGTAGGTGGATTAATACCTCAATTAGGCCATGACTCTATCATTTCCCACCTATGTGATGTAAATTAATTTGTAACTTTATTGTTCAAAGTGTTGAAAGTATCTAACTAATTAAATTTAACTCTATATTCAGCTCAATAGATACTCGAGTATATTAATTAGCTTTGATCCACTTGAGAATGCCAACCACTATAGATGGATTAAGTCATGAATATGGTGATAAACTAAAATTTTACATACAATGTATATAGTGTAGAGAATGTCATGGAATTTTGTAGTCCATCTAATCAACCTATGTATAGCTGAGTGTATGGAAACTAGTGTGTTGTACATGTGCCCGCAATATGGTATTTGAGTATACTAAATTTGAATCAAGTATGTAATAGTTAAACTTGTGTAATTGGTCTAAATGTATGAGTGATCATGTCACACATAATGCCCCCAAATTTGAGAAACTTGTATTAATCTAAGATGAAATGAATAAGCTAAATCTAAACATAACTATCAAACATGTGACTATATATATATACATCTATGTATTGTATTTGGTGTACTAGTTTGAATGATCTAGAATGTCTTAAAGTTGGGGCTACTAAATAGTAGTGCTTTGTGGCACTAGTGTCCCAATCTAGGCACTAATGACTTCTTGGTTTGATTTTTGAGTGACCTAAACTAATTGTTGAGTCTATGTTCTATTGTGTCTACCCTAAATTTAATGTCTAAAATTTATCTTGTATGCTAAAATTTATATATGAATAGAGGTGGATTAGACTTATATTTATAGTGTTTTATTGGTTGTTAAAATAATAAAATGAGCTTAGTTTGACCTTAGGATGGGTACAGATTTAAAAAATTATATGGTAGGAAGAGATAGGGATAAGGATAATAGCACCCAATTAGGGACACTAGCACCATGTGAATGTAGTGTCCCAAATGTGGTGGTAATGTCCTCTTTAAAGGATACTAAATAGTTTGGATTGGGATATGATATGATAGTTATAGGACTACATTTTGATTGGCTTTAGGTGACTATGGTTTATTGAATGACTAGAAAATTAAGTTTAATGCTCAAGGATAGGTTTATCGCTAGCCTATGGATATGTTAAATCAAGTTACATTATTAATATCCAATTAATACTATTAGGTGATTACATTTCCCCCCATTTATGCTAGTAATGCATCAAAGTAAAATGATTATTATAAATATAAAAAAACTTACCTATAATTACCTTGGAAGTGAAGCCCATGTATATGAGTTTGAATATGTGAATATGTGTTTGTGTATGTGGAACATGATCCAAAGCAATGTCCTAAAATGAAACATGTAAAAAATAGTCCTTAAGATATTATCAAAAGAAAAATACTTTTCTAAAATGAAATCACTGAATAAAGTTGAGTAATGAGAGAGGAAAAGAATTAATACACCTCATTAGATACATGAACCAATTCATAAACATGGTGATAATCTATGTGTGTGAGTGTGCATAGTGATCATATAATTGAATAACATGAATAGAGATGATGTCTTGCTCAATCCTCGTATGGGTGGCTCAAGAACTCAATCTAATTTTGACTCCATCATAGTGCACCCTTACTTGGTTGATCCTGATCTCTATAAATAGTTTGGATAAGATTGTAAGTATGTTTAATCCTCTCATGTAGGTGGATCAATAACTCAAGTAGGAAATGACTCCATCATTTCCCCTTGTGTGAAGTAGATGCATATATAACTATAATTCCCAAAGTGTTTAAATTATCTAATTTATTAATTATAATTATGTATTTAGCTCCAAGGCCACTCAATTATATTACACAACTCTAGGCCACTCAAGAATGCCAACTACTACAAATAGAATAAGGCATGAATCTGGTAAAAACCTAGAATGTGATATCAAGTGTATATATCATAGAGAATGACATGGATTTTTCCATCCCATCTGATCAACCTATTTGAAGTTAATTATATGGAAACCAGTGTGTTTCACACATGCCCCCAATCTAGTAACTTAGTATACTAAATCTGAATCAAGTATGTAATAGCTAAATTTTTGTAATTGATTTGAATGTATGAATGATCATGATTCACATGATGCTCCCAAATCTAAGTAACTAGTATGAATATAAGCTAAAATTAATGTATCTGATCTAAATCTAAAAATATTTACCAAAAATATGACTATATATGTACAAATTTATAGTGTGCCTAGTATACTGGTCTAAATGATCTAGACTATCCTAAAATTAGGGATACTAGATAGTAGCTCCCTATAGTGTATAATAGAATGTTGTGGCACTAATGTCCCAATATATGTGTTAATGACTACCCAATCTAATTTTTGAGTGATTTGGATGAATTTTGAATCTTTATTTAATTCTATGTTTGCCTGAAGTTTGATGTCTAAAACTAAGTCTGTGTGTTGAGATGTATTTGTAAAAAAAAAATAGGAGCCTAATCTTTATGATAAACCCATGTGAATGCCCCCTATTTTTAGGGTATTTGTGAAACTTATGTAATAACTACCCTCTAAATAAGTAGCTCTAAACATAACATTAGAATGAAAATGACCTTGAGCATAAATATGAAATTCAATATGTATGTTGTAATCTAACATTACATAATGGTGTAAATATATAGATATAATCAATGTATATATCATCAAATTTTGACTAACTACCTAGGTGGATATAATATTATTTCCATAAAGGATCCCAACTAGGATAGGTAGATGCATGAGATCCTTCATGGCATCAAAAATTTGTGTGTGTGTGTGTGTAATAGGTAAATACAAGTGTTATTTTGTAGAGGCATACACAAAAGTATACATACATGGACATGAGGCACAAAAAAGATTAGCCAAGGGGCCATAATATAAGGGACATGGGCACATATCACTAAATAAGAGAATGAAGACATATAAGGACATGTTCAAATGTCCACATACACAAACAACAAGTAATTTGGCATATATCCACATAGAAGGATATGTTTAAATGTATGAATACAGAAGTAGGAAAGCACACACAATGGACATGGGCACATGTCAAAGTCATACAAATAGAGAAGTGGCATGGAAGATAAATAACAATGACATATTCAAATTCCCTCGAATATGGAATAAGCATAGGAAATAAAATCAATTCTAACCAAGGAACTAGACATGAAAACATGTATAACTATGTAGTACAAATCTATACAGATGTTAGGATGCATATATAATAAGTCTAACTAGTGATAGTTAAAAAAATATATGAGAAATGAGGATAAATGATCAACATCAAAATAAATAAATGCTTAACTAGAATGTATAGTATATAAAGATAAAAGATGGTTATAAGAACTATGTAAGAGATGCCCCCAAGTGGGCAAATGTATCAAATGTATAAACCTGGATCAGTGTAAATGCCCCCAATTGGTAGATGATATTTATTCTGGATTAGTGTAGTGGACCTAAGTCTTATATATAATATACAAACACTTAATAAAAAAAAGTTAATCATATGTGTATGATAATACTAACTATATAATTATAGTTATCAAATTGAAATATATGACAAGTAGTAGAAATGTAAACATAATAATGCATAAAATCTGTAAAAAATTATATTTTTGAAATATTTGAAATTTTTTTTATTTGTATATGTTATATTATTTTTGTGTTTTCTAAGTATAATCTATGTATAATCAAATAAAAATAAACTATGTACAAGGAGTGAGAGAGAGATAAAGAAGCATGTACAAGGGTAGGAACCATAATAACCAATGAATCTTATGGGAGACTCATCATCAATGTGATATATGTCAAAGAGGGGAACTATGATCATGTGAATAGTGTGAAAGGGAAACTACAATCCCATGATTTGGTGTGTTGTATAATCCGAATCTAAAGATACCTAAGTAGTGACGATATGATGTTGTGTCACTAATTATGATGTCCTATGAACTGTAGGGGTCTTAGGGACCCATCAAGTAGAAGTATAAGTTATAGGTGATGTAGGTGACCTATGTTGAGAACCCTTAGAACCTAATATAACTTATCTTAGTGTAAATTTATTAGAGTAAGGTCCTTTATAATTTTTAGTGTATCTTTATTTCAATGGTCTTTCTAATAATGGTATCTATGGGAGAGTATGCATATGTGTAGATATCATAGAAGTAGACCTATCTCACTCTAAGGACTCTAGTAAACATTTTTATGTAGTAATAGGAGTTTTACACTCTATTATAACTAATAACTATGATATATATATATATATATATATATATATATATATATATATATATATATATATATATATATATATATATATATATATATATATATATATATATATATGGTTAAAGTTGAAATAGTTTTGGTTTTAGAACTATAGCTAAAAACTATGTTGGAACCATCTGTGGGATGGGAAGAGGATACTCATATGGGACATCATCAATCTTAATGACCTAGTTATTTTTTATATATTTTAAGAATAAATTTACTATATATGGAATGCCTTAGATATATTTTAACCATGACCTTCCCAATAATATATCAAATACACCTACACTAGGTACTATTAAGAACTGAGTGGCTATGTGTGCTAGTATAACTTGTAATGAAAGCACAATCTCCCTGATGGAGATTTAGATGTGGCCATTAAAACCAATAATGACTATATCTTTGGGTAATATATCCCACTATATGTATCCCAAGTTTTGTAAGTGTGCCATAGTGTACATGCTTATGATTGACCCATTTTCAACCATAACATTATGAAAAGGATGGTGGTTTATATATGCTCATGGAAATCTATGTCATCATCCACAATCTCCTACTATAAATTTATTATAATTGGTCTATATGGAAATATAGTGTAATACATACCAATAATTTTATGTAGCGGATGTGTCTAATTTGTAATTGTGTGATAGGAATATGGTGGTGGTTGATCTTGGTATATATAATGAACACTTGATTTGTCACTGCCTCATTAGATATATTATTTAGAAAAGGATATAAAAATATATTTAGTGTCATTAACTCTATTTTTTGTTTTATTAAACCTATGGGTGTGCCCACATCAATAATGTTAGCCTTAATGAGATCTTGTATATTGTGCTTCAAGACTTTAGGATAATGTATATGTTTGTCATGTGGCCTAGTGCCTTATGATAGTCTTAGAATGCATTTTAATCATAAATATTTAGAAGAGGATATGTCATATCAACCTCTTTAATATGAGGGAGAGATATGACATTGAATTTCAATAGTTGTTTTATAATTCATGCTAGTGATTTTGGAAGATTAATAAAGAATATGCACTGATGATCTGATAAAAATAATCTAAGATAAGGCTATGAAGCTATGTTAACTATGTAATTTTGATCACTTTTGTTTTTTGTGCCCTTAATCTTATATGGAGGTTTTTTTGTACTCTTAATATTTGAATCTCATCCATTTGTGTACTTGAGTTTGCCCATTATTAGGATTTTACCCTCTCTTTATTTAACTATGTTGCACATATTTGTAAATGTGGGAAAATTCTTAAATAAGATATATTCATGTAGTGTTGGTAATATAATCTATTTAAATATATATTTAAGTTCTTTGTCTACTAAGGGGCTAGTAAATTTTGATAGTATTATCTTGTATTGTAAGACATAATCGACTATGGGATCTTTTAACTTCTACTTTAACTATGCCACATATACTTATGATATATTATCATTTATGTTGATAGAGAAGTGTGATAGGAACATGTTAGATAAAGGATTGATTGTTTTGATAGATTGATTTATAAAATCATAGAACCACTATAGGGTATTATCCTTGAGACTGCATAGAATCAACTTTGAAATAATCTAATTATTAGACACATATTCTGAGCATACTACATGAAAGGCTATGAGGTGATGCTCTAAGTCACCCTTTCCATCATATAATTTGAGATTGGGTGCCATGAAATTGGATGGAAAAAGAGTTTCCACTATGTGATGTGCCAAAGGTTTATGAATGAGAATGTTGTAATTCAAGGAAAGTAAAGGCTTAGTTGTTCCCTACTCAAGATGTAACACCTTAATTAGTAGAGTAACAACCTCTTGAATAAGAGATTATACATCTAGAGTAAAAAAAATAGCCATAAGTGGTGTATCTATCATAATGGTTAAATAACAATCTTAGGTTATGATATCTATGTTTGTTGAGTGTACCCCAGTGAAGGCATAAAAACATCATTAATTAGAGGGGTTGAAGATTGACCATTGTTTGTCTTTTGGATTTCCTCTTGAATAATGTTTACGAAATCATGTTGGATATCCTTATGTTTGGACACAAAGTATTGTAATTTATTCTTATCTATTTCATCAAATTCTATATTAAATTCTACCATTGTAGGTTGAAAGGTAGGAAAACAAGTTTTGTATATTTTGAACCTTTTGAGAATAGTAATTTATGAAAGTTTATAAAATTTAAATATAGTAGAAAATATGATATTTTTGGATTTAAAATTTGAGTATAGATAAAAAGGATACAAACTCTAAGTGGGTCTAGGGTTAGGTTTTTTAATCTAAGGTTTCTTTGTAACAATATGAATTTTATGTAAAATAAATTGAACCCCTAATGTAAAATTGATTTTACTTATCTATGTTATAATAAATAAAACTATAAAATTATAAGTATGAAGCCCTAAATATGTGAATTTTTTTTGATAAATTTAAGATAGGGTTTGATGCAATATTTGAAGTAAGATGGGTTCACCAAATGATTTAACCTTTTAGTTTTTTACAATGAAAATCCTATGTTAGATTAAAGGGTTGATATGTCTAAATTAGATAAATAATAACAATAATTAAGTACTATTTTTTTGTGATTTTGACCTTTTTAAATTTCTAAAAATAGTGATAAATATGGATATATAAATACTTGTCTAAAAACTAACTATTACAAATGATCTAGGTTCTAAAAGTTGAGATATGGGAAGTAGTGTTGGTCATCTATAGGATTCTAGTTTTCATCTACTCATTGTAATACATCACCTAGTATGGATAGTATAATAATAATATGTAGTGTCATCATGTGGTGCTAATGTCCCTTTTTAAATATTGTTTCTATTTTTTGGGAGCATATGTGCATGTGTATGTATGTCTTGTTCCTATGTACATGAAAACTATAGCTCTTTTTTTTGCCTAGAAAACCTGATTTAAGGTGCAAACCTTAATCCTCCTTATAAGTATGGCATGAGATTTTTTTTTTTTTTTTTTGTGTTATTAGGATGGATTGGACATCTTCCACACCCCATTGTGTATATATTTTCCTACATACCAATACTTTGAAGAGGGATGCTACCTAATGCAGTTCTTACACCTAGTGCTTGATATATGTGTAAGTGAATGCTAGAATGAGAGTGGCCTTGGATGCCATAAATGTGCTTGATTTTATAAATATTAGAAAATTTATCTTAGGACTAATATAGATAGTATTATTCATAAATTAGGGTAGAATAGGGATCAAATACCTTGATTTTGTTTATCTGTCTTTAATTTTAATAGATGTTGCATTTATTTTCCATTTACTGAATAGAGGTGGATTAGACTTGTATTTATAGGGTCTTATTTATTATGTAGATAATAAAATGAACTTAGGTTGACCTTAAAAGGGCACATGTTTTAAAATATATATTTTGGGAAGAGCTAGAGATAATAATAGTAGCACCCAATTGGGGACACTAGTGCCATGTGGCTATATTGTCCCAAATGTGGCACTAATGTCCTCTTTGAAAAATATTAAGAAAATTACATTAGGATATAAGATGATAGTTATAGGACTATGTTTTTACTATCTATAGGTGATTATGGTATACTTAATGACTATAAAATTAAGTATAATGCTCAATGATAGGTATATAGATATCCTAGGGATACATTAACTCAAGTGACACTCTTAGCAACTAATTACCACTTTTAGGTGATTGCATTTGACCCCATTTATGCTTATAATGAAACAAAGTGAAATGAATAGTATAAAGGAAAACAAAGAATACCTAGACTTACCCTAAAATTTAAGCCAATTTAGTCTAATTTGAATATGTGAATCTAGGTCTATGTATGTGGAGCATGATCTAAAGTAATTTCCTACAATGAAACATGCCAAAATTAGTCCTTACTTAAGATATTATCAAAATTAAAAGACTATGCTAAAATTAAATAACTAATTAAAGTTGAGTGAATATAAAGGAAATGAATGAATACACCTCATTGTGTACATAAACCAATACATGAACATAGTGAAACCTATGTGTGTGAGTGTGCATAGTGATCATGGCATTGAATAACTTGAACTAAGTTTATGGCTTGCTCAAACATCATATGGGTGGATCAAGAACTCAATTTGGTATTGAATCCATCAGATCCCACCCATGCTCAACATATCTTGATATCTATGAATATCTTGGATAAGAGTATAAGTGTTTTTAATCCTCTCATGTAGGTGGATCAAGAACTCAAGTAGGCTATGACTTCATCATTACCCATTTTGTGAAGTAGAGGCATCTATAACTATAATTTGTAAAGTACTAATAGTATCTAACTAAGTAAATATAGTTGTGTATTTAGTTTTATAGCCACTTAGGTATATTGGGTGGTTTTAGGCCACTTGGGAATGCAAACCACTATAGATAGAATAGGGCATGAATCTGGTGACAACCTAAAATTTGATTTTAGGTGTATACAACATAGAGAATGGCATAGAGTTTATCATTCTATATAATAAACCTATTTGATACTGAGTATATGGAATCTAATGTGTTGTGAAATTTCCCCCATTCTAGTATCAAGTATACTAAATCTAAATCAAGTATGTAATAGTAAAATCAATGTAGTTGATCTGAATGTATGAACAATATAACCTAAAACAAGATCACATCCACATTAAGGATCAAGACACACTACCTCCACTTAATGATAATGATATAATTATTAACAAGGATGAGGTATTATAAGACTTTAGGTATAGAATTTAAGAACAACCCCATGATCATGCATAGATTGTATAAGCCATATTAAAAATCAAGAATAATACAAAAAATGGTCACTCTTTAACCCCTCCAGTTAATTATATTGTTATAGATTTAGTGGTGCCCATACAACCAATTAGGATATCATCACAAAAGATTTTTATTTGACCATCAGTGATAGCTACACCAATTATGGTTAGTTATTCTTCTCCATATGTACAATCCATTATGCAAGAGGTTCTTAGTCTATAATATATGATGTTAAATCTTGAGTACCAAGTAGCTAAGTCATCACATGCCTTGGATTTAATTGGCACATCAAATAATGGTAATTCATGTATTATCTAGTTTCATGGCACTGAAACTCACATTATATGATGTCAAGGGTGGCCCATAGAATCACCTTAGAGTCTTTGTTGTAGCATGCTTAGACTATGTGTCCAATGATTGGCTTTTTATGAAGTTATTTACATGCAATCTCAAGGATTATCCCCTATAGTGGTTCTATGATTTTCTAAATCAATCTATAATTGCATTTAATCCTTTAGTTGACATGTTCTTATCACACCTATCTATCAACATTAGTGATAAGATATCTTAGGCACAAGTGGCATAGTTAAATCAAAAGTTAAATGAGCTCATAGATGATTACATCTTATGATACAAGATAATACTATCAAAATTGACTAGCCTCATGGTAGATGAAGATATTCAAGATATATTAAAATAGAGTCTATTCCCATCACTACAAGGAGCTATCTTATTCAAGAAGTTTCACATATTTATAAATATGTGCCACATAGTTAAGAAAAGAGAGGTTGAGATCCTATCAAAGGGAAAAATCAAGTACACAAATGGATCATATTCAACTATTAAGAGTACAATCAAACCTCCATATAATGTTAGGGCCATAAAAAAAAAAAAACAATCAAAATGGCTTTAGCACCTTCTCTAATATTAGTTTTATTAGTTCCTTAGTGTAGAGTCTTCACTAATCTTCCAGAGTCATGAACTAGAGTTATAAAAAAACTATTGAGGTTTAATGTCATATCTCTCCCTCCCATTAAGGAGTTTTATATGACATGATCTCTTCCAAAGATTTATGATTCAAATGCATAATATGAGTATCATAAGGCACTAGGACACATGATAAATAAATGCACTAGTGTGAAGCATAAGTTATAATATCACATTAAGGATAACATTATTGATGTGGGCACTATATGAGATGAAAAATACATCATTTCCATAAATCAATCTTGGATCATATGGGATATATCACACCTACACCTCAAATTGGGGAGAATACAACTGTTAAGTGGGATCATGACCAATGTGAGGATCTGTTAGAACTGACTAGGGAATCATTTGTCACAACACACCATGTGAGATAGGGTTCCAAATCCTATAGTCTAATGCAATCACATAAAAACACTAAAAGAGTCCTATTATTTAATATTTCACTAATATAATAACAATAAAATTAAATCTAATATAGTGTACACCAAATACCAAAGCTTGTGGCACAAGGTGAGGGTTAGAAATAAAAGAAATAAACAACCAAACTAAACATGTATAAAAGACATATATTCATGTCAATGTATATGAAATCCTAACACATGGAAGATAAGAGTAAATATGCTATATCTATCTACTCTTACAAAGGGAGAATAAATTTAGGAATACTTACTTTTAAAGATGAGCCAACTAAGCCTCAATCTCCCCCTTGCCTAAGGTGTTTTGAAAGAGATTTTTGTGTTATGTATGAAATTGAAAATACATCATGTCCATAAATAAATCCTAGATTAGATGGGATAGATCACACCTTCACTTATAACTAGGGAGCATATAATTGTTAAGAGAGAATATGACCAATGTGAGGATATATTAGACCTAATTAGGGGATCATTTATCACAACACACTGTGTGAGATAGGGTTCCAAAGCCTATAGTCTAACATATTTAAATAAAGACCCTAAAAGAGTCCTATGATTTGATATTTCACTAATATAATAACAATAAAAATAAATCTAATCTAGTGCACACTAAATCTTATGGAAAAATGTGGGGGTTAAAACAAAATAAATAAACAACTAAACTAAACATTTATAGAAAACATATACTCATGTCAATGTATATAAAATCATAATACATGGAAGAGAAGAATAAATATGCTCTATCTATCTACTCTTGCAAAGGAGGAATAAATTTAGGAATACTTACCTTTGAATATGAACTCATTAAGCCTCAATCTCACCCTTGGCCAAGGTGATTCACAATAGATTATCATGATATGTAAGGATAACTAAGATAGATCAGCTCTAGGATACACAACCTATCCAAGCATCCAAAATATGAGATCATAGTTCTAAAAAAATTATTGAACCCTAAATCTTTATTCCCCAAGTAGAATGGTCAAGAGGCAGATATTTATTCACACATCTTTAATTAATTCTTTACTCTTATTGAAATGGAGGTAAATGACCTTGTATATATAGTACTATCTTAATGTAAATTTTTTTGGGAAGATCAGTTATGATAGGTTGACATAGCACATTTTTGGGGCTAACTCTCTAAGTCTGTGAGAGTCAGCCATGATGCCAATAAGCCAAAAGAGAGAAAAAGTCCCTAGACTATACTAGGTTGACCTAGTCGACCTAGTACAACTGATAGGTTAAAAGGGTGATAAGGTAAGAAATGAAGGATAAAACATAGAAAGTGATGTAAATAGGTATAAATAATAATAATAATAATAATAATAATAATAATAATAATAATAATAATAATAATAATAATAATAATAATAATAATAATAAGCTTGGGTTCAATGGTTTTAAGATCCTAGATTGTGGATGGTAAGTGGCAAAAGTAATGACAATCTTATGAAAAATTGATGGTCTACCCACCCCTTTCTCAGTGCACCCCTTAAGGCATCCACTTGGAGAGATTGAGACTCTATAAGTTTCTTAAAGATACAAAGTGTTAGTAATAAATAAAAGTTAAAAATATTATGTATATACATATACCCCAATCAAAACTCATCATGTGTCATGTAAGTGCAACACGGGGTGGTGCTTCAAAAGAAAACATGATAACACATAATTTTGATGCTAAGTATGGTGTAGTAAGTAGTAAATAAAATAAATGAATTAATTATATTTAGAAACACATACCTTTAACTTACCTTAATATCATAGATAAATAATCAAACTATATGAAATGAAGGTGTCTAATATAAAGTACACTAGGCAAACTTATAGTAGTTAGTGCAAAAAAATAACCAAGAATCAAAAAAAAATTGAAGATAGGCATTGGACAGTGTAAAATAATCTTGACATCATCATGATTTTAATAAATTTTATGTTTTTCAAAATGGATGAGTAGAAAAAATATAGAGGTAAAACAAGGAATTTGCCTAAATATAAATAAAAGTATTAAGTTGTTGAAAAGTGGTTTTAAATAGGGAAAAAGATAATGTAATATCCCTTCGAATATAAAAACAAAAGCTCTGAATTGCTTATCTGAATTTCTGCAAAATATCTTCAATTAGATAAATAAAACACAGTATAAGCTCTTATTTATTTTCTCATAAGCTTAAAATAGAGATCCTCTGTCAAGTATACAAAAAATTATCGAAAGTACGGCCTGAATAGCCTGAATATTCCATAAACTGGAAAAGAATTCCGAATCTGGTTCATCTCGGCCTACCGTGTAAAACACACAGTCGCTGATGCCGGTTATACTGCCGTCATCGGTCGATCTGCAGTCGTTACTCCGCCGATGTCGGTAGTATGTCAACCGATGTCGGTCTCTGTAAGTATCTGTTCGCCGATGTTGGTACCTGTACTTCCTGTTGATGCGTACGGATTTTCACGGATCTGTACGGAATTCGTACAGCTGCTGATATAACACACCCTGTATGCTTGATCCTGATCTATAGAATTATGGGCTAGTATAAAAGATCTATATCTGGATAATTCTTGAATCAAAACCCCAAAATAAAGAAAATACCTGTAAACCCTTGTGATAGCTTTTGAGTGAAGTTATCTCTCAAATACCTGTAATACTATGATAAATTTTGGGTGAAGTTATCTCTCAATTCGGCAATAGATCGGCTGATCTTTCACAACCTCTGAATCACACACAATGAAGAGTTGACGTTCTTCAATGCAATTGGAATCCTGGAACCCTTGGCTCAGTCTTCACAGAAGAATTTCTTAACAAGAATCAATATCAATAATAAACATGAATATCAACTCTCTCTCATGAGAGATTCTTATACACCTCCAAACATGTGCTTGCTAAAATTAGACTCCCTTAAATTA
The DNA here is from genome assembly GCA_037957365.1 of Torreya grandis. Taxonomy (NCBI): domain Eukaryota; kingdom Viridiplantae; phylum Streptophyta; class Pinopsida; order Cupressales; family Taxaceae; genus Torreya; species Torreya grandis. Next base: position 1,772,192 of record JARHVA010001372.1, read on the forward strand.
GACTTCCTTAAATTAGAACTAGGGTCTTAAAATTAGACCAAGTCTTAATTTAGAATTTGCTTCCTCAAATTAGACCAAATCATTAATAATTAATAATTAATTAATAATTAATTAATAATTAATTAAAATTAGTTCAAATAATTAATATTTGATTAAATCAATCAAATATTAATATCTCCCTTAATTCATGCCCAAAAGAGCCTGAACGAATTCCAACCCATCTCTATCAAGACCCTCTATCCATCCTATCAGCCTACGAGGGTCGCATAATAGGCTAATCATTCACTCGAAAATATGTCAACTAGAAGGGGACATGACAGTCCGCCCCTCCTGAAATTGCTTGCCCTCAAGCAATCTCAACTCTGGATGCTATAGAATATCTTCGCTTTCCCATGTCGCATCCTCAACTGGCAGATCTTTCCACTTTACCAAATATTCCCTGATAGTCCGTCGACACAACTGTCTCTCTCTAGATTCCAAGATGGACTCAGGTACTAAGATCAATTTTCCCTCATCATCTAAGGGAGGTAAAACTGTAGAAGGTATCACACGGTGTCCTAACGCCTTTTTGAGGCGTGATACATGAAAGACATTGTGTACCTTGCTTTCTATAAGAAGCTCTAGCTCATAAGCTATCTCTCCAACGCGTCTCAGGATCTGGAAAGGACCGTAGTAACGTGGCTTAAGCTTCTCTGCCCCACTCTTCTTAAGAGTAGACTGTCGGTAAGGCTACAGCATAAGATAGACCATGTCACCTACCTCAAAAGATCTCTCGGTCCTCCGCTAATCTGCATACTGCCTCTGTTGATTCTGCGCCTTAGTAATATTCTCCTTGAGAGTCCTCATAATATCCTGACTCTCCTGCAATAGGTCCCCAGCACTTGGCACTCTACTGTCACTCAGTAGCAAATCTAGAAAACTCGGTGCCTCATACCCGTACAATGCCATAAAAGGAGACATCTGAATGGTCATGTGGAAAGTTATATTATAGCAATACTCGCACAGATGAATCCACTTGACCCAAGCTTTTTGCTGCCTTGCAATGTAGTTCTTGAGGTAGCCCTCCACCCATTTGTTCACTATTTCCATCTGTCCATCAGTCTGCGGGTGGTATCTGGTGTTAGGTGTAAGCTCGGTCCCACAAAGTCGAAACACCTCCTACCAGAAGTGACTCAAGAACCGACTATCCCTGTCGCTCACTATGCTCTGAGGTAATCCATGCAGTCGGAATACCTCTCAGAAGAAAACCTCTGCTACTTGTGTAGCTGTATGTGTGGTGGTAATTAGGAAGAAGTGAGCATACTTCGTTAACCGATCCACAACTACATATATGCAATCTCGTCCTTGGGCTTTAGGCAAGCCCATAATGAAATCCATCGATAAACACTCCCACTTCCTGTCAGGAATTGGAAGTTGCTGCAACAATCCTGTTGGGTACGTGTTCTCCTGCTTATTCTGCTGGCAAACAGGGCACTCACATACATACTGAAGAACATCTGCTTTGAGGCCTTTCCATGTAAATCTCTCCCTAACATGTCGGTAAGTCTTAAAATATCCGGGATGTCCTGCAGTAGGTATATCATGAAAAGCTCGCATGATAATGTTCTTCATCGATGATCTTGGGATCAAATAAACCCTGTTCTTGTAAATGATCAAGTCATTCACAAGAGTATATCTGGTGTCAACCGTCGATCCCTCAACAATGCTAGATGCCCATGTATCCTTGGCATACTCTGCCACAATCATATGTCGCCAATCCTCTGTAATGTGGACCATGGTACTTAAATACGGCCTACGTGAAAGAGCATCGGCCACAACATTCTGGGTGCCCTTGATGAAAGAGATGTCAAAGTCATATGCCTGTATTTTACTCACCCACTTCTGCTGACGATCATTGAGATCTTGCTGCCCCAAGAAATGTCTCAAACTGTTGTGGTCTATTTTGATGCAAAATTTGCTGCCCACTAGATATTGCCTAAATTTTGCCAAGGCATGCATGATAGCAAGCATCTCCTTATCATAAATGCTGTACAGTCTCTCTGGTCCTTTGAGCTTATGACTCTCATATACTATGGGGTGCTTGTCTTGCATAAGCACCACTCCAATGCCCTCGCCTGAGGCATCGCACTGAAGCTCGAACGGCTTCAAAAAATCAGGTAGTGCCAGAACTGGGCACATAGTCATCAACTCCTTAAACCTTTCGAAACACTCCTGTGCTTCAGGTGTCCAACAAAAGGCACCCTTTTTAGTCAAATCTGTCATGGGAGCTGCATGTCATGAATAACCATTCATGAACCTCCGGTAAAAACCACACAAACCTAGGAATCCCCTTAGCTGTGTTAGGTTTGCTGGAATAGGCCAATCTATGATGGCGCGGATCTTCTCAGGATCCATCCACACTCCCCCTGCACTGATAATATGACCCAAGTATAACAATTCAGTCATCCCCAAATCACATTTGGACTCCTTGGCGTACAAGGATTCCCTCTCCAAGATGCTGAGTACAGTCTCCAGATGAGCCAAATGCTCCTGCCAAGTCTACTGTATAAAAGAATGTCATCAAAAAAAACAAGTACAAACCTCCTCAGCAGTGAATGGAAGACTCTATTCATGGTGGACTGAAATGTTGTTGGCGCATTAGTGAGCCCGAATGGCATCACTATAAACTCGTAGTGTCCACTATGGCAACGGAAAGCTGTCTTCTCCATGTCCTGCTCGCGAACTCTGATCTGATGGTAGCCTGATCTTAAGTCTATCTTCGTGAAGTAATGCACACCATGGAGCTCGTCAATAAGCTCTTCAATACGTGGTATAGGATACCTGTTCTTAATGGTCCTCTTATTTAGGGCTCTGTAGTCAATGCACATTCATAGGGTACCATCCTTCTTCTTCACTAGAACAACTGAAGAAGCAAACGGTGATTTGCTTGGCCAAATATGACCCATAGCCAGTAACTCCTTAATTGTTTTTTCGATCTCATCCTTCAACCACTTAGGATGTCGATAAGGAGTAATCATAATGGGCTTAGCCCCCTCCTCAAGCTCAATAATATGCTCAATGCCCCTGTCTGGAGGTCTCCCTGGTGAAATGTCACTAAAGACCTTATCATGCTTGACTCTCAATTGCTGAATGTCCGGATGGTACTCGGTCTTTTGTTGTCCCTCCTGCATTGGTGCCAATGTGCACTCGGCAACCCACTCTACCATATCATGCCGCATGAGCCTCTCCATCCGATGTAAAGAAATGGTTTTGATGTTGCTGTCCCGTATTGCTTTAAGAATGTGAGTCTTCCCATCTACATCAAAACGGATCTCCATATCTTTAAGACTAAGAGTGACTACCTCAAGGGAATGAAGCCACTTCATGCCCAAAACCAAATCTATATCCCCCATGTTGACTACATAATAATCAGCCTTGAACTCATAGTTGTTCAAGCGCAATGGGAGATCTCTGATCATTCGCTCACACTGGAGGGTGTAACCGTCAGCTACCTTAACTCTAATGCCCCCGAACTCTTCTGTGGTGAGTCCACGCTTCTCCACAAATCTAGTATCAATGAAATTATGTGTGGCTCCTATGTCAAGAAGGGTAATGACCCTCTGTCCTACCAAAACTCCCCAGAGTCTAAATGATCCCTCGTGCTGGATGCTAGATAGACGTGCTTCCTGAATCTGGAGCTCTGACTCTACCTCTACCCTAGGCTCTGAAGCTTCAGCCTCTGGCTCCTTGGAACAATCGTGATGTTTGGAATCTTCTAATTCCTCATCCTCATAATAGGCCCACATTAACCGATTTGCTTTGCCCTTAGGTCTCAAAGGACAATCATGATTAGCATCATATGGACCTTTACAGTAAAAACAAAGCTTCTTCCTTTGCAGATCATTAAGAGCCTCTCTATCCAAAGGTGGTGCTGCTGGATTGGCCCTTGAATCATTCTTAACACTTGATTTATCTATGTTGAAGCCTGGTCTTTCTCTATTCCTGTTGGAGCCCTTACTGTCCCTGGATGAAGAAGTACCTCTGGAGTTAGATCTACTAGATGGGGCTGCCATCTCCATACTACGCACCTTCTTCATAGCTTCCTGTAAGGAAGGAGGATCAAAGCCTTTGACCCAACCTCTCAGTGGTTCTGTCAATCCCTCCATGAAGAGTACTACTAGTTGCCTCTCTGAAATGTCAGGAACCATGACTGATAACTTCTAGAAGTCACCAATGTATGACTCTAGACTGCCGCTTTGGTGCAACTATGCCAACTCTCAGAAATAGGACTCTGGATCCCTCCTATCAAAATGCTCCACCAGCCTGTCCACAAACTCCTGATAAGAAGTGATCTGATCATGATGGAGTGTCACCATCCCATGGTGCCACCAATCGTGAGCTACTCCCTCAAGATGTAGTGTCGCATATCTGATAGCATCTTCCTCACCCATCGGTCGCAATGTGAGAAATGTATCTAGCTTACTAACCCAGGCCTGTGCTGTCACCTTACCACTACCGTCAAATGTCGCTAATGTGAGCCTGCTCGTAGCATGCTTTAGATCATTGTTATGGGGTCTTGGTCTCCCATTCTGTCGACCTCGGTAATGTTCTTTCCTCTGTGTGAGGAATCGGTCAAAAGTAATCATCTCCCTGACCATAGGTGGTAATGACTCCCACTCTTCAGTCACTGCCCTAAGTGTGTCTGTAAATGCCTCCTCATGCTCCTCACCTGCTATCACCTCCTCTACTTCTTGTCTCACAAAGATAGGCCTAGTAGGCCTATTCACTGTATGAGAAATAGTCCCATGGCCTCTCTGTGATCCTGCAACACTCCTGACATCTTCACGGTGTGGGGAATGTCTCCTCGGAGAACCCAATCTTGGCAGTGCTGCTGCCAACTGCTGTAATACCTGGTTATTCTGCCTTTGCCCTTCTTGTAGTTCTCTAAGAGTAAGTAAAACCTCTGGATCATCTTGATCTCTCGGATGGTGAGGAATATGGGCCCTACCAATATCATCACCCATGTCTTCCAGCAGTTGTTCTAGAACTTGAGTACCTTCAAGCAAAGCTCTACTGCGCGTGAAATACCCGTGTGGTCCCAACCCTTGTGGCTGCATAAGATCTGTCAAACCCTCAGGATGGCAGGATTTAGCTCTGATACCACTGTAATATCCCTTCTAATATCAAAACAAAAGCTCTAAATTGCTTATCTAAATTTTTGAAAAATATCTTCAATTAGATAAATAAAACATAGTATAAGCTCTTATTTATTTGCTCATAAGCTTACAATAGAGATCCTCTGTCAAGTATACAAAAAATTATCGAAAGTACGGCCTGAATAGCCTGAATATTCTGTAAACTAGAAAAGAATTCTGAATCTGGTTCGTCTCGCCCTGCCGTGTAAAACACACAGTCACCGACACCGGTTATACTGCCATCGTCGGTCTATCTACAGTCGTTACTCTGCCGATGTCGGTAGTATGTCGACCGATGTCGGTCTCTGTAAGTATCTGTTCACTAATGTTGGTACCTGTACTTCCTGTTGATGCGTACAGATTTTCATGGATCTGTACGGAATTCATACGGCCACTGATATAACACACCCTGTATGCTTGATCCTGATCTGTAGAATTATGGGCTAGTACAAAAGATCTATATCTGGATAATTCTTGAATCAAAACCCCAAAATAAAGAAAATACCTATAAACCCTTGTGATAGCTTCTGAGTGAAGTTATCTCTCAAATACCTGTAATACTATGATAACTTTTGGGTGAAGTTATCTCTCAATTCGGCAATAGATCAGCTGATCTTTCACAACCTCTGAATCGCACACAATGAAGAGTTGACGTTCTTCAATGCAATTGGAATCCTGGAACCCTTGGCTCAGTCTTCACAGAATAATTTCTTAACATGAATCAATATCAATAATAAGCATGAATATCAACTCTCTCTCATGAGAGATTCTTATACACCTCCAAAGGTGTGCTTGCTAAAATTAGACTCCCTTAAATTAGACTTCCTTAAATTAGAACTAGGGTCTTAAAATTAGACCAAGTCTTATTTTAGAATTTGCTTCCTCAAATTAGACCAAATCATTAATAATTTATAATTAATTAATAATTAATAATTAATTAATAATTAATTAAAATTAGTTCAAATAATTAATATTTGATTAAATCAATCAAATATTAATATCTCCCTTAATTCATGCCCGAAAGAGCCCGAATGAATTCCAACCCATCTCTATCAAGACCCTCTATCCATCCTATCAGCCTACGAGGGTCGCATAATAGGCTAATCATCCGCTCGAAAATATGTCAACTAGAAGGGGACATGACAGATAATTCATTTTGAATTTTGAATTTTTAAAGAGATAAAAGAGAGATCTGAGACCAAACAAGGAAAATATGGTGAGGTAACAATAGGCTATATGAGGAGGACACCCAGAGGTAGCAATAGGTGTACTACATATATGCAGCTATGGATCTCAAACTAATTTTTAAAACTTGTACTCAATTAAGTGAATTTTAGATAGAATTTATTTTTAATCATTTATATATGTTAAAATTGAATAAAATTAGATTCTAAGGGTGTAAAATAGGAAGATGGGAAATGGGTTGGAAGGGTTTAACAAGAAAATGAGAAGAATGCACTTTTTTGAAACAAAATGTATCGGGTCGACACATAAAATATACTAGGTCAACCTATTAGGATGAAATAGGGTAAAATCCGTATGGTTAACCCAGAAGTTATGGGTTGACCTAGTGTAATCTATAGGCTCAAAAGGTAAAATAGAGTGAGATACTAGTCTATAAGGGCCAAAATGAAAACTCAAAACCAAGGAAGGGAAAATAAGAGGGTGTACTTGGAATTTTAAGTTAATTATGACAAAAATAGGAAAATTTTGGTCAAACTAGGTTGACCAAAGAACCTGAATAAGCATAAAATAGTGGGTAGAAAGCTGAAAGAGGGATAGAATGGCCCAAAATGACCAAAGGAGGGAAAGAGAGACCAAGCAAACTAGAGATAGGATAAAATAAATAAGGCAAAAGAAATTAGGCTTATTTTTTAATTAGAATTATAAAAATAATGTGTAAATAATGTATTGTGATTATGCATGGCATGGAGGAACTAATACATCATTTATTATTTCTTAGTTATAGAGACAATCAAGATTATGGAGGTTGGTGGGTGTGTCTTGGTTACTAGATTTATTAGAGAGATTGAAAACTAGAGATTGAGCTTGACTGGTAGCCATAGGTCTAGGAGGTATATCTAAGATGTATAAGATCCCCATCAAAATGAATAAAGTCAACAAGAGTCATGTTCTTGGGATGGTAGGAATGAATGACTAACACCTTTAGATGGGAGGTGGATGGGGATATGATAGAGGTGGGTATCACATTATAAGATGCCCATGCCATCTTTAAGCTACCCATAGTAGGAGCACTAGTGACCATAGGGGTAACAAATAGCTTAGAGGAGAGAAGAGCCTTAGAAATGTGGGTTACAAGCTTAGAGATGATATTGAGAGGATAGAGAGTTAGTATGGATGACATGTATATATCACAAATTCTAGATCTTTGAAAAGTGATGATAGGCCTTATGACATAGTGGGTGTTCTATCACAAGTTGGATGGCAAGGTACCAATATTCATGGTAACCTTGAGTAGGATGATGTTGAATAAGGGAATATTATATGATCTAGGTTTTATCATTTGGCTCCATCTCTTACATGATCTATTCAAGATAATACTTATAAGGCAAAAGACTATGGGACTGATCATACTATTGATAGCATGGATATATGAGAGATTTCTCATGTATCAACTAGCTAGATTACCACATGTAGTTGATGATGAGTTACCTCAAGTGTAAATATGGAAATAAGAATAGATAGCACAAGATATGCCTCACGTGTCAATGTTATAGTTGATGTGATGTGTAAACATCATGTGGTAGCCATATGGGCACATAAAAGCTACATGAGTAAGCTGGCACATATTTTCACCAACACTATAGAGGAGAGAGGTGATTAAACACTATATGTGGTGGAAAGAGGCACATATAGTGGCATAAGTAATAGGATAGATGGGCCTACCTCATCTAGTGACACTAATATTGATGCTTGACCAATGGGCTCATCATGTGAAGGAGCCAGAAGGGAGGAGAGGAATCAAACTAATGATAATGATACTGACATTGAGGCCATATTAGGACCAACCATGGACTAGTCAAGCATGATTAGTAGTAGAGGAGGATGTATACAAGAAAGATATACCAAATGTACGACTACCATCCTTGCAGTGAGATGAGTAGTAGCCACCAAGGACATAATGGCAAAAAAAATAGGAGGGAGTGGAGACTATAGACATCCTAGATGATCCCATAGATGCACTAGAGAAGATGATATAAAGACCACTCAAATGGAGGTTGAGATGGACATGAGCCATGATAATTAGGTTGGAGCTAAGGAGGTGACCTATCAAGGAGGTACTTAGAGGCTGTATAAATAAGGAGACTGTACTAGGTGATCCTCTAAATGATGATATCATAGGAGATGAGACATAAATAGGTATGAATGTGGTTTAATTATTTATTAAGTTTTTATTTGGTAGTAGAGAGATATAGATAGATATTATGAGATATAAAAGTGATCTAATATCCATTTGGTGTGATTCTACAAGTGTACCTAAGGATTAGGAATAGAGGTGGGGGTCCCGATTGAGGGAATTACTCTATGAAATCCTAAATTAGACTCTAAAACCATATAACCCCATGACACTATAGGATCTAAGTGTACAATCTACCCAACTCAAGTGATCTAGTTTAGATTAGCTAGCAAGGTAGTGAGGTAGATACAAGTACAAAGAAAGGGTACAACCACCAATAGAGATAGGTGTAAGTGAGAGAAAATCTTGGTAATCCTTTGTATATGAGAGATCTATGTATATAAATATAATGGCATAGATGACATAGACATATATAGTGATATAAACTCAGTTGACATAGGCACATATAATGACCTAGGCTGAGTTGGTGTAGGCATAGGTGTAGATAACATTATTATAATGATAAGAAGAGGGATTGAGATCTTAGACTACCTTTTTATATTGTATAATTTAGAGGAGTTATACTGAGGCCTTGGTAAGTATCATGGATAGGCCATGAGATAGATAGGATGGAGCTCATCCTAGTGTTAAGGCTTTGTATATAGTTGTATATGTTGTAGCAAAGTCATGATATATATATGATGTATCATTTTTGGCTTATTGGTGTTGGTTATGTGTGTCGTCTTCATGGCTTTTGTGTTTTTTCATTATGGTTGAGGTTGTGGATGCTTTGTATATATTTCTTTTTAGCACATGTAATTAGCGTTATTTTATATTCTATAGGAAATATATGTGGTGTTGTTTCCTTTCTAGTATTATGGAGTATACAAGCATGGTTAGAAAGAAATAGGTGAAAAAGGACTTGGAAAAATATAATCAAACAAATAAATTTAGTACATGTTAGTTCAAGTTAGAAAATGTGTAATAACAAAAAATGACTAAGTATAAAGATCCAAGAAAAATGGTAAACAAGATGGTAAAAGGGGATTTGTTTTTAAACCAATGTAAAATATTTTTGTACCCAATTAAAACAAGTACAATCATACTAAATATCATGTTGGAAAGTATGAAAAAAAAATTAATAAAATGGAAGGTATGTAAAAGGGCACAAATGGTAATAAAAATGAAGTCAATCAATTATACTATTTCATGATAGGAAGTACAAAAGAAAAACAAAATTTGAAAAAAAATGGTTTGAAATTTATCTTACTAAGTCAAGCTAGGAAGTATGAGAAATTCAATAAATTATGGTAATATTACATACACTCAAAAAATAAGAAAATAAAAGGAGAAATAAAAATGATGTAAGCATAAAACATACTAAATATCAAGATGGGAAGCATGTGAATGATGTGTAACCTCATAATCAATTGAATCTTATCTCTTATTTGACAGATATAATTTTGGATGGTGACTTGTTTATTGGAAAGAATTTGTGAGGAGGGTTGGGTCCTATCCTAGGTCTTACACTACAAATCAAAAAATAAAATCCCAAGGGGTACCAAATCAAGATTGGTAAGAATAAGGATAAGTAATCATAAATAAAGGATGTGGGTAATAGGATGAAAAATGGTAATTTGTGAAGGATGTTGGGTCTTATACATAGTATTACAAAGTAAATCACAAATGAAATCCCATGGGGAATGATCATTAAGCAAAATAACATTTCCCAAGAGTAAATATGAAGGAAAGGGAATGAAAAATGGAGTGTAAGAAGCAATACTTAGGTGTCTTATGAGAAGACCTTAGGAGGCAAGAGGCATACTAAGGACATGAAAATACACTAAGGGACTAATGGTCATCTCTATACAAAGGAAACCTTCTTGATATAGACACAAATATTTGTAGGCAAATAAGTATGCTACTAATATCAACTCATGATGGTAGATTGGTGTAAAAAAAAGTAAAATGGACCTACCTTCTCATGATGTGTTCCTTGCTCCTCTAGACCCCTTACAGAGCCATCGATCTACTATGAATATTGAGTATTTATGTGATAAATTAGTTAGCATTAAAATATTTATTTATTCTCCTCTTCTAATCTACTAGCCCACTGCACCCCAAAGGATTTCATCTCTAACATGAGGCCAAATGTGGAGTTTGAGTTTTGACTAGAAGAAGGGGATGTTCTTTGAATCATGTATTTTAGTGTGATTAGACTTTTAAGAATATTCAATATTTTTTCCTTTTGATATCATTTCCTTATTTTTGAATGATTTGGATTTTAAATTTATTTTGAAGGATTTTTAAGATTCCTCCTCCATATAGATTTGGTATGAAAAATCATGAGAGAGATAGTGGTATACATGAATGAGATGTAGGCTAAGGCTAAGTAAAGATAAGTGACCCAAGACAAAAGATTGACTAGAAAAATTATGCTTGAGAATGAAATTATCATGTGATATCAAGTCTCAACCATGCATATGATTAGTTTAAAGAAAAAGTAAGAAGGGAAAAAGGAAATCCAAAGGAATATCAATGAAAGGAAATAGTAATGAGAAAGATTGTTTGTGAACTGATCGCATGGTAATAGCATATAGTAATCTAAGGGAAGAAGGTAAATGTAACCAAGTCACCATGATAACTATCTATGAAAAATAAAGATAAGAAATAAAACAATCATGAAGATACAAGGGAAAAGTTTTGAGAAAAACTCTAAAGGAAAAGAAAACAATGATAAGAAAAAAGACAAGTATATGTGGATTGAAAAAAAAGATAACATAAGCTAACTATAGTACAAAAAGAAGGAGAAACATGATATAAGATAATAAATAATTTGACATAATGTAAAATGATATAATCAAAATATAAATAATATTAGAGCACATGCCCAACCTAAATAAAACTGAGGAAGTACCATGCATTTTCTCATAAATACTACTAAATCTATCCACACACATTATCCAATACATCAAATAAGTATCTACGAATCTATAATCTAACTACTACTAAGGTCTCATCAATCTTTAGTGAAAATTAGGCAAATAATTATTTTCAAATCTTTTCAAATAAAAAAGTAAGAATGCTCAAAGAATGATGTTGAGGAGGAATGTTAGGCAAAGGATAGTCAGAAGAATGCATGAAAAAATGATCTAAGGGAGAAGAATGAATCACATGTGGATAAGGATACATAGGTGAAGGAATCATGGGTGGAGAAAGATACATAGTTGATGGAAGGTATATAGGTGAAGGAATCATAGGTGGAGGCATAGAAGGTGTTGAAGGGACCATAAGAGGTGGAGCCATGGGAGAGAAGGAGGAGCCATCTTGTGGGAATGACCTGTGGGAAGAATGGTGTGAGGTCCAAAGATGGCTACAAGGTGATCTATAAGATGTTGAATAATGTGGCAATGATCATTGTGATGCATGCATCATAGGTGCCATATATAATATACCTCACCATACTTAGGTAAGTATTCAGGAAGTATCTTTGGGGAGGTATGGCTTTGTCAAATGATGGGGAAGAAGGATAAAAGGTATCAAGGTATTGTCACAACTTATGAAAATGGGTGGAATAGTGATTATTTATCCTGTAGAAGTAATAGATAAGTTTGTGAGTGGTTTTAGGAGCACTCATGGAAAGAGGTGAAATAGGAGAAAAAATAGCTAAAGATTACTCATCAACCCATTTGGTGGGCAAAGTAGCCATCATAGGAAATGAAAGCAAACCATCATCAATAAAGGGTAATGATGGGGAAAGAGTGGAAATAGTCTCAACGAGAGGAACACTAGGAGGAAAAATAGGAGAGGAAATAGTTTCAAATAGAGTGGAAAAAGGAATAGGCTTAACTATAGTTGTCCCTACTAAAGGAGGGCTGGGATTGACAAAATTTATAAGGAGGACTACCCTATGTGTGGTGAAGTGAAAATGTCTAGTCATAACATAATGCAAGAGCATGGTCTTAAGTGTATCCTCAAAGACTAGAAGTATTGGTACCATCTCTACCTTATGATAAAGAGGAAAAATGAAATAATTAAGAACTATAAATGAAACAGAAAGATGAGATGCATGAAAAGACTCAAGTAAAGAAGAGAGGTAATGAACAATCTCAACATCTTAGGCTTGGACAAGGCTGCCTAAAATAGGTTCATCTAAATAATAACCATCATCATAATCTAGAGTATGAAGATTAATGACATAGGTCAAGATGTCCTTGTCATTAGAATAAGTTTAGTGAATAGAGTGCCTAGTCTTGGTTAAGACTATGGGAATGCCATCACAAGGAAACTTGCAAGAATGAGGCTTCAAGGAAGTAGGAGGCTATGAATAAGATGAGGAGAGAGATCTTAAGTTTTTATCTTTAAGTTAATCTTATCAAGCTCATTGTCATAAAATTATAGAAGGTTGGGAGGAATGCTACCATAGAGCTTAAGATGCTCATTGTAACCTCTAGTTGATTTGATAGGAAAGTTGAAAAATTGTGACTGATGGAATCAAACACTAGGCAAAGGTTCAAGATTAGGAATATTGAAGACACCATGATATTATAATTATTCAAAATTCTAAGGGTTAGTGTCTCCTTGAATCATGTAAATGGTTCCATTGTGAGGAAATTTAACACATTGTCAAGTGAAATATGTGACAACTCACATATGATGAGTCAACAACCTACTAATCAAGATGTTATATGAAAGGGGTAAGTTGAATACCATCACCTTCACATGAATGATGATAGGTGGGATGGTAATGGGAAGACATACACACCATAACAAATTCATTTTATTTTTATTGTATCCTTGGCATGTGTTATGTGTAGACTTGAGATTACATTTAGAATACCCAAGAGTCTTAATGAAATCAAGGGAAGTGACATAGGTGTTAGAACCCTCATTGATCAAGGCATGATTAACTTGGATATCACATATTTGGACATTAATAAATAATGAAGGATCATCTACATCAATCAAGATATCATCCATAATCATAGATGTGATAGGAAATCATAAAAAAATAGAAGTTTTTAGAGTTTTATCAACATTAATTGACATCTCTCCACATTGTCGTAAGATATTATCTTTAGATCCAGATAAAGTAGCCTCTTATCCTGATAGAGGAGGGTGAGAGATATTCATCTTGAATAAGAGTTGCATAAGGTGGTTTCTATTATGTGGATATATCTACATGAGTTCAAGAAAAGGGATTTGGGAAGGAAGATTAGTAATTTACGCAATGGGATCCCACTCATCATAACCCATAAGAATAATATTAGATACAGGTGCATAATGTTTAAGGTCTTTAGAAGGTAGATCCAAATAGAGTTGAAACTTATGTCGATAATAATGAGAACGTTGAGAAGAAGTTTATAAATCATTTAGTGATGAAAAATTAGCTAATTTAGATTGATCTTGAAATTTAGAAGAAGTATTAGTAGAACCTGGATTGTCATTAGTATTGGAAGATTGTGTGAGATAAGTAGAAATAGTATGAGATGTGTCATCTAATGGAGAATCATAAATTCAATCATCAAAATAAATAATATATTCTTACCCTAACTCATTCAAATGAGTTTTAAAATAATCTTGGATAACATGATATGTATTATGGGAAGGAGGAGTGTAGATACATTGTGAATCAATAAAATCCACCACTCTTCATATATTAGTCATGCTAACCACATTATCTTTGGAATTTGGTTCAACAAGACTTTATATGTTATTGGTGGAAGAAGTGGGCTTGTATTGAATTTTTTGGATTGGTTGATGATTAGGTAAGGGTTCTTTATAGATAGCTAAATTAGTGTTTTCTTGATTTAAGGCTTAATTTTTATCATAGTCTTTGAAAGTAATCTCATAAGTTTGTTGATGCTTATGAATAATGGAATCATGATCAAAATTTGGTCCAAGAAGAAAGTCTATGGCTAGATTGTGAATCTATCTACAAGTCTCATGAGAGTGACCCCACCTATCATGAAACTAAAAAAATTTATTAGAATAAGACCATGATTTCATAGGTTAAGTAGGGTAAATATCTTGAGGGAGAGGCCTAGTCAGATGTTTAAGCAATTTAGCTAAGGATAAAGGCTTATGAACATTAATGTTGTTTATTGAGAAATAAGGATTAGTGTATTATTGAGAAGGAGTGGATTTTGAAGAAGGGGTAGGATTGACAAATTAAACATTGTGAATGGTGTCATATGAATCGGTACCACCATCATTGGTAATATTGTAGTTTTGGTTATTAACTAATAGGAAAGGGCCCATAGAAGATTGGGGTGACTTGAGTTGATGCATGAGGAATTATTATCTTTTGGCTTGATCAATAGCTTCTTCCAAGGTATATGGAGAAAGGGTATGAACTTGATATTGTAATTTAGGAAGTAAAGAATTCGTAAAGAGATGAAAGAGATTATCCTCTGCTATTTTATGTTCACATTTATTTTACAAAGTCTTCCATTGCTTAAAAAAGGCTTGGGTAGTTTCATTTGCATTTTGTTTATAATTAATGAAATGGGCCAAAGTGTTACCTGAAAGATCACTAGTTTGAAATTATTATACTAAATAATTTACTAAGTCTTCCAAAATAGCGATAGAATCTATTCTAGGCTTATTATACCAATCCAAGGCATCACTTATGAGATTTTTGACTAGTATTTTGGTAGAGGCAATTGATGAAATGGGCCAAAGTGTTCTCTAGAAGATCACTAGTTTGAAATTATTGAATAAATTCATTTACTAAGTCCTCTAAACTAGTGATAGAGTGTGTTATAAATTGATGATACCAATCCAAGGCATCACTCCTAAGGATTTTAGATAAGAGTTTGGTAGTGGAAAAGGTATTTAACTTGACCCAATCCTTGTAAATATTTCCAAATGTCTTGTGGTGATAGGTAAGATCGGATGATCCATTGTAATAAATTGTAGGTATTATACCTTCAATGTCAATGTTAGTAATTTGGGTGGTAAGAGGTTCATTTTGTAAATGATTGATGACTTTGTTGACTAAAGGAAGATAAGGAATGAGATTAACTTGAGAATATTGAAGAGGAAGATGAGGAAAACTCTGGTTATGTGTGCCCCAAGCCATTGGATGAGGATTGGATTGAAGATTAATAAGGTGGTTTTGCATTATCATAATTTGATTGATATTATGAGCTTGGAATGTGTTCATTTGATTGAGAGTTTGAAACTATAGTTGATGATTTTTATTAGTATTGTTATAAGAATTATTATTGGTGTTTGTGTTGGTGTTAATGGCTTCGGTACCACTATTAGAGTTGGTGTGAGATTGAGAAGAGCTATGAGAATTTGAGGCACTAGTGGAAAATTTTTCTTGTGAAGTAAAATATGGACTAGTAAATGGTTGAGAAGAACAAGCACTAAAAACATGAGTGCCTTGGGTAGAAAATGATGAACTAGTGGAACGATTAAGGATACTGTATCTTATAAGAGGCCCACTAGATGTAGACCCTACCATGTTAATTGAGATACTTGGCATCAAGGTAGAAGAAGTTAAATAAGAAGATGTCATAACATAAGGAGTCAAGATTGAAATAAGAGGTTGAGAATCAAAGAAATTGGTACACCCAAATCCAATTGAGAAAGTTGTAGTCGGAGAATGAGGTTCTTTAACTTGATGGCTAATCATGAAGTTATAGATGGTGGAAGGATCCTTCCCTCTATGTTGAGGAATTATATGATAAATAAAAGAATTTTTAAAGTATACTCTAACTCAAGATGATACTCTAAGATAAGATGAGGTTTTATTTACAAAGGGGTATGAGAAGGAGTCCCATAGTCCTTCGTGCAAGTTACAATATGAATATTAATAGCATTCATGAAAGGATCCTTACTTTGTCTATGGGATACCCTATTAGGATTGGTGAATTTGATCATGTTTATTGACTAAAATTTAGTTTTGTCACCAAATATAAATTCCATGATGAAAGGAAAAGAAGCAAGATGAGAAAGCAAAGAATCAAAAAGTGACTGACATAGTACTAGGTTGACTTGGTCAACCTAGTGCAAAATAGGGACTATAAACTATACTAGGTCTATAAAATCAACCTAATTTAATGAACATTGACTAGTATAAAAAGGTAAAGGTGTTTTAAATAGTAATAGGCTAACTAGGTTGACCTATCATAGTGTACAAGGGCTAAAAAAGATACTAGGTCAGCAAGGTCAACCCTAAATAATAGCTAAGGAAGAAAAGAAAGATTCATAACAAGCTATGAATTAAATAAGGATAATTGCATGTAATAAATTATTAAGTAATAAAATGGAAATAAATAGTCAATTGAATTAATGTTGGCTAATCCAATTGATGTACATAAATAAAAATATTTCACTAACACTAGTTAATGCAAGATTTTGCACACGTAATTGATCAAAGAGTAGGTAAACAACTTGAAATTAAATCTACATACTTGATAAACCTAGAATTTTTATTAGATTATTAAGAATGATCAACCTAAGGGGATGAAAGGGACTATAGTGGTAATGATACAAGCTTGGTTTTGGGGCCTACCCCCTCACTTCACACACCACACTGATAAGGGTGTCAAGTGCTTAGCAAAAACATACCATTAACCATGATTTATACTTGACTAGAGCATCAAGTCATCTTCCCCCTTGGTGATGCAATCCAAGTAGGTTGGCCTAGATAATCAAATTTTTAAATTATTTTTGATGTTTATGTATTTTGGCCATGTGTTCAAATGAATAGAAATAGTGAAACTAAATGATTAATTAAAAATCCCCTAATTAGACAATGTGAGCTATTATAAGCATCAAAACAACTAAAAAGAAATATATGATTAACATATATGGTTTATTCCAACTTTGAAACAAGGTATAGTTGAGAAACTATATGGAAAGTCATATAAAATAGGGTCGATAGGGTCAAACCTATACTATGAAAGCAAAGTCTAAAATGAACTAGGTCAATTAGGTTGACCTAGTTATTTTAAGAAACATAAAACACAGAACTAGGTCCTTAGTGTCGATCTAGTTGATTGTGTCAGGATAGTTTTGAAGACTAAGAACTATGAAATGAATGTATAGAAACAAAAATATATAGAGGAATAAAAACCTCACCTAAATTGTTTAAAGATGATAATAGAGAATATTATTGATCAATAACCTTGGATAAAAATGTCAAAAACCTACAAACTAGGTCAAGATGGTTGACTAATCAATACATTAACTCATTGAAAAAGTGTTAAAAATGCACTAGGTCAACATAGTTGACCAAGTATGCTAGACTAGAAGCCTAGAAACTATGAAAAACCTATACAACATCGATTTGGTTGATCTAGTTATCTAAAAATAATTCTTCAAGTTTTAAAACCTCTATTAGGTTGAGTTGGTCAAGACAATTACCTATTCCAACAAACCTGGACATAGAGATAAATAAACTAGGTCGATAGGGTTGATCCATCATAATAAAGATATGATTAAAATAATGATGAATATAAATGAAATAAGTAAAATAAATACTATAAGGGTTAGTTTCATGGCAAGTTCACCAGAATGTATGTAATAAAAAATGCATCCTATCCTTAAATCAATCTTGGATCAGATGGGATAAATTACACCTACATTTTTTATTCGGAAGCATATAATTGTTAAGCAAGAGCATAACCAATGTGAGGATTAACTAGACCCTATTAGGGGATCACTTGTCACAACACACTATGTCAGATAGGGTTCCAAATCCTATAGTCAAACACAATCGCATAACTTGAAAAGAGTCTTATGATTGAATATTTCACTAATCTAATAATGAAAAAAGTAAATCTAATCTAGTGCACACCAAATTTTGTGTCACAAAGTGGGGGTTAGAAACAAAAAAATAAAAAACTAAACTAAACATGTATAGAAGACATATAATCATGTCGATGTATACATAATAATAATACATTAAAGAGAATAATACATAAGTTCTATCTATCTACTCTTACAAAGGAGGAATAAAGCTAGGAATACTTACCTTTTAAGATGAACCCACCAAGCCTCAATCTCCCCCTTGGCCAAGGTACTTCACAAGAGATTATCATGGTATATAAGGATAAATAAGGTAAATCATCTATAGGCTATACAACCTATCAAAGCATCCAAAATACTTATCCACAAGATGATATTGGAAATCCAAAGAAAGTATTGAACACTAAAGCTTTATTCCTCAAGTAGAATGACCAATAGGTAGATGTTTGTTTTCACTTATTCACTTAATTATTCACTCTTTTTGTAATGGAGGTATATGACCTTGTCTATATAGTAGTATCTTAATATATAAACTTTTGAGAATGTTGACTATGCTAGGTTGACCTAGTAGACCTATCACATTTTTGGGTCTAACTCTCTACGTATGTGTTAGGTTAGCTAAGAGACCAATAATCCAAAAGAGAAAAAAAATACCTAAATTGTACTAGGTTAACTTGGTCAGCCTAGCACAACCAACATGTCAAAAGGGTTCTAAGGAAATAAATGAAAGATAAAACATAACAAGTGATGGGAATAGGTAGAAATAAGAAGAATAATATTGGGTTCAATGGTTTCAAGAGGCTAGAGTGTGGATGGTAAGTAGCAAAAGGAATGACAATATTATGAAGCATCAATGGTCTACTCACCACTTTCCCAATTCACCCTTAAAGTCATTCACTTAGATAAATTAAGACATGATAGGTTCTTGCAAAATATAAATTGTTAGTAATCAATAAAAGTTAAAAATATTATGTGTATATAGGTACAACCATAGAGGTCTAAAAATAAAAAATAGAGTCAAAGGCATTAAATATATTTTTAGATCCTTTCACTAAGCATATAAATAATGAGGTAGGATCACATCAAGTGTTCACTATACATACTGGGATCATACACCACCAGATTCCTCTTGCATAGTTACAGAGGAGACACATTCAGTGCATACCATTATTGGCATGTATCACACTATAGTTCTACCTATACCACTTATCACATATTTAGATTAGGATATTGTGTATGATGACACAAATTTACATGCACTCTTCATATGAGCATATATAGATCACCATTATATTCATAGTGTTATGCTTAATGATGGGCCAAGCATAAGCATGTGCACCATAACACTCTTACAATATTTGGGTTATATACAATGGAATATATTCCCCATAGATTTAGTCATTCATGGTTTTTGTGGCCGCATCTAGATCTCCATTGGGGATATTTTGCTTCCATTATAGATTGAACCAGCACACAACCACTCAATGGCTAATAATACCTAACATGGGTGTATTCAATATGTTATTAGGTAGGCCATGGTTACAAAATCTCTAATCCATCCCATGTATAATAAAATTATTCTTGAAGTGTATACATTTTAATCATGTGGTTAATATTGAGGGCGTCCCATATGAGTATCCTCTTCCTAAACCATAGGTAGTTTTAGTATAGCTTACAACTATATTTCTAAAATTAACACTAGTTATAGTTCCAACAATACCAGATATTACATGGTTATCTATTATATTAGACAATACAAATCATATGGATACATCATAGTGTTCATTAGAGCAGGTAATGTCTACTTTTATAGTATATACATGTACACATACTCTCCCATAGAGACCATTACATCATAGACATGTCACAAATTATAGAGGACCTTCATCTACTCAGTTTACACTAAGATTAATTATATTATGGTGATGAGGTTTTCATCATAAGGAACCTACATCACCTATAACTTCAAATTATACCTGATGGGTCCCTAAGACCCC
Organism: Torreya grandis; assembly: GCA_037957365.1. Classification (NCBI taxonomy): domain Eukaryota; kingdom Viridiplantae; phylum Streptophyta; class Pinopsida; order Cupressales; family Taxaceae; genus Torreya; species Torreya grandis. The sequence goes on from JARHVA010001372.1 coordinate 1,792,486, forward strand.
TACAATTCATAGGGATCACAGTCATTGCCACAATATCATATCATCACTACTCAGGCAACTTTAGATTTAGTTTATACAACACAATAGATCATAAGCTCATAATTTCCTTTTAAAACTACATGCATGATCACATTTACACTCTTTGACATAGTTCATGGTGATGGTGATTCTCCCATGAGACTCATTGTTAGTATGGTTCCTACCCTTGTACATACTTGTTTCTATATCTCATTCCTTATACATAGTTTATTTTGATTTGTTTGTATATAATTTATACTCGAAAAATTCAAAAATAATTTAACATGTCAAAATACAAAAGCATTCAAATATTTTAAAAATAATTTTTTTCCAAATTGTATGAATTTTTATGTTTGAATTTCTACTACTTTCTAGATATTACATATTTATATCTATCCTAGTATAGTCAATTTTATCATACACATATATATCACTTGTTCTTGTCAAGTGCTTGCAGATTATATATAGGACTCAGGTCCACTACACTAATCCAAACTACCTATAACCTATCCATTTGTGTCATTTACACTAATATAGGTTTATAAATTTTGTAAATCTACCAAATTGGGGGCATCTCCTACATAGTTTATATAACCAAGCTTTATCTTTACATACTATACATTTGAGTTATGCATTGATTTATCTTGATGTTGATCATTACTCCTCATTTCTCATATTTTTTACAACTATCACTAGTTAAACTTAGTGTATATTCATCCTATCATATACTTATATTGTTGAAGTATGTTCTTATTGTTGGTGTTCTTGCATAAATTTTTTCATTGATGTCAAGATTAATATGGATGTTACTAATGTCAAAGTCAAAGTTGATGTCATGCATGGTGAAGTGGTATGCAAAAAATAGTCTAATGACAAGAGAGAATTTGAAGGAAACCTATTATCTCTCTATTTATAAAAAAATTGAAGGCAACCAAGTAATTCTTATGAGGTTGATGGCATGTCAAGGTCAAGCTCAAGATACAAGGTAAGCATACTTTTGAGCACTAGTCTTAATGAGCATTGTCACATCATAATCATTTATATGAAGATGGTGGCTTATTAGGATGGATAAACAAATGTATGGGTGGATTTTTAAGGAATTACAATCTTTCATATGAATTTTTGAAACACTCAATAAACTTTTAAGTTAAACCTTCAGGGGTAAGGTCTTAAGCCTAGGTATATAATCAGACTAGTCCTAGACTCTACCTAACCTTTTGACGAGCCTTGAGGTGCCATAAAGATATATGAAGGATTAATATAAGTGGTAGATCATATGATAATATTTTTTAAACTATTTATAAATGTGTATAAGGTATATAATGTTTCAAATGAGGTTTCAAGGTCATTTCTTGGCTTAGTCTTTGCATGAAGAGACCTACTAGAAAGGCTTAGGCTTGATAACATGTTGAGGTGAGCAGTCTAAGGATTATAAGAATAATATTGGTAGTATGTGAGCATGATATGAGGTTTTATTAAATTATTATGAGGTTTTTATATAATTTAAAGAGATTTCAAGGTGGTTTCAAGGTCCAAGTGTAACTTACAAGTTTAGGCCTAGTAAGCACAAAGACATAGTGTAGCCTAATGAGGGGTATAATTCAATTTCCAATGTACCAAAGATCATGAAAGGATTATCAGAGGCATGAGAGGTTTATTAAAGTTTTTTTTACCAAGTTTTACATTAAATTCTAAATGATAAATCATGAAATTTTGTTTTGAGGTTTTCTATGTAAACAAAATGAGGTATTGTAGACCTGAGAAGGATTTTCTTATGCTCATTGGAATGTGAAACATTTGGAAAAGGATCCATGTAATTAATTATAGTTAGGGAAGGTTATTATATTAAATTTCATTTCATTTTTTTTGGGTTGAGGGCCTAAGATTTATGAACGATTGTTAAGAATGGAAGATAGTCTAAACCCTCTCTAAAACCCTAATAGTGACATGATATCAAAGATATGATTAAAAAATGATAATAATGGTCTGATTTACCTAATATTATTATTTTAGGTCATATTAAACTCTCTTATTTACCTTCAAGTGGCATTGGTCTATCAAAAGAGTGAGTGGAAGCTACCTGAAACCCTTTATTTCTCAGATTTTTAATGTAGTAGGCATGGTTGACCAAGTCAAAGCATGAAAATGATAAGAGGATGATGTGTGAGACATATATTTTATGATAATTTAAGTTTTTTAGTAGGTTATAGAATTTAAATATGCTAAATTGATCATAGAATTTGGCATGTTACTAAAAAGGCCTAGTGAGGAAGATAATGAGAAAACCAAGCATAAGTGTGAATGAGATTAGGGATGGATCCAGATTAATGGATTTATATTTCAAGACCTATAAAACATATCCATAATGGAGATAATTTTTTATTAATCTTGTGTATGCCATAAAGTTGATTCATTCTAACTTATCTAGCACAATGAGGTTTGTGTAGGGTGAAGACATGAGATTGGTCTGGAAGACTAATATTAATATTAAAACTTGTAATATATGTATTTAAATATGTTATAAGTATGATAAAGGATAATATAAACAAATTTTAAATTAATATAATTTTTCACATAGGTGTTTTATGTCTTGTTTTCCATGACTGTGTTTTAAAGTATTCAAGTAATTTTTTATGTGTTAGTGAGAATGATGTTCCTGAGTCATTTTGCATTGAGTTGAAGAATAAAATGAAAATGAAGTTTTTATATATGTATGATATGTTCATTTTAATATATTTTTATTCATGATAAACTCTTATTAAATTTTTAAAAGTCAAAGGTTCTAGACTGGGTTTTGAATCCTATTTGTAGTTCTAAGTGAGCATATGAAAGTGGTCTATTTGAGGTCTTTTGCCCTATATGGTGAATTATAATGGACATGATGATAACCTTGAGATAATTTAGGTTATATACATGTTATTTATTTATTTTTTAATGTTTAAAATTTTATTTTATACTTGTTGACATGAAAATTTATCATGAGGACCAATCAGATGCTTATCATCAATAGTCATGGGATAAAGTCCCTCTCCTATTAACAAGTGGAGATAACTTTATTGAAAACCAAAAAAATCCATAAATAAAGTATTTAAAAAAAATTATACTTACATATGTATATAAGAGGGCCACTTGGTTCTTATTGGAAATAATGTTTCAAATATTTCCCACTAAAGGGCAATAGTAGATGGGTTTCATCATGATACGTTAGTCAAAAAGTATTTTCACCGTAAAATTCCTTGAATTGAATGGTCTTATCCAAAGTGAATAAAAATTACCTTTAATCCTTTTTGGTTATTTTTTATTATCCAAAAGTAGAACTAAATCTTCTATTTGTAATTCTCTTTTCTTAACTTTTTTTTTCAAAGAGAACTTTGACACGAGCCTGATGTTTTGTGATCCTATCAACTACCGGTATCTTTTTTCTTCCAATTGTTATAGATAGAAGATTATCTTATATAAAGAACTTTAAAAAATAGTATTTTTAATTTCTCTAGATAAGTATAGGACAAGTAACTCAATATTCATAAGAATTACAACATCTATGCCATATAACAATTAGAATGGATACATACAAATAGCCTTTTTTGGAGTTATATGATCTACCCAAAGAGCATCATATACTATTTTATTCCAAATTATTTGATTCTCATCCACTACCTTATGCATTATTGTGAACATATTTTTGTTCCTTGACTCATGTTTACCATTACCTTACGGATGACAGTTTGATGAATGAGACAAAGAAACATCATATCCATAGAAAAATACAATCATATTTGAAGAATAAAAGATAAAGGCATTATCTATAACAATTTTATATGGGATTCTATATCTTACCAAGATATTTTCCTTGATGAAGTTGAAAATGACTTATAAAGTTATTTTTTTACAAGAATTAATTCTACCCACTTAGTGAAGTAATCTATCATTGTGAAAACTTGAGTATGACCTATGCTCGAATGAGGGTTCAATGTCCCAACAAAATCTAGTCCCCAGTATTGAAAAGGATCTTAAACTATCACATGTTTAAGATGAAGTGATGTTAACCTAGGTTTACCTACAAACTACTAACATACCTCACACTTTCTTACCCATTTGTATCAATCTTTGAAAAGAGTTGGCCAATAGTAATGAGCTTTGAGAATTTTGTATGTTGTTACTCTATCAAAAAAGTGCCCTCCACAAGCTTGATCATGAAAATCTTGTAATAATTTATTTTTTATATATTTGTAAACAAACCTTAATAAAAATACATCAATACTTTTCTTGAAAAGAGTGTCATCCCATGTGACATATTTATTATCCTATAATTTGACCATTCTACATTGTTTAGCACCTAAGTGTGAAGGACATTCTCTATATGTTAGGTAGGAAGAAATTTCAAAAAACCATTCATTATTATAATAAAAAAACAATACCAAATGAATATCTTGATAATCTTGTTCACCTGAAACTATCAAAGATTTTGATCATATATCTCCTTGTTTTGTTATGAGTTAACTTAGTTATTTCGAACTAGTTTTGCATGTTTTATTTCTATATCATATTCTTGCAACTAATTTATCTAATTCACTCATTTATAACTATTTTCTTTTTGATTCAAAATAGATTTTACTACTATACTTGTTACCATTACCACAAAATATGAATGCAATATGTAATACCTGAATTGTTTGACTACCTTTACAATTGCATAAACATGTTTTTCTTCATGGGAAAATTTTAACTTAGAATATTTGAGATTATATACCCTCATCATTTTTTTGAATCAAATTTTTTGAGAGTGTATGCTCTAAATCATAACAATAAATAATGAACTCTTTCTTAAAACCAAGACATACCAATGTCAATATATGAGCAATAGCATTATTTATTTTCTCAAATGATTATTTACCTTCATTTTTCCACTTAAAATAAGGTTTTAATTTCATTATGTCTTGTGTTCTCAAAAAAATTAGGAATTAATCTTCTCAAAATGTTTACTTACCCAAAGAAGGAATGTACTCCTAGTTTACTTGTAGGCAAAGAAAGTTTTTGAATTGCCTGAACCCTTTTTGGATCAATCTTATTCCTTTCTTAAAAATAATATAACCTAGGAGTTTACCTTTAGTCACTCCAAAGATATATTTCTTAGGGTTGAGATAAATTCCATGTAAACAACATCTTTTAAAGACCCTTTCTAAATGCTCATAGTGATCTTCTCATTTTTTGATAAAACTATCAGGTCATCAAGATACACTATAATGATTTCATTCTTTAATTATCTAAATTTAAAATCCATTTCCATATTGAAATTATCTCCTAAATTAATCAATCTAAATGGCATTTATATGCATGCAAAAGTGCCCCAAGGTGTTGTAAAAGTCATTTTATGTTGATATTCTCTGTTAACCTCAATTTGATTATATCTTGAGAAACCATCAAGCATCAAAAACATTTCAACACCTATTAACAATTGAAAAACTTAATCCATCAATGGTAGAAAATAATTATCTTTGAGGGATGCTTGGTTGAGTTCTTGAAATCAACACATATTATGATTTCACCATTATTCTTAAAAAATAGTACTATGTTATCTACCCAAGTGGAATGGTGGATAGGGAAAATAATGCAAGCATAAAGAATATTTTGTAATTCAACAAGAATTATTCTTATGATTTTAGAATTGTAGTATCTCAATTTCAATCTGACAGGTTTTGCATCAGAATTTAGAAGAACTATGTGTTCCACCTCTTTGAGATGAAAAAACTTAAGGTATATGTATAAATATGTGAGTATATCGATATACTTGTAGAGAAGGCTAAAAAACTTATATTTTTATTTAGGTGAGCAACATTTTCCATTATTGATGAACTCGGGATGTTCCTCTGAACCAATGTTTACTTTTTCATAGTTGGTATAATCTAGACTTCCTTTTTGCATTTTAATTTTTTAAATCTATTGTGGTTATCAAACAATTATTCTAAAGAGACCAAGCCTTTAGTGATTTTTTTCCTTTTAAATCCACCTTATTCATCATGTTTGTCTAGGACATGTGAACTACAGATTCTCTGTATGAAGAGTCACTACCTTCGAAGTAAAAATTTATGAAAAATGTCTACTTTATCAAGGAAAGAGATGATTTAATGATCGTCATTGAAAAAATTCCAATTATACACACTATTTTGGATGTCTGGTTTGTATATTAGTTCAATCATGTAATTTTTGTATTAATATCTACATGAGGAATCATCAAATAAGTTGATAGTAACAAAGTGTCAGCCTTAGAGTTATGATATCTACAAATTGTATTAATAGAGAAAACATCAAAGATTTCAATGTTATCCCAAAATTTATTCCTATAATGTCTTAGACAATCTTTTTTCAACTAGTATTAACATTTTAATTATTTCATAACAAGTTTAGAGTTTCCTAAAACTTTCAAATTCTTGATCCTCATCTCTTCTACTGATTACAAACCTAGTAAAAGTGATTCATATTTAGTTGTATTATTAGTACATTCAATCTACAAATTATAAGAAAAAGGAAAGTTTTTGTTAGAAAAAGATATCAAGATTACTCCTATGCCTAAATCCATTGAGAAATAATACCATCAAACTCTATCATCCAAATGCCATTCATATTTAATTGCATGCCTTATGGTAACTCTACATCTTTCTCTATCATTAGAAGATAGTTACTAATTCCAACATCATACAAAATTTCAACTCTTAGATCATCAAATTTTTGAACTATATATTTAATTTTCAATTTATGATCTAAATATTATTTGAATCCTTTAATCATAATCATGGCATGTAATAAATCTATTTAGATTTTGCCTCCCAATTCTTTGTAAAAATTTCTACCCAGAAGAATGTCATTAGCCACTAGAACATTTGTGACCAAAATATTGATTTTGATTTTCTTTTTGGGAAATATGCTAAATCCATTTGTGCATCCTTAATTTATTCAATGAGACGAACTCATTCTATATATATGGAATAATAACGATCTAAAGGTCTTCGTGTAAGTTAAACCAAGAGCATGAGTAACTTTGGTAGGCATTACATTATTTGAGGCTCTTGTGTCAATAATAATATTAATGACTTTGCATCCCTTTCAGATAATGGAAATGTAGAAAGCGTAAATTTTATTATATTTGGAAGTGGATTCAGCCATATAGTTGACTTGATTGGAAGCAACATGGTTAGTTAATATTCTTTTAGAATTGGCATTTTTAGCATTTGGATTTTTACCTTTGATGAAATTGACTAACCTATCCAAATACTATGGGTATGCTCTTAAGTATTCAACTTGTGAAATATGAATATTAGTTTTGTTGACATGATCAATTATGTCAAAAGTGGTTAAATTGCCATTAGGGGTTTTAATAGGTTGAGAAACATTGACATTTGACTAACTACCTATCAGTGATTATTTTCCTTTTGTTGTCACTAGTGGGGTAGTTCCTCATGGGAGGATAACCTTTGGAGTTTCCTCCTATGAATCATTGGATTTATTTTTATAATTCTAAGTTCTAGTGAAAATTGTAAAGGATTGATTATTCATATCTTCAACACTCTCTTCATATCCATATTCATATGAATTATATTCCAAGAGCGTTATACTTAGTTTCCACCACATTATTGAAGTTTTAAATTTTCTTATTCATTTTTTCCTTCAACTTATTTATATCCAAAAATTTACTTAGTGTCCAATACTTCATTCACTATTACATTGGTGTTATTTTTAGGGGTACCCTTAAGTGTTATTCTTGATAGATGAGCTTACATTCTAGGATGATCTCTTTGAAAATAAACATAGTTCCTTCTTGGAATATCTTGGTACATAACTATAATGGCTTTATGAGGTATTTTATTTATTAGGGTTTCTATATCCCTAGTCATTTTATATATCAAATGTTATGTTGAAGATTGTCCTAAAATTTGAGCCTTATTTTTTAAGGTTATTTTTTGAGTTTTCTAGACATTATCATGTCATCTTCAACATCAATATCCAGTTATTAGGCTCCATCCAAATATACTAATCTAACTCTTCTCAATTAATAACTTAATTTATCTAATTAAGAGTTGATAAAGAAACATTTTTTATTTTCATTTATAGGTTGTGCACTAATAGGTATCTTATTTTGCAGCCTATTGAATATAGCAACAAACTCTCTCATTGGCTCATATAATTATTTTTTAATTTGTGTAAGCTATGAAAGTAGAGCATGTGCTTCTTCATCTAGTTTAAATATGTTCCAAAATTTAGTTTTCATGGTATTCTAGTTAGTAACAGATCCTAGGGTGAGATGGTAAAACCAATCTACAGCCCCATCATGTAGTGTTTCAATGAATAACCTAGCAGTAACATCTTCATGCTCAATGCCTAAAATTCCACATGAAATATTGAAGGCTACAAGGTATTCATCTACATGTTGTTTTCCATCTCCATTAAATATTGATAAGTTCTTACTTGACCCTTTTAGAAGGTCATGAAATTTTCCAAGAGCTAATGGACCAATCACATTTCCCCATGGTAATGCCTAGTTTGAAAAACTACTTGTAGGTGGATAATAGTCCCTTATAAGACAAGAGATCAAATTTTCAAAGTTTCTTTTTTAGGATGATTTTTTTTTAGAGGTCAACGGAAGATTAGTTGTATTTTTGACCTTTTTATAATTTTTAAGACTCAATTTGAATCTAAAATGTTCTTATAACTGATGAAAAGGGTCAACTTTACCTTTTGACTTATTAGCTCTAGTGAATCTCTTTTCTACTAATTTAGATAAAGTTACTGGCATTGAGGTTCAGATTGAAGTTGAAGATCTCTTTGACCTAGCCTTATTTGATGTATTCTTTATGTAAATAATTATTCTACCCTTTATGTTAAAACTACTCAATATTATTCTTATTCTAATATTCTAACTACTCTATGAAATGTGCTAAACTCATTCTATTATTCCAAGAAAAAATTCTCAAATCTAATGAAATGTCCTCTTGAGTTTGTGCTATCCTATCAAAGTTAGGTTGAAGAACTAGGGCTTGAGGTGCCTAAATTTTCATGAGAAGAAACTCTAGTTATAGAAAGTATTTGATTAGATATTCAAACTATTCTTCATGTTTGTATCCTCCCTTGTCTTTTTGAAGCAATATCACAATTTCTTAGAGTAATGATAAAAACATGTTTCTTCTATATCTAGTTCTACCCTAACATTATCGAATTGAGTTGTCCTTGTTTTATTATCATATTAAATAGTCAAAGGCTTAAAAATAAATCTTTCTTTTAAGCTTCATCCAAACTTAAATTAGGTTGGTGATTTGGATTTTGAAGGCCTAAAATGGTCATGTGTGATTTTATTGAATTTGACTTGCTAAACAAAATCTATAGGATTCTCTTTATGCATGGATTTTTTATACTCTTTTGGCACATTTAAACTCTTGGTTTAGGATAGTTAGGATGACTTAAAATTGAGTTACAAAAATTTCATCAAAATCTCAAAAGATATGCATGATGTTTAACACAATATCTTAATAAGTATATTGTTCTAAATCTAACTCACATTGTTGGAGTGGTCCTTGAGATGATGGTAGAGTCATGTGGACCAGTATAAAATGGGTGGCATTAAATTTATAAAAATGTGCCCCACAATGGGTGCCAAAAATTATTGGCATGTAAATTTGTCATGAGGATAAATTAGATGCTTCTCATCAATATTCATGGGATAACATCCTTCTCATATTATTAGGTGGAGAGTTACCTTTGTAAAAAACTAAAATAAATGTTGTAAGGAAATTATTTACAATAAAAATGGTATTTACATTTGTATAGAAGAGGTCCACTTGGTTATTACTAGAAATAATGTTTCAAATATTAACCACTAAAGGGAAATGATAGATGGTTTCCATCATGTTACACCAGGTAAAAGTTATTTTTACCAAAAAAGTGCCTTATATTTAATGGACCCATCTAAAGTGAATCAAACTTCCCATGACTCCCTTTTGATTCTCTACAACTACCCAAAAGTAGAATTCTATCTCTTATTTAGAGTTTTATTTTTATTTTTTTTTTGTCAGAGATTAATTTGACATGATCTTGATGTTCTATGATCCTATCAACTATATATATATATCCTTTTATCTTCTAGTTTTTGTATATATAAGATTTTATTACCAAATGAGCTTTCAAATTTTGGATTTTCAACTACTCTATACAAGTGCAGGGTAGGTAGACAATTATAGGGTAGGTAACTCAATAGTTATAATAATTGTAGCATCTATTCCATATAAAAATTAGAATGAAGACATCCCAATGGTCTTTTTCAGATTTATATGATCTTCTCAAAGAGAATCATATACCTTTTTATGCCAATTTTTATGACTTTTGTCTATTACTTTATGCATTATTATGAATAGATTTCTATTGCTTGACTTAGCTTGACCATTACCTTATGGATGATAGTTTGATAAATGAGACAGATAAATTTTGTATCCATAGAAAAATGCAATCATATATGAAGAATAAAATTTAGAGGCATTATCTGAAACAATTTTTTGTGGGAGTCCATATCATACTAAGATATTTTCCTTGATGAAGTTATAAATGAATTCTAACGTTGTTTTTTATAGGAATTATTTCTAACCACATAGTGAATTAATATATCACTATGAGAACATAAGTATGACCTGATCTCAAATGAGGTTTCAATGTCTTGACAAAATCCAATCCCCATTATTGAAAAGGTTCTTAAACTATCACAAGTTGAAGAGGAAGTGTTGCTAACCTAGGTTTACTTACAAATTACAAACATGCCTCACACTTTATTACCCACTCATATGAATATTTAAAAAGAGTTGGCCAATAGTAATGTGCTTTGAGAATTATTTATGTTGTTACTCTTGCCTAAAAGTTCCATCCACAGGCTTGGTCATGAAAATCTTGTAGCAATTTCATTTGTTTTTCCTTGTAAACACACCTTAAGAAAAATCCATCAATGATTTTCTTGAAAAGAGTGTCATCCAATATGACATACTTATTATCATGTAATTTTAATATTCTATGTTGTTTAGTATCCAAGTTGAAGGAAATTATTTTTACATCAGGTAAGAAGTAATGTCAAAAAACCATTCATTAGTAGAATTGATAAACAATACCAAAGGAAGCTCTTGATCATATTTTTCACCTAAAATTGTTCAATATTTTGATAAGATATCTCCTTTTTCTACCATGATTTGATATAGTCCTTTCCCTCAAACTAGTTTTGTATGTTTTATTTCTAGATCATATTCTTGCAACTTAGTTATCTAATTCCCTCATTTAGAACTAGGTTCTTGTTGAGTTAGAATAGATTTGACTATTATACTTGGTACCATTATCATAGAATATTAATACAATATGTAATAACTATAATTTTTGACTACTTTTATGACTTCATAAGCATGATTTTTTATAGTAAAATATATTGTTGCAAAGGTAGAGAGTAGAGTTTGTATTTTCAATGCGTAAAAGAATCAATACAAGAAGATTTTTTTCAGACATCGTGCCCAAAAATTTCCATGAATGGATAATGTATGTGTGTATGTTAATCTTCTCATTTATTCTTATTTTTAATGTTTCTAAATTTCATTGTTAGATAATCAATACACATGAAATTATTTTAGTGTGGAATTTCTCTTGAATCTGCATTAAAGAGTTTCTGTAATTATGAAATCTTGGTGGGTTAAGAATAGAATTTTTTACTATTATTTTGGGTAAATACAAGGTTATTGTTTATAAATTTTCTTAGTATTTTAAAATATATTTGGTGTACGTACTTTGTTCTTATTAATATAATAAGTCTTTCCCATCCCATTTCCATGATAAAGATTTCCTTTATTAAAATCCTCCTTTTGGATCATTTTAGTGATTTTTTATATTTTCCTAGATAAAAGTATCTATTTATCTTCTATTATTTTTGTGTGATTTTATTTCCTCCAATTTAATCCTTTGGTTCCTTTCTACTACCCTTTTTTTACTTTGTGATTAAAAGTATAACCCCATTCAAAATACCATTTTTGTTATAAATTCTTTTCTTACAGTATTTATTTTTGTTTTCAATAAAGGTAACTTAACCAACTAATAGAAAAGGGACTTTGTCTCATTAATTTTTAAAATAATCTTCAAATTTTTTCTCATTAAAAATATTCATGCCACCAATAATTTAGATATTCAAATTAGACTTTCTAGTAGTGAGAAGGTCTAATTGTGAGTAGGCCTAATGGTATGGTTTAAGGAGTAAAATGAGCTAACTGTAGTTGGGGACATAATGTGAGCTTAGTATGGGTATAATTTAAGAGTTTATTAAGTTTTTAATCCATTTTCTGAGGCTAAATATCTTCCAAGGTGGTCAAGGTGAAACATGTGCTTTGAGAAGGCCTAATTGCATTATGTCTATATTAGGCCTAATGGTGGTTTTGGTCCTTATGAGTTGTGACCAACCTATGTAATGGGTTTTTCACTTATGAAACATTTTTTTTGATCAATTAAAAATATGATACAAGTATGGAGATGTTTTTTTTTTACCAAATTTGGTAAGAGCAAGAGTCAAGTATGAAAAGAAGGTCTAATAGGCCTAATTTTACTAATTAAAATGCTAAGGAAATGAATGAATGAAATAGGAGTTTAAAAACTAGGTAGAGGGTTTAAATACCATATTATAGGTGTGATTAATATTTAATTAATTTATAATAGTTATAATATAGATTAAGATCAAGGTCATATGACCTAAACCTACCAAGAAGTGGGCTAGTTGAGCGAAGAGGCCTAATAGGTTGTTTGAGAGAGATAAAAGAATGTGAAGAGAAAAATAAGGTAACAATAATAAATTGAGTAAAAATAGGTGTCAAAAGGTGATCTTATGTTCCATGTGGATTATTTGGTGCTGATTCACTTAGGAGGTTGGTGCCTCTGTACAAGTTGGTGCTTGTTAAAGTTCTGGTTGAGTTGGTGCTTGACTAGTGAGGGGTTGGTGTTCTTTGTGAGGTTGGTACCTCACTAAAAGATTGATACATTGATTAATATAATATATTCAAAGATATGTTTTAGTGGGTTTTATCTCCCATGAATGTTTCCCACATATCTCTTGTGTTCATGTGTTGTATTCTTATTTATGTAATGGTTGATGTATGTGTTTGAATGAATGGTAAGTGAAATTGAATGAATGTTTTTAGGGAACTAATTAAAATCACCCCCATATAAGTATCTATACTTATAACATATGGTATCAGATAATGTCCTTTAAAGTAGGCTTAGTATCCTAAATGAGATACTAAGTAAGTGAAGATGTCTTGTCAAGCAAAAGGTGGTTTTTATACCAGTAAGGCTCCATTGTTTAATGGATATAATTATGATTTTTAGAGTGTTAGGATGAGAAAATATTTTATGTCTCAATTTCATGATGTTTTTAAATCATTTTTGGATGGATAAATTTCACCCCCTGTTCCCCCTATAGATGCAACAGGTAAGAAGGTTAGTGACAACAACTCAAAAGTAATGAATGGTATTCTTTGTGGCCTATTAGAGGTAGATATTATGAAGGTGATGCATTGTATGTATATAATATATATGTTGGAAAATTTTAATACTATCCATGAGTGATATTCCAAGGTCATTTTGAATAATTTACAAATCCATAGAAGAAAGTTTGAAATCTTAAGGATGAATGAAGATGAGACCATTGCAGCCTACCTGTTGAGGGTTGATGAAGTGGTAAACATCATAATATGTATAGGTGAATAATTTAAAGAGCCTAATATTATTATAATTATTTTTATATCTTTAACTCCAAAATTTTATTACAAAGCATTTTTTATTGAAGAGATTCAATATCTAGACAAGCTAGAGATGGATGGACTTCATGGCACCTTAATAGCCTATAAAATAAGGACAAGTGAAGGAAGAATTGTAAATAAGGAATATGAATTAAAGGTAGAAAAGTAGTAAAAATATAATAATACATAATATAATAAATTAATATAAAATGATGACTATGATATTGATGATGATGAGTTGATATCTATGTTTTCAAAATAGTTAAAAATTAGTTTAGGTAAATACAAGGGTAAGCAACCATTCAAGTGATTTAATTTTGGAGATATTAGATACTTTGATAAAAATTTACCTCATAATAATGATATAAATGTTGATTAAGAGCATGATGAAGGTCATGATGATGAAAAGAAGCCTTATAGATCTAATAAGAACAAGAAAAAAGTCAAAAAAAATGATGACAAAAAGAAGTTTTTCAAGAACAAAAGAAGCTTTTACACCAAGGAAAATTGTAGTTCATCTTATGAGAGTGAGAGAATTGATTCTTATAATTACCATGAAGACATTTATATTTATGTCAATGAAGTTATATTTATAGTTTAATAAGTAAGATACTCAAATCAAGAAGAGTCCATGTGGTTTAGAGGTATTGTTGGTGATTCAGATGAAGAAGAAGATGAGGTGGACTTTGAGGTTGAGTTGGTGAATGATCTAGAAGAAAAGAAGATGGTAAATAAGAATAATAAGGTGATGAGGTATCTTATAAAATACTATGAGAAGCAAATCAACTTCATTTAATATAGATTGAGAAAAAACTCCAAGGAATAAGAAGAAATAGTCAAATAATTGGAGACTCCAATTAAGATTTTTACTACAAGACTAAATGCTAAAGAAGAAGAATGTGCTAGGTATGTAAGTGAAGTGGATTACTTGAGATCTAATTTGGATCAGACATCAAGTAAGGTAAAGTACTTTGTGAGGTTTGAAAATAGTACCAATGACCTAGACAACATCTTGAGTAGGAAAAAGACTCCTAATGACAAAATATTTATTGGTTTCAATGGAGACTAAGAAAAGAATATTAATGTGATTAAGTAAAATCAAACATTAAGTGTCAATGATGAATCAAGGAATGATGGTGATGGTTGAAAGAAGACTAATCTTATTAGTCAACCAAATGCTATAAGGTATTCTAATGCTTTCAATGGTTATTTCTATTCATGTAACCAATCTAGTCATAGAGCAAGGCATTATAGAAGACCCTCCAATAATGAATATGCATGGAACTATGAGGAGAGTCATTATCCAAGAGTTATGGGTAATGGTGTGTTTCCATCAAGAGGAATAGTGTTTTTCAATTTTCAAAAGGTTGGACACATTTGAATTTTTTTAAACATGGATTCTCAAGTCAAAATATGAAGATTGAAGCCCCTAGAGTGTAAAAAAATGACAAAATAGTGAATGGAAACCAAAGGTAGCTAAAGTGAATGATGATCAAAATGCAAGTCCAAGTGGACTACTTGCCATGGTGGAGCATAGTTAAGATGTAATGGAGTGCTAAGAATTCTCCCTATCAACTCAGATTGTGAATAAAGAAGTCAGTACAAATAGACCAAGATATAATGTTGTTCAAATGGAGATTAAAGAATTAAAGACTAAAAGAATCATGAGGAAAGTTTAGTCTAGTAAGGACATGGAGATCTAGGAATCTCCTGAGTTTATGTCATTTAAGAACCCAAGTGAGAAGAGGTGACTCCATTAGGATTCATGAAGGCAATCATTTAGTGAGAAAAATCATGATGGATGATTAGTATTAGGAGGGTATTTTTATTCTTTATTTTAGATTCAAAGTTTAGTCAATAGTCTATTAGAGGTGTGATTGCAATATATGGGTTACAAATAATTAGTATGATGAATTGATTAAACCAAGTCACATTCATGATTATGTTTATAATTAGTTATGAGCCTAATCTATGTTGAGTTATTGAGAGAGAGAGAGGAGAGAGAGAGAGAGAGGAGAGAGAGAGAGAGAGAGAGAGAGAGAGAGAGAGAGAGAGAGAGAGAGAGAGAGAGAGAGAGAGAGAGAGAGAGAGAGAGAGAGAGAGAGAGAGAGAGAGAGAGAGAGAGAATTATCTTTTTTGGAGATAAAAGGTATGTTATTCTAGATCTAAGGACCATATATTTGTCAATATTTTACCTTTTTTAATTAATTTCAAAGGGGGAGAAAAGTTCTAGTTTGGGAAAAAGGTCAGTTTTAAGAGATCCAACTTGGGGAGATGAGATTGATTAGCTTTGTTTAAGTGTTTTACATAAATGAGAGAGGGGGATATTATTTAAATATGTTCCTATTATTGGTTTTATGGCATAAACTTTATCATTGATGTCAAGATCAAGATGGATGTCATTGATGTCAAAGTCAAAGTTGATGTCATGCATGGTGAAGTGGTATATGACAAGGAGTCTTATGATAAGAAATAATTTGAAGGTAACCTATTGTCTCTCTATTGAGAGATAATTTTAAGGTAACCTAGTAATTATTTTGAGGTTGATGACATGTAAAGGTCAAGATAATGATACAAGGTAATCATAATTTTGAGAAATAGTCTTAAGGAATATTGTCACAACATGAGCATGTGTATGAAGATGGTGGTCTAGTGGTATGGATATACATAGGTCTTAGTGGATTTTTAAGGATGTCCAGTATTACATATGAAGTGTTGAATAACTTAGGAAAGTTTCAAGGTAAACCTTTAGGGGTAAATTCTTAAGCCTAAGCATACAATCAGACTAGTTGTAGACTCTACTTGACCTTATGAGGAGTTTCAAGGTGTCACCAAGATATATGAAGGAAAAATATAAATAGTATAGAATGTGATAATATTTTTTAAACTATTTAAACATTTTCATAAGGTATATATATTTATAGGAGGTTTCTAGGTCAATTATTTGCTTAGTATTTGCATGAAGGGGCCTTGTAAGAAGGATAGGCTTAATAACATGTTGAGGTGAGTAGTCTAAGGCTTATGATAAGAATATTGGTAATTTTTAAGAATTGTATGAGGTTTTATGAAATTATTATGATTATTTTATATCATTTCAATAGGTTTTAAGGTGTCCTCAAGGTCTATCTATAACTTGTAGGTTTAGGCCTAGTAAGCAAAGAGACCTAGTGTGCCCTAATGAGGGGTCAAGTTTATTTACAAGGTGATAGATCTCATGAGAGAATTTTTAAAGGTATTATAGATTTTTTAATGTGTTTTTACCAAGTATAAGGTCAAAATCTAAAGTATAAATCATTAAATGTGGTTTTGAGTTTTTCTATGTGCATAAAATGAGGTATTACATACCTGAGAAGGATTTTATTATGATCATTGGCACATGAAACATTTGAATGAGTAAACAAGTAGTTCATGGCATTAGGTGAAGTTTCCTAGATTAAATTTCCTAGAATTTTTTTCTAGGTTGAGGGTTAAAATTTATGAATGATTGTTAAGAATGGAAGATAACTTAAACCCTCTCTAAAACCCTAATAGTGACCCAAAATAGAAGATATGATTCAAAAGTGTTCAAAATTGTTTTATTAACATAGTATGATTATTTTATGTTTTATTAAACTCTCCCAAATACCTTCATGTGGCATTAGTCTATCAGAAGAGTGAGTGGAATCTATAGGAAACCTCTTATCTATCAGATATTTTATGTTGTAGGAAGGGTTGACTAGGTTAAAGCATGAAAATGATTGGAGGATGATGTGTGAGACTTGTATTGTATAATAATTTAATTTTGTATTTAGGCTATGGACTTAAAATATTCTAAACCAGTCATGTAATTTGGCCTATCTCTAAAAAGGCCAAGTGGAGAAGTCAATGAGAAAACCATGTAGAAGTCATAATGAGATTAGGAATGGATTGAAGTGAATTAGGAATGGATCCAAATGCATGGGATTATTATTAAATGCATATAAAACATATCTCTAATGGATATAAGTTTTTAAGAATCTTGTATATGGCACAAAGTTGATCTCAATCTAACTTGTCTAATATTGTGAGGTTTGTGTAGGGTGAAGACATGAGATTGGTATGTAAGACCAATATATATATATATATATATATATTGGTCTTACAGAGGTTTGTGTAGGGTGAAGACATGAGATTGGTATGTAAGACCAATATATATATATATATATATATATATATATATATATATATATATATATATGTTATAATAATAATAAAGGATCATATAAACCCATTATAAATTAATAAAAAGTGTTCACATAGGTGTTTTATGTCTTGGTTTCCATGACTATATTTTGGAGTATTCAAGGAGTTTTTTGTGTGTTAGTGACAATGATGTTCCTGAGTCATTTTACACATATTTTAAGAATAAAATAAAAATTAAGTTATTATATAGGTCTTGTAGGTTAATTTTAATGTATTTTTATTCATGATAAACTACTATTAAGGTGTGAAAATTCAAAGGTTCTTGAATGGGTTTTGAAGCCTATTAGCATTTTCAAGTGAGCATATGAAAGTGGTCTATTTGAGGTATTTTTCCATATATGATGAAGTATGATGGAAATTATTATGAACTTGAGGTAATGTATTTTATGTCTGTGTGATTTATTTATGTCATCATGTGTCAAAGTTTAGTGTATACTTCATATATTCAAAGCAAACTTTATGGCAGTCAGAAGGCCTAATGGTATGGTTCAATGAGTGAAATGAGATAAATAAAGTTGGGGAAATAATTTTGTATTATCATGGGTATTAATTAATTTTTTACAAATTTATTAATATATATTTTGAGTCTCAAGATGTTACAAGGTGATCAAGGTGAAACGTGTGCTTTGAGAAGGCCTAATTACATTAGGTCTCTATTAGGATTAATGATGGTTTTGGTCCTTATGAGTGGTGACCAACCTATGTAGTGGGTGTTTCAATTTTGAAATATATTTTTTATATATATTCCAAGGATGATAAAAATATGTATATTTTTGTGTCCAACCAATGAGGGTGATATCAAGAGTTAAGTATAAAAAGGTTTAATAGGCCTAATTTGACTAGTTATAATATTAAGGAAATGAGAGAATGAAATAGGAGTTTAGAAAATAGGTAGAGGGTTAGAAGACCATAATATATATTTTATTAATATGTCATGAAGTTATAATATTTATTATATGTATGATGATCAAGGTCATATCACTTAAATTTGCCAATAAGAGGGCTAGTTGAGCAAAGAGGCCTAATAGGTTGTTTGAGAGAGATAGAAGAGTGTGAAGAGAAAAAAAAGATAATAATCATTAGTTGAGTTATAAATATGTGTATAAAGGTGACAAAATTTTATATTTTTCTGATTTGGTGCTGATTCACCTAAAGGGTTAGTGCCTCTTTGCATGTTGGTTCTTGCTAAAGGCCTAGTTGAGTTGGTGCTTGACTAGTGAGGTTTTGGTTCTCCTTGTGGGGTTGGTGCCTCACTAAAATATTTATAAATTTATTATATGTATTTATTAAAATATTTTTTTATTTGTTTTTATCCCCCATGATGTTTTCCAACATGTCTCTTGTGTTTATATGTTTTATGGTTATGTGAATGTGTGTTTATGCATTTGTTGAAGTATATGTTTGAATGAATGATTCATGAATGGTATGTGAAATTGAATGAATGTTTTAAGGTAAATTATTCAAGCCAAACTTATTAGTATATATACTTAAAACATATAATATTATGTCCTTTGAAGCAAGACTAATATCCTAAAGGAGATCATAAGCATGCGAAGATGGGTAGTAAGGCACAAGGTGGTTTTTTCTACAAGTAAGGCTCTATTGTTCAATGGATATAATTATGATATTTAGAGTGTAAATATGAGAACATATTTGATCTATCAAGGTAATTATGTTTGTAAATTAGTTTTGGACATATATACTACACCCCTTATTCCCCTACAAATGAAACAGGTAAGAAGGCTAGCAACAACAACTCAAAAGTAACGAATGGTATTCTTTATGACCTATCAAAGGTAGACATTGTAAAGGTGATACACTATACTTATTAAAAATATATGTGGGACATTTTGAATACTATCCATGAGGGATACTCCAAGGTTAATTTGGATAAATTACAAATCCATAGAAGATAGTTTGAAATCTTAAGTATGAATGAAGATGAGACCATTGTAGCCTACTTATTAAGGTTTGATGAAGTTGTCAACATCATAAGAGGTCTAGGTGAAGAATTGAAAGAGTATAATATTTTTCAAAATTATTTGATATCTCTAACTCTCAAGTTTAATTGTAAAGTGTATATTATTAAAGATATGTAAGATCTAAATGAGATAGAGATGGATGAACCTCATGGCACCCTCAAAACCTATGAGATGATGATAAGTGAAGGAAGACGTACAAAGAAGGAATATGAATTCAAGGTATAAAATAAGTCAAAAGATAAAATTAAAAGGTAATAAATTCAAAGATAATGATGGTTCTAATATTGATGATGATTAGTTGATAGTTATGTTTACAAGAAAATTGAAAACTTGTTTAGGTAAATACAAGGGTAAGATGCCCTTCAAGTGATTTAATTATGGAGAGATTAGACTCTTTGATAATAATTTTCATCATAATAATAATAAAAAGGATGATGAAGGTCATGATGATGACAAGAAGAATTATAGGTCTTATAAGAGCAAGAAAAACTTTAGAAAGTATGATGATAAGAATAAGTTTTTCAAGAATAAAAGAAGATTTTACACCAAGGACAATTTTATTTCACATAATGAGATTGAGAGATGTTATTATAAGAATGAACATGAATACATTGATCTTGATGTCAACTAATTTATCTTCATGGGTGAGGAAGCAAACTATTCAAATCAATACGAGTCCATGTGGTTTGGAGGTGTTGTTGGTGATTCAGATGAAGAAGAAGATGAGGTAGACTTTGAGGCTAAGTTGATGAATGATCTAGAAAAACTTAATATGGTTAAGAATAAGAATAAGGTGATGAGGTATATTATAAAGTACTATGAGGAGAAAATAGACTTTTTTATGACAAATTTAGAAATAACTCTAAGGAACAAGAAGAGAGTCAAATATGTGGAGACTAAAATTGAGATTGTGATTACAAGCCTAAATGATAAATAAGAAGAATGTGTCAAGTATGTAAGTGAAGTGGATTCCTTGAGAGCTATGTTGGATCAAGCATCAAGTAAGGTAAAGTACTTTATGATGTTTGAAAAGAGTACCAATGATCTAGATAACATCCTGAGTAGGCAAAATACTAATAATGACAAAGTAGGTCTTGGTTTCAATGGAGAACAAAATAATAATACTAATATGATTAGGTATAATCAAACCTTAAATACCATTGATGAATCAAGGAATAATGGTGCTAGCAGAATGAATACTAGTCCTATTAGGTAGCCTAATGTTATAAGGTATGTTAATACTTTAAATTATTATTGTTATTCATGTAACCAATTTGGTCATAGATCAAGGCATTATAGAAGACCCTCCAAGAATTAATATGCATGTAAATATGATTAGAGTCATTAGTCAAGAGGTATGGGTAATGGTGTTTTTCCATCAAGAGGAATAGTGTGTTTCAATTGTCAAAAGGTTGTTCATATTGAAAAGTTTTGTAAGCATGAATTCGCAATTCAAAACAAGAATATTGATGCCCCTATAGTGCAAAAAAGAAGACAAAAAAGTGAATGGATGCCAAAGATAGCTAAGGTGAATGATGATTAGTATGTAAGTCTAAGTGGAATACTTTCCATGGTGGAGCATAGTTTAGATGTAAAAGAAGGCCAAGAATTCTCCCTATTAGCTCAGATTATGGATGAAGAAGTCAAGACAAATAGACCAAGTAAGAATGTTGTTCAAAAATATATTAAATAATTCAAGCCTAAAAGGATCATGAATAAATTTTAGTGTAGTAAGGACATCGAGATCTAAGAATCTCCTATGTTTTTTTTGTTTTAGTACCCAATAGAGAAGAGGTGACTCTATTAGGCTTCATAGAGGCACTCAAATAGTGAGTAGAATAATGATGGATGTTTGTTCTTAGGGGGTGATTTGTATTATTTGTTTTAGATTCATATTTTAGTCAATAGTTTTTTATAGGTGTGATTTCAAGAGATGGGTTATAAAGAATTTATATGATGACTTAATCAAACCAAGTCACATTCATGATTATGTCTATAGTTGGTTTTGATCATGATCTCTGTTGATTTGTTGATAAAGAGAGAGATAATGATCTTGTTTCAAGACAAAAGGTATGTTTTCTAGGTCCAAAGATCAAATAGTTATCAAGAGTTGACCATTTGTCATTAATGTCAAAGGGGGAGAAAACTTCCAATTTAGGGAAAAGATCAGTTTGAAGAGATCTAGCTTGGGGAGATGATAATGATCAAACCTTTTAAAGTGTTTTCCATTAATGAAAACTAGGGAGATTATTAAAGTATATTCCTATTTTTGGTGTAGTGGCATAAATATTTTCACTGATTTAAAGATACATATGGATGTCATTAATGTCAAAGTTAAAGTTGATGTCATTCATGGTGAAGTGGTATGTGACAATGAATCTTAAGGCAAGAGAAAATTTAAATTAAACCTATTGTTTCTATGTTGAGATATTATTTTAAGGAAACTTGGTAATTCATTTGAGATTATGACATGTTAAGGTCAATATCAAGATACAAGGTAAGCATCCTTTTTAGCACTAGTCTTAAAGAGCATTGTCACATCATGAGAATGTGTATGAAGATAGTGGCATGGTAGGATGGATACACACATGTATGAGTGTATGTTTAAGTATGTACAATATTGAATATGAAGTTTTGAAACACTCAATAAAGTTTCAAGGTAAACCTTTAGGGGTAAGGTATTTAACATAAGCATTTAATCAGACTGGTCTTAGACTCTAACTAACTTTAGGAGGAGTCTTGAGGTGTCATCAAGATCTATGAAGGATACATATCAGTGGTAGAGCATGTGAAAATATTTTTGAAACTATTTAAACATATGTATAAGGTATGTGATATTTTAGAGGAGGTTTTTGGGTCAGTTTTTGGCTTAGTCTTTGGATGAAGGCACATAATAAGAAGTCATAAGCTTGATAGCATGCTGAGGTGAGTAATCTAAGGCTTATGAGAAGAATATTAGTAGTGTGTGATAATGGTATGAAGTTTTATTACATTATTATGAGGTTAATATCAGTTCAATAAGTTTTAAGGTGTGTTCAAGGTCTAATTATAACTTATAGTTTTAGGCCTAGGAAGCAAAGAGACCTAGTGTGGCTTAAATAGGAGTCAAGTTTAGTTTCCAAGGTTACAAATATAATGAGATAATTTTCCATGGTATGAGAGGTTTTTTAAAGTGTGTTAACAAATTTTGATTTCAAAATATAAAGGGAAGGCATGAAATATGGTTTTGAGGTTTTTTATGTGCACATAATGAGGTATTGTAGAATCAAGAAGGATTTTTCTATGCTCATTGGCACGTGAAAAATTTTCATGATGATCCAATAAATTCATGGTATTTTTTTAAGGTTCATATCTTAAATTTCCTATAATTTTTTTCTATATTGAGGGCCTAAGCCTTATGAATGATTATTAAGAATGAAAGATAGTTTAAAGTCTCTCTAAAACCCTAATCATGACCTAATATATAAAATATGTTTTAAAAGTGCTTAAAATGGTTTTATTGACCTATTATTGTGATTTTAGGTTGTATTAAACTATCCAAATCACCTTTGTGTGGCATTGGTCTATCATAAGTGTGAGTGGAAGCTATAAGAAACCCCTTATTTCTCAAATTTTTGATGTAGCAGGTAGGGTTAACCAAGTCAAATCATGAAAATGATTGGAGGATGATTTTTGATACTTGTATTTTATAATATTTTAATTTTATAATTATATTATAGAATTAATATATTCTAAATTGGTCATTTAAGTTGGTCTATCGCTAAAAAGGCCTAGTGAAGAAGATAATGAGAAAACCAGGCAAAATTGAGAATGAGATTAGGGATTAGTTGTAATGGATTAAGGATGGATCAAAATACATAGATTTATTTTCAAATAAATATAAAACATATCCATAATGTATATATGTTTTTAAGAATATTTTTTATGCCATAAAGTTAATCTCAATTTGACTTGTCTAACATAATGAGGTATGTGTAGGATAAAGACATGAGATTGGTTTATAAGACCAATATTTATATTGAACCTTATAATATATATATTTAAATATGTTATAAGTATGATTATGCATCATATCAACCAATTTTAAATTAAAAAAATTTGTTCACACATATTTTTTATGTCTTGGTTTCCATGACAATGTTTTGGAGTATTCAAGCAATTTTCTGTGTTAGTGAGAATGATGTTCTTGAGTCATTGTCCATAGAGTTGAAGATTAAAATTGAAATTAAGTTGTTATATATGTACCATAGGTTAATTTTAATGTATTTTTATTCATTATAAACTCTTATTAAGGTATTAAAATTCAAAGGTTCTTGACTAGGGTTTGAAGCCTATTTATTGTTTTAAGTGAGCATATGGAAGTAGTCTGTTTGAGGTATTTTGAGATGTATGGTGAAATATAATGGAAATTATGATTAAATTGAGGTAATTTAGGTTATATAAATGTTATTTATTTATGTGGTCATGTGTAAAAATTTATTGTATACTTTAGATATTTAAATTATACTTTTTGGCAGTGAGAAGGCCAAATTATGAGTAGGCCTAATGGTATGGTTCGAGTGAAGTGAGATAAAAAGATTTGGGTAAATAAAATTAGATTATCAGGGGTATAATTTAAGTTTTTGTTATTTTTTTCATTAATTTTCAAATTCTAAATATGTTCCAATGTGGTCAAGGTGAAATGTGTGATTTGAGAAGGCCTAATAGCATTAGGTCTCTATTAGGCCTAATGGTGGTTTTGGTCCTTATGAATGGTGAAAAAATATGTAGTGGGTGTTTCAATTATGAAACATGTTTTTTGATATATTCAAAGGATTATACATATATGGATAGGTTTGTGTCTAACCAATGAGGGTGAGAGCAAGAGTCAAATATAAAAAGGTCTAATAAGCCTAATTTGACTAGTTAGAATATTAAAGAAATGAATGAATGCAATATGAGTTTAAAAACTAAGTATATGGTTTTAATATAATAAGATAGGTGTGTTAAATATTACATGGAGATATATATATAGATGATGATCAAGGTCATAGGACCTAAATATTTCAATAAAATGGTTAGTTGAGCGAAGAGGCTTAATAGGCTATTTGAGAGAGATAGAAGATTATGAAGAGGAAAATAAGGTAATAATTATCAATTGAGTGATAAATAGTTGTCTAAAGGTTATTATATTTTATAGGTGGCTAAGTTGGTGCTAAGTCACCTAGAGGGTTACTACCTCATTGCAAGTTGATGCTTGTTAAAGGCCTAGTTGACTTGGTATTTGACTCGTGAGGGGTTGGTGCTCCATATGGGTTTGGTGCCTCACTAAAATATTGATCCATTTATTATAAGAATGTCTTATAAGATATTTTTTAGTGGGTTTTAACCCACATGAGTATTTCACACATATCTCTTATGTTCATATTTTGTATGCTTATGTGAATGCTTGTTTATGCATTGGTTGATGTATGTGTTTGAATGAATGCTTCATGAATGGTAAGTGAAATTTAATTAATTTTTTAAGGGAAATAATTAACCCCACTCTCATTTTATGTACTTACAACATATATTTGTAATACACAGTTATAAATGCTTTCATTTCTAGTTTTTATGTTAGATTTGATTGTGTTTCCTTTACTTCTTACATATTCGAGGGCATTTCAATATGCCATTATTATTTATATTATATGCCACTTATCTATTTTTATGCCTTTGACATGTAACCATATTCCTTTTTTTATTTTTTCTTCTATATGAAAACATTTAAACATGGCCTCCTATGTGGATCTATACTAAATTACTTGTTATTTATGTATGTGGACATTTTAACATGTCCTTGTATGTCTTTATTATTAAATTTAGTGACATGTACACATGTCCCTTTTACTGTGGCCATTTGGATTATATTTTATGTGCCTCATTTGCTTATTTATATGCTTCTACATAAATACACTTTTATTTTTTTGTTACACACAATCAAATTTATGATTCCATTAGAGACCTCATGCATATACCTTTCCTACTTAGGTGTCATGATGGATATCATGCCCCATACCCCTAGGTATTTACATAGATTTTAATTATATATAAATTTATTACATTTATCTTAACACCCTTGTGAAATGATAGATTACAACATACATCTTACATTACTCTATTCATTTAAATTATGATGTTGTGTTTATACATTATATTAGAATATCATGCACATGCTCTGGCTAACACATTTTTCAAAGATAATTATTTATAGGGATGTTATTACATAGGTTTCACAATTACCATCAAAATGGGGGGTATTCATGGGCGTGTTTCATAGATATTAGGTTCCTACATTACTTTTCAGAAATACATTTTAGCTCACAGGCTCATTTTTTGAAATAGAGTAGAGACTTATCAATTAGTTCAAATCACTTATAAATCATACCAAGTAGTTATTAGCACCCATATTGGGACACTATCAACATAGGGTGCTACCATCCACTATAGTGTGCTCCTATCTAATATCCCTAACTTCAAGACAATTCAAATCATTTAAACTAGTACATTAAGTATAATATATATTTGTATAGATATAGTTATAGGTTTGATAGTTATGTTTAGATTTAGCTTAGATTCATTAATTTGAGATTATATTCATACTATTTACTCAAATTTGTGGTTATCATGAATGGTATTATCACTCATATATTTAGATCAATTACACAAGTTCAACTATTACATACTTGATTCAAATTCAATACACTTAGATACCGAATTGGGTACATGTGTATGACACAATGGTTTTCATATAATTAGCTTCAGATATGTTGATTAGATGGAATATCAAACTCAATTTCATTCTTTATGTTATATAAACTTGTTATCATATTTTAGGTTGTCACCAAATTCATGCCTTACTCCATCTATAGTGGTCGGCATTCTCAAGTGGCATAAAGCCACCTTATATACCCAAGTGGTTGTGGAGCCAAATATATAGTTATATTTACTTAGATACTTTCAACACTTTACATAGCATAGTTACAAATTCATCTACTTCACATAGGTGTGAAATGATGGATTCATGACCTAATTAATTTCTTGAGCCACCTATATTAGAGTATTAGACACACTTACAATCTTATCCAAGCTATTCATAGAGATTGGGATCCACTGAGTAGGGGTGTGAAATGATGGAGTCAAAACCAGATTGAGTTCTTGGGCCACCCATATGAATATTGAACAAACCTCAACTTGTTTAAAGTTATTCAATGATATGATCACTATTCACATGAACACACATATATTGTCACTAGGTTCATGCATTGGTTCCCATACACAATGAGGTGTATCCATTCCTTTCCTCTATCTTTACTCAACTTTACTCAATTATTTCATTTTATCATAGTCTCTTATATAAGGACTATTTTTTTCATGTTTCATTATAATTCATTACTTTAGATCATATTCCACATAAAAAGAACTAGATTCACATATTCATACTCATCTACATGGGATTCACTTCCAAGGTAATTCCTAGTATGCCTTATTTTCCTTTATACTAGTCATTTCACTTTGTTTCATTACTAGTATAAAAGGGGGAAGGGGGAATGTAATCACCTAAAAGTGATAATTAGATGTTAAGAGTGTCGCTTGAGTAAACCTATCCCTAGACTAGCCATAGACCTATCCTTGAACATTAGAATTAGTTTTATAGTCATTCAACAAACCATGGTCACCTATATCTATTCAAAACATAGTCCTATAACTATCATCTTAGACCCCAATCTAACTTTCTTATCAGTCTACAAATAAGACATTAGTACCACATTTGGGACACTAAATCTACACGGATCTAGTGTCCCCAAATGAAAACTATTGTATTTATCCCTATCTCTTCTGAATTGATAGTTTTTCAAATGTGCGCCCTCCTAAGGTCATCATAATCTCATTTTCTTATTCTCACAAGCAACAAAACCCTATAAATATAAGTCTAATCCTCCTTTATTCACTATATGTAAAATAGATTTAAAAGCTATTCAAACTAAATATAAATTTGAACAAAAGTAAGGTATTTGATCCATATTATACCCTACTTTATGCATATTAACATATAAAACATCCCTAAGCCTAGTTTTCAAACATCTCAAAGCTCAAACACATTCAAGGCATCCAAGGCAATTCTTGATCTAGCATTCACTTGCACTTACATCAAGCACTAGTTAAGAGAACTACACCATGATTGATCCCTCTTTTGAGTATTAAAATGTAGGAAAATATCTATATAGTGGAGTGTTTAAGATTTCCAATCCATCCTACTAACACACACCAAATTATTTCTCATGACATACTTGTAAGGATGATTAGGGTTTTCACATTCAATTAGGTTTTATAGGCATAGAATAGAGCTCTAGGTTTTATGCACATAGGAATAGGAAAAATAGACACAGGTGCATGTACTTGAAAAAAATAGGAATAGTCTTGTAAAGGGGACATTAGAACCACATTTAGGACACTACACATAGGTGGTGCTACTATCCAAACTGGGTGTTACTATCTAGTGAGTAGAGGAACACTAGAATCTATTGATGACACAAATAATTATCTAGATGTCAACTTTTAAAACCTATATCATCTATGATAGTGAGAGTTTAGATAAGTCTCTATATATACCTATTTATTGATATTTTTATAAATTCAAACAAATTAAAAGGTCATAACAAATTAATACTTAATTATGTCATATTTATTTAACTCATTTAAGGTTTTATAATGAAAATCCCATGTTTGATTAAAGGGATAAGATGTCTAAATTAGTTAAATACATATGAAATAATTAAGTACTAATTTGTTATGATTTTGACTTTATTTGAATTTCAAAAAATAACTATAGATAGGGATAAATATATATTTATATAATAAATGACTTTAATAAATGATATGGGTTTTGAATATTAAGATATGGGTAGTAGTCTATGTCATTAACAAGATTCTAGTTTTTGTACACTCACTGGATAATAGCACCATCTATGTGTAGTGTCCTTAATGTGATACTAATTTCCATTTTATGGGACTATTCCTATTTTATTGGATAACCTATAATTGTGTCTATATGTCATGTTCATACGTGCATGAAACCTATGTGTCAATTTTGTGCTTGGAAAACATGATTTAAGGTATAAACCTTAATCTTCCTTATAAGTATGGCATGAGAAATAACTTTGTGTTATTAGGATGGATTGGACATCTTTGACACCTGACTATGTAGGGATTTTTCTACATACTAATACTCTAAAGATTGATCAAGCCTAACGTAGTTATCACACCTAGTGTTTGATGTATGTGCAAGTGAATTCTAGAATGAGAATGGCCTTGAATGCCTTAAATGTTATCTAGCTTTGAAATATTTCAAAACTGGGCTTATGGATACTATATATGGTAGTATGTAGAAAATAGGGTAGAATAGTTATCAAATCCTTGATTTTTCTCAAATTTGTCTTTGGTTTGGATAACTTTTGCATCTATTTTCCATCTAGTGAATAGAGGTAGATTAGACTTGTATTTAAAGTGTTTTATTGATTTTATGGATAAGAAAATGAGCTTGGAATGACCTTAAGAGGGGCACACATTTGAAAAACTATATATTTGGAAAAGTTAGGTATAAGGACAATAACACCTAGTTGGGGACACTAGTGTCATGTGGTTACAGTGTCTTAAATGTGGTGCTAATGTCCTCTTTGTATATTACTAAATAATTTATATTGGGATCTAAGATGACAATTTTGGGATTGTATTATAACTAGTTGTAGGTGATTGTGTTCTTTTGAATGACTAGAAAAGTAATTTTAATTGTCAAGGATAGTTCTACAGCTAGTTTAGGGATAGGTTAACTCAATCAACACTCTTAGCATCCAATCACCACTTTTAGGTGATTACAAAAATAAATAAATAGAAATGACAATGTTTTTCCAACATTTTTTGGTGACTCTACATGGGAATCAAATGTTACATTCAAATTTGTAAATAAAAAGGAAATATTCCCCTTTCAAATGGGTTTGGTGAATTTAATGAAATGAAACCTATAGATGTTAGAATGTAGGCCATCCTTTGATATTTAAAATTTTCATAGTGTTTCTCATGGTATAAAATTAAATTTTAAACATTGTTAGCATGAATAGGTATAATATAAAAATATAATATTCCC
This sequence comes from Torreya grandis, assembly GCA_037957365.1. Taxonomy (NCBI): domain Eukaryota; kingdom Viridiplantae; phylum Streptophyta; class Pinopsida; order Cupressales; family Taxaceae; genus Torreya; species Torreya grandis. Next base: position 1,822,662 of record JARHVA010001372.1, read on the forward strand.
ACCTTAATAATATTTGGTGGAAAAAATAAGATGATAATAGTAAAATACTTGTGAATAATAATAATTCAATGGTTGATGAGAATAAGCATAGACTCATGAAGGAAAATGAATCAAAATCTTAAACATTTTGTCTAGAGGTGATTCTTAGAAGCCTTTGATGAATTTTTTCTTTGTGAATATTTGAAAATATTTCAAATGGATCTTGGCTTGATTATAAACTCAAGGATTTATATTTTCTTTGTCTCCCCATATAAATATGTGTTGAAGTTTCAAGTTGTGATTTGTGGGAAATCAAGCACTAGTATAAATCATGAGGTGGTACATAATGTATAATCCATACAAAATAATTTTTAGAAGTTTGAGGTGATAAAAATAAAATACCCAATGATGTTAATATTTAACTATGTTAAGTATCATGAAGTTTGGATTCCAAGCCAATATTTTGAAACCTCTATTGATAATTTTGTATGTGAAAATAAAAATATTTTTTCTTCTTCACCCATATTGTATAAATTTCCTATTAAAAATGAATCTAGTAACAAGGAGTTGATATGTTCCCCATTTACTTCCATGACTTTGGAAGAGCTATTTGGAGAGATTTCAAGCAAAGGAGACAAAGTTATTTACCAGCACAAACATAATATCATGGCCATAAAACCATCTAGTCATGATTCTAATATGTAAACAAATAAAAAAGAGACTTTAAAACATTGATACTCACACCAATTCAATCATATTTAAAAATAATATATTATTATTAGTGTTTAGAATAAAATTATTTGATCTCTATTTTATCATAAATAACTATATTTCTGTAAAAATCATTCCCCTTCAATCATTTCACAAAATAAGGTATGGAGAGCCAAACTCAAAAAGAAAAAATATTTGATGAAATTTTTATTTCAAGGAACATGAATTGAGTAATCTTGAACTACTCATTTAAAAGTGGGATGATGATAATAAGGTGGATTCCAAACTTGTTGAGGTTGTTAAAGAATCATGCCTGACGAAATTCCTAAATGAAGCTGATCAAACTCATGACAAAGAGGTGCTTATTATTGTGTATAATAATGATTATTTGGTTAATCCATCCTCCTTATAATGCTTATAACAAGACCCTTAAAATTTGACCCAAGAAAGAGAAATCATTTAAAAGTGTAGTGAGAATCCAACTCTAACATATTCCATGAACATGAACTAAATCAAGAGTGGTAAAATATATGCACAAATGAAAAGCATATATTTTTTGGTAGTGAGAAAAAACATACATGATTTTTAGAAGAATTAGGTTAGTGAAATGGTGATGAATAAATATTATACAAATACATCACTCTCATTTTATATCCATATCAAGATACCACTTACAACTAAAGACAAAACTTATTTCCAAGGAGACTTATGTTTCCACTCAAGCTAGACTTCATGTGTATACACAATATTTTCAATGTTTTTTATCAATTATTGAAACTCTTTATCTTGTAACAACCTATCAAGTCTCAATCTCTCTAAATGCATACCTTAAGGGGTGAAAAGAGAAAGGTTTGGGAAGACCATTGGTGTTTCATAATATTTTTGTCCCTTTTGCCACTTACTATCTACATAATTATCTCCTCAAAACCATTCCCCTAAGCTTGGCCTTCTCTTTTGCATACTTATCTACTCTTTTACCACCTTTATTATACCTTTTCCTAACCTAAACCCTTCTTTTATAGTTTACATGAATATATTTAATGTGTCCACCTTGTAATCTTATTGATAAAACTTATTAAGGTTATAGGTTGGCCCATAACCAACCTAGTCTATGACTTGGTGATTTTTTGTCTATAACGATACTAGGTTGATCGAGTTGACCTTATCGACCCAAATTTTTGGAAGGGTTTAGGGTTTGATCCACCTATATAAACAAACTAATTTCACCATTTCTAAGATAAGAGAAGAAGTAATGTATATTTCACATCTACTTATCCACCATTCTACTTGAGGAGCAAGCTTAGGGTTTCATACCTTTTTTGGAGATACAGATCTTATCTTGTGGATAAGTCTTTTGGATGCATTAAGAGGTTATGCATCCTAGATATGATTTATCATTGTCATCCTTACATACCACAAACACCTCTTATGAATCACCTTGTTCAAGGGAGAAATTGAGGATTGGTAGGTTCATATTCAAAGATAAGTATTTCTAAATTTGTTCTTCCTTTGTAATAGTAGATAGATATACATTTATTCTTATATTATATGCATTAGAATTTTATATACATTGATGTGAGTATATGTCTTTTATGCATTTTAAATTTTAGTGTTTATTACCCCCACTTTATGCCATGAGCTTTGGTGAGCACTATATTATATTTTTTCTTTACTTGTTATTAGTATAGTGAATATGAAAACATAATACTTAGTTAAGGTTATTACATAGTTTTGCATGACTAGAGGATTTAGAACCCTACCTAGTGATATTACTATGGTAAGAGATCCTTTGATTAGTTATAGTGGATCCATATTGTTCATGACCTTGATAATATAATTTACACCCAATTGGTAGTGTAAGTAGAATCTATCTTCTCCAATCTAGGATTAATTTATAGATCTGATGCATTTCTCATTCTATACATTCTAGTGAACTCAACATGAATCTAATCCTTATAGGTTTTATTTCATGCTTTTCATTTCTATCATTTTATTATTTTTATATATTTATGATATGAGGTTGATATCGATGGTATAGTTCTAACTTATGTGCATAATTTTAACATATAGTTGCATCGAAATGACTATGTTCTTTCTATGCAGGTCTTCATCAAATATAAATTACCAAATTGAATAGGTTGACATGGTACTATTATTTAGTTTTAGATAACAAACTATGTTGAATAGGTCAACTTAATCTCTCAAACAACATCTAGAATATAAAACTAGGTTATGTAGGCCAACTTAGTATTCCAATCACCATCTAGATAATAAACTAAGTTGGCCATATCAACTCAGTCATCTTAATAGGCTTTAATAAATAGGGATTTATAGTACTATGCTGACCTAGTTGACATAGTCATCATAATTTGTAAGTAACATTTAAGGCACTTCAACAAAAAAATTACAATAATTAGCATCTTCCAACCCACCAAGGTTCCTTTCTTTCTCTCTCTTTCAATTTAGTTCTTCATTAAATTTCTATTTTTCACAAGTTTGTAGTCTTCAAAATTGCAATCCTACAAAAAATTAGGTTGACCTGGTCAGCCAAGGTTTGTAGTCTGTCTTTTATCTAAAAGACTAAGTTGACCTAGTTAACTTAATTTTTAAGGACTCTTTCTTCTACATTATGTAAACACCTAAATTTGGCCATTGATAACCTTTAATCAAGATTTTGACCAATTTTCACCCAAAATGCACAATTTGGCCTAAAAACACTAAAACACGCTAAATGATGTGAAAATAATGTATTTAAGTTCTAATTATGGTTAGGGTATCCCTAAATGGGGTAATGCAATTTATGATCTTGATAAATTTGATTAGATCATTTTGAGTCAAAATGCCAATTTTTCCCCTGGGTGCTCTAGACTGCACTTTCCTATCAAATATTTTACACAAGACACATGCCTTTGTTATTTTTTATTGGTAAGATCCTAAATGGGAATATGGTTCCAACACATCTAAAATCATTTTCCAATTCTAATCTAATCAAAATTTGGACCAATAACAAGGCATTCTAATCAATTTGAGTAATTTATGCACACATTGCTTAATCATGCTTAAGAGCTAATTAAACCAAATTAGGGTATAATTAATAATCCCATGGAAACTTGTTGAATACTTATTTTTGCAAATAATTTTTTAATATCTGCATCATTAGGTAACCTCATTTCTTGGGAAGATATCCCTAGGCCATAAATGCACAAATATCAGGATTCATGCCCTCCATGCCTCATTAATGCCTTCCATGATGCCCTCCATGCCTTTTAATTTCCCCTTCTTCCAATTTCATGATGAGAATAATTAAAAACTTAATTATAAAAATTTATTTAATCCTCAACCACACATCCTAATCTTGGGATGGATGGTTTAGGTTGATTCTAAACATTCTAAAAAATCCATAAATAGAGAGGCTAAGAACATCATTTTTAAGATATTTTGGTGTAAAGTTATTATTCTAAAATATCTCCAAAGGAATTGATAATTCAAAGTTACCATGAAAAATTGATTCCAATCCAAGCTAAGCTATAAGCCAAAAGTGCCAAGGAGAGATGGAGGTATCCAAGCTTCCATTGCCAAGGAATTCATGAGCACAAGCCAAGCAAGCCACCACTACAAAGGAATTTGGAGCATCCATATTAGGTGAAATAATTATTTTGTTTTATTCCTTACTTTTTAGTTGTGTTTGTCATTTATTTTTTTTAACTAAGCTCTCCTTAGTGTCTAGGCTTAGAGATGTTATGTTATTAGTGTGTTTATTTCATTTTGTTTTTATTTTGAAACTAACACCATACTAACCATTATTTCATTTTGTTTTTATTTTGGAACTAACACCATACTAACCATCCTCTCTTGATTCAAATTCTTAGATCACATAATGACACACCTAGTGGGACTAGATGCATCTCACACCTAAATATCATTTTTCAACTTTAAAATATTTATTTGAGCTTTTAAAACTCTTACAAATTGATTTTATAGCTTTATTTTACCATTTTTGGTTGCCACAGTTTTACATAATAACTGACGTCAGGAAGTAAGTCTGACATCAGTTACATGGCTTAACTAAAGTCAGTTAGCAAAAATGACATCAGTTAGATCTTGGTATGCTAGAGTAACCAATGTCGGTGGTAATAACTAATGTCAATCACCGTGCTTTTCCAAAAACATAGCCCTGAGAGCTACTTTTTCGAAGTTCATTATTTCAAGCTAAAAGGAGTTTCAAAGCTTAATGACATGCTAATAATTTTGATATATGACCAAGCTTTATATTTGTTTAAAACATGTTTAAATCACCTTTGCATGCTTAAAAATCAATTAGGAATCTTGTTTTGGTGTTTAACAAAGAATTTATATGTTTTGGTGAATGTTTTCAAAGTTTACAACTAAGACCAAGGGGTCAAATGAACACCACTAAAACTTTCATTTTGGGTTTAAAATTAAACACACTTGTCAATTATTATTTGCAATAGTTTTTTAATCAAATTTTTGTTTGGAAAAAAGAGGAATGTTACATGTATGCTCTTCTATTTGTCCCCTATAGGGAACCCTTGGAATCAAAAGTGTCATTCTTATTACAAATAGCCTAGTCCAAGGATTAGAAATAAAGTCATCTAAATCACTCCCCAAAAACTCATCAAAGTTTGAGTGACCTCGAAAATGACCCTAAAGTCTTTCTACTTTTATTCTTTCTTTATTTTTTATGTATTTTGGCTTGTGAGGGGGACTTCATCACCTCTCACATGTTCTTTAGGGAGGATTTGACCTAGGATTTCATCTCTTGGAATTGACATCATTTCGCTCCTTTGGAGTTACACACAAGATGAGTTTTCACTTTTGACATCACACTACACTAAGAAAACAATAGGATGTAGTGGTTGTAAAAGGGATCAAACCTTTTTGCAACAAGCCAAGTGATACAAACCCAAAATCCATGCTTTTATTTTACATTATTTGGCATGAAATTCATTATGCAATTGATTCCCCTAAATCATTTGAAAACTTGTTAGATCTTAGACAAATCCCCACTTATTTTATAAGTCTTATTGGTATAAGGTGCACCTCAAGATCCATGTCATAGTAATGTCATTTGAAAGAAGGGGGGTGTAAAAACCCTACCATATAATGCATATTTACTTTTGGACGAATACTTAAAATCCTCTCAAATGATGTATATTAACGTATGCCAACAATACCAAGCAACCTTGTTAGTTTAAGATCTAAGGGTGATTAATTAGTTGGTCTTATCCTAGTTTAAAGTCTTGTTTGGAGTCAAAACTTGGTGTAAAAAAGCAATCCAAACCAAAAACATAGTCCAAATTTTCCTTTGAATAAAGATGCATTATGTTGTCCATGTGAGATCATGAATTTTCCTTATTCAAAAGTTCATCAAAAGCTTGAGAGTCATATCATCCACTTTGGTACAATTATGTTGCCCAAACGAGTCTAGACCTTTACCAAATTTGTTTAAGTCCTTCACTTATAATATAAATTCAAAATTACACCTCTATAAGTTCATAGGGTTGATGTGTTAAGTGGGTTCACCATTTGAACTAAACTTGAGGGAACTTAGGTTTAATTTCCAATTTAGGTTGAAGGCCATTTAAGAATCATAATCATTGTCATCATTTGATATACTTAAGCCATTTTATACTAAAAACTTGCACTTTGAATCTATGTACCACAACATTTTGAGTCAAGAAAGATAGTGTTATGCTATCAAAATTGTAGGAAAATGTCTTTGCCTTAGCGAGTTTTTGAAGCAAACCTTTTGTGACACCTTTTTGGGTAGTATAGCATTGTTACGCTGCCCAAAACATTTTGAATATTGTTTCATAGATCCTCTTGCATAGAGTTCAAAATTTGCTCCTACATTTTCAGACCAATCCAAGTGTACTTTCATGATCTTTTGTGTAAAACGGTTATACTTTTCACTTTTTTCTATCTTGTTTATAAAAAAGAACCCAATTTTATACTATTTTTTGTGAGAAAATAAACTATTTTTAAAAGTTCATTTTTCTCATACCTTATACCTAGTTGATCAAGTTTATATCCAAGAATCAAGTTCCTAGTGTTTATTAGAAGTGTTTCAAATCTATTAGATTAAAACTTTCATCTATTTTCAATGTCTAGCTTTTGCCATCATTTGGCCAAGATTCCTAGCAGATGCCTTGTTTGAGGCTAGATTTTGATGCCATGTTTGGCCAAAATACCTATCAATTTAAACTCCTAGATTAGACTGATTTGAAACACTTTGACCTTAGAGTTTGGCATTTTGATTTTAGGTCCATTTACTTTCTTATCTTTGTGTGAATAATGAAACATTAAATACTTCATGTTAGCTTATTTTTTCATAAATATTTGCATAAAACTTTCCGATCCTTTTGACAAAAGCTAGACCAAGTTGTAACATCATCTATTTTAGACATTGCCGTTTTTAGATTTTGTAGAACTCTTTGACCTTTTATTACAAAATTATTGACTATGGATTCCAACATGTATTCCTAAACTTTTAGTGGAATCATGTACAATCCAAGGATTAGTAATGTGGTTGCATAGGAAGAAATGTGTAAGACCCCTATGTGGATAATATTACTTATGAGATGGATTCTTATCCTCTTATAATAATAAATTAAGGGCATAAAGCCAAGATCCATTGGCCAACTATCTAGTTAACACACCACCTTATTCAAAACAAGACCAAGAGCAAACCATGTAATACTTAGCTACAATATCTGCAATGAATGAGCCAGTACTTCAACAGTCATATTTTGCTAATATGGCTTCCACGTATGATCCATTTTTGTTTGAACTAGATTTTTTAGAAAACAAAGATGAGATTTTGGTTAGATCCATAGAGGTAGGGGCTAAGTTTCTAGAAAACTTCCCCCATGAAAATTTACCAAGTCTAGTAAGAGTGCCCCATAATATCATTTATGATCAATAAGCTTCTTCTAGAAATCCTATGGCTCTAGTCCAAACAATGCACTAGGATCCTAATATATCTGCTTAAGACATAAACATCATGAAATATCACTCTAACTAAATATAGATAACATATCAAACATATCTAAATCTATCATGTGATTTCAATCAAATGAACATGGTAAGAAGCCTCTTATTGACCTAGTTCCTTCAACAAGAGTATTGATAGAGTTAACTAGATAAGATAACCCAAATAATGACCCATTTATACAAACCATTTCAATAAATAACTTGATTCATATGCCCATTATTAAAGAAGTGTCTTTGGCCTCTACCCTAAATATTGAGCCAAACATAGTGGACAATGTGCAAACAACATCCAGTCTTGATCAAAGTGGTATTAATGCACAAACAACTAGCTAACAACATGTGCATATAGTTAATCCCATGAGTAGATCATCATACCAAGGAATAGGGATTTCTACACCCCATCCTCAACCAACTACTTCCTCATGTGTACAACCTATGGGATTAGGTAATCAAACAATGACTAATGTCATGACTTAATGATAGAATGTGATGAACCTTACTCCTCCTAAAAAAGTAACAAGAAGTATTCCACAAAAACAAGCACAATATAGTGTATCAATGAAATAAAATAAAAATACATTGTCAACTCAATTAGGGGAAACAAATGTTCCACCTCACCAGGTAATGATGAGCATACCTCTTTAGTCATAGACTAATATGCCACTCCAAAACCAAATAATGACTAGTCAACAACATGAAAATATTGGTCAATGATAGATGTTGAATCTACAACTTTATTTCACTTCTTCATATGGATTCATGAAATAATAAGGTTCCCATATTTCTCAAGTATCTACTAGACAATTATTGGTTCAAAATGTGCCACAAATCTAGAGATAGGGTCTTGGTCCACAAGTTCCCACTCAACAACAAGGTTTGATTAGTCAACAACATGTCCCTTTTCAACCAAAATAGGTATAAAATAGTTATATCCCTCCATCCCAACCACAAAATCCTTCAATTTAAAACTTTATCACCAACCCAAACCATAATATTGCACAATTAAGTATGTAATTTCATGTACATCCTAATCTATATATATGTGTATTCCTGGTCCATTCCCCAACCAAAAAAATGTACCCCAATAGGTATCTCCATCATACCCTAGTCAAAGTGTTCCACTTATGACCTCCCAACCATCTATCCAAACCTAAATTCTCCCTCAAACAAATATTCCTTCCAGTTTCTTATCCCAAGAATTGCATCATATTAAGGATGCAATTGCTCCCATTCAAGCTAGTAAACAAACTAAAAATTTAAAATTAGATGACATATTTTCCTATCCATTCAACATGAATTATTTGTAGATACCATTTCCTCTAGGATATAACCACTAAAATTTGATAAATATAAAGGGAAAGTTGACCCTAAGGCTCATTTGACCAAATTCTTCATCGCATGTCAACTAGTGGCATATCATGATATATACCTTTTATTTTTATTTCTAAGAAGCTTAGATAGCAAGCCTTGGAGTGGTTTTTGAAGTTGCCTATAAATTTATTAATAGATTTTGATGATCTTTTTGATAAGTTTATGTAGCACTTTTCCTATAATCTCAAGCATGAGATTTCATTGGTGGATTTAATGCAAGTAAAGAAAAAAAGTTGGTGAGAGTTTTATAAGTTATTTATAGTGATGGAGAGCCCTTGTAGGCCATTTCACCCATAATTTACCTGATAAACAATTAGCCACTATGTTTATCAAAAAAATTTATAGTGAGATAGCTTATCATTTGGAACGACAATGTGTACATACATTTAAGGAGATCATTGACAAAGGCCAGTTGATTGAGTGGGTGCTCATCAATAAAGGAGTCATCAAGATTAATTAAACTAATAAAAATTAAGGTAAAAATTATGTAAATGAGAAACATCCCATTCAAGCACTAGTATCGCAACTAACACAAGCCAATAACCATGAAAGACTGAAGCAATTCAACCACAAAAAGAATGTTGTGGGAAATGGAGTAACTAAATCCCATCATATGAAAATATTGAAAACATCATATGCACCACCTTTTCAACTTAATCCTACTCAAATAGTGTTGTAAGTTCAACAACCAAAACCTACACAATAAATATAGTAGCCATTACCATTGTAAACACCTCCTCTTAGAAGAATTATGCCTACATGTTGTGTCTTTAGTGACCTAAGAAAACCTATTGAGTCTGTATTTCACAAGCTTACTACCGCTAATATGATTAGTTGGCCTATACCAAAACATTATTTTTAAGGCAATCCTTATCTTGATTGGTACCATAAAATTGAATTCTATGACTGTCATTGGGTTAATGAGCATAATCTATGAAGATGTGTCCAAATCAAGCATTTAATTGAGAATATGTTGGAGAATGGGGAGATAAAATTGGATAATGGTGCTTTCACTTCTAATCAAACTCTTAGGATCTATCAAAACCCCTTTCCCAAACATAATAATTAATAGCATCAGAATAATAAAAAATAACAACAATGGCTAGTGTAGCAGTAAAATCAACAGTATCAAAATCAAAGGCCAAACTAGCAGAACCCACAAGAATAGAACAATGGATAAAACCATAGTCAGAATGGTAACAACTAGCTAACCTACCATGTAGCTTCACATGACTATAATAGGGTTGTAGGTCATATTTTAGGGGGTAGTGTTAATACCATCTTCATTAATCTTAGACCAAACACTAATCAATCTAGACCATTGCTAAACAACAACATCCAACTAAATTGCATGGATAATCCTTCTTTGACTTGGGAATGCATAAAGGAAAACTATAAAATTAGGACTTCCCCTTTTGGACCTTATATCAACAACTTGTCCTTGCCATGTGACCACATGTAAGTGCATTGGTAATCAAGACTTGTCCTTTCTGGTCCCACACCATTTCTAACATCAATTAGTAATAATGGTATAGTATTTAATCCCAGATTTACAATCAAAACTTAGACATCAAAGATTACTATCCTAGGCCTACAACCATCCACCACTTTTCCTATCATCCAACCAACTATTTAGCCTTGAAATAAACCATTCACTACTGACTGAGACAAGAAGTTTGATATTGTAGAATAATTGAAAAAAACACCAGCACAAATTTCTATATTAGATTTGCAACAAATGTCAATAATCCAAAAAAATATCTTGAATAATTTTTTGACCCAATATAATATTATTAGTGACATATCCCTTGATCAATTTCAATATTTGATTGGATACCTAGCTCGAACCTAACAAGTCACATTCAACCAAAGTGATGTCTTCCCTTGGCCTGCTCTGTAATAATCCATTATACATAGAAGTTTATATAAAGTGATATAAAGTGAAATCTATCCTTATTGACAATGGATCCAGCCTCAACATAGTGTCTCTAAATCTCATCAATATTCTTGAGTACACAATGGCAGATCTCTATCCAAAAATAATAACCATCAAAGATTATGATAATCAGGAAAGAGAATCACAAGGCACCATTAGTTTGTTAGTTATCATTGGTCCTTTAACCTATGATACACTTTACCATGTGATTGATCTTGAGTTATCATATAATATGCTTCTAGGTAGGCCTTGGTTACATGAGATTCATATAGTCCCATCAATGCTATACCAATGTATCAAGTTTTGCCACTTAGGGATGGAAGTGATATTCCAAGAGATTTATGCCTGTATGAACACTACAACCATTTTGAGGCCAAATTTCAAAGCTATAATTATCAGTATGGTATGAATCTAAGTTCCAAGCAGGACAAAGGAAAGTCTATACTTATAGATCATTCACTAGATAATTTCATAAATCCTAATACCTAGGATTCCCTTTCTCACATGCTACCTCTTGAATCTTCTAATCATTTAACCATTTTAGATAATGGACCAAGAGAGTATGTGACCCATGATACATTTCATATTGCCAATCTTCCTTAGAATCTGAAAACCTTTAGGTGACCTAAATTCACCCCACATATGAATTAACAACAAAAAAACAAAGATAAGGGACCTGCCACATTTATACCAACATATAGCCTAAGACTTGACCCTCTTAAAGGGGATGAATCATGGTTATACAATGAAAACCAAGATGATTGTTAAAAAAATTCCAAGTATCCTATTCTTAATAGGATCATGGAGCATCACAATTATGAAGGAAGAGGCCTAAAACTAAATTAGTGGGAAACCATCAAGCTAATTTCTATGACTAAGTATGAAATACCTTATGGGATTGGATTTAAACCTCCTGGGGGTGACCCCACATATCTTATTTAAAATCTCTCACTGGTGACTAGTGATGATGATGCCAAAAGTGAAGTAGAGTTTGATCATAGTCTCACCTTTGATGACCTAGCTAAAACTAAACTATTTGATAACAATGCCATTTGTACCCTTACCCTAGCCTTTCATCACAATCCAATACCATTATATTATCCCTAATTGATAGATTGAGACTAACAAGAATCCAATATTTTGATTGATGAGTTCTAGAATGATGAGGCATTTTGTGAACTTTTAGGCCTTAGAGACAATGTTTCATTAGGAGATCATAAATTAGGATTCTCATTCAAATTAGATCTTATAACCTATTTTAGAGAGTGAATGAACACCCTTAGTCAAAAACAAATAATTAAAATATTGAGGTCCCAAAGTGAAAACCTCTTTGAGGCACTTTTTGACTATAGAAAAAGTAAAGATAAAGGTGAGTCTAGTGGTTGAAACCTATTTTAGGTGCCATTAGGTGGGGGTGTTCATTCTTCTTCAAATTTATACTAGAGGACCACCAACAATGAACTTGCCTATGGATCAAAGTTTAACTTTGAGAAAAACTAAATATTTGATCAAATTATTGAAGAATTTATAATTATTTTTGTTACATGGCTAGATCTCCCATTAGGAGACTCAAATTCATCATGCATAAGAGAAGTTGAACAACAAGTCCTAACAAAGGACCTTGACATAATCCAATATTTCAAGTTATTTCCTACTATCCTAGAAGATGGTTTGACCCTTCTAGTCTAAGATACAATAGAGGTAAATATCAAGACTCTATTAGACTTGAAATAGATAAAATTATGTGTATCCCTCATTCAGGAGGAATGTGATGTCTTCATAGCTCTTTTGAGAGAGTTTGTGGATATTTTTTCATGGGCCTATTCTAACATGCCAGGTTTAGATCATGCCTTGGTTCTACACCACCTTATGGTTAATCCTCATGCCAAATGGGTAAAACAAAATCTACGTAAGACACATCCTCATATTTCTATGTTGATAAAGAAAAAGTTGGAAGAACTCTTATAAGTAGGATGTATCCGACCCATTCACTAATCTAAATGGATCTCTAATGTTGTACATGTTAGTAAAAAGTATGAAGGGATCATAATTTGTATTGGTTTTTTAGACATCAACAAAGCTTATCCTAAAGATGATTTTCCCTTGCCTAATATTGACATGATCATTGAATCCATGATAGGTTATGAAATGCTTTCACTTATAGATTGATTTTCAAGATATAACCAGAATAGAGTCACACCAAAAGATCAACATAAAATAACATTCACCATTCCATGGGGAACATTTTGTTATCAAGTGATGCCATTTGGTCTTAAAAATACTATAGCTACATATCAAAGGTCCATGAATATCATATTCCATGATATGATGCATCATATTGTTGAAGAATATATTGATGACATATTAGGAAAATCCAAAACCAGAGCTAACCATCCAACAGTGCTATGTGAGATATTTGAAAGATTACGAGAGTATAAAGTCAGACTCAATCTAAAAAAATGTATGTTAAATGTAATGTCAGGAAAAATAATTGGCTTTATTGTGTATTTTATACTTATTTAAGTCAATCTAACTAAAATGCATGCTATAACCAAGATGCCACCACCAACCAATTTGAATCAACTTCATAGTTTGTAGGGTAAGATCCAGTAAATCCGATGCTTCATCTCTTAGTTAACATATAAGTGTCATCCATTTACACACTTTTTAAATAAGGGAGTTGAATTTTAGTGGGATGATCACTACCAAATATATTTTCAACAATTCAAAGAATATCTTATTAATCCACCCATTATATTACCTCTTATGCTAGGAAAGCCATTCTTGTTATACCTATCAGCTACCGATCATGCTATGGGGGCACTCTTGGCTCAACATGATGACAAAAGAAAGGAGCACACTATATACTATCTAATTCTTACCTTGGTTACATATGAACATAAATATGCACCTATTGAAAAAGCTTATCTAGCCATGGTCTTTGTAGCTCAGAAACTACACCATTACATGTTGAATATAAAGACCTAGTCATTTCAAAAGTAGATCCATTCAAGTATCTACTATCTAAAATAGATTTGAAATGAAGAATGGCTAAATAGATCATGCTTCTAAATGAGTTTGAAATAGAATATGTCAATCAAAAGTTAATCAAGGGACAAGTTCTTGTAGATCAACTTGTTGAAGCACCTCTCATAAACACAACCACTCACATTTCAATTTTTTGATTAATTCATAATGATTGTCACTAACACACCCCTTGAGGAGTAGCCTTGGAATCTATATTTTGATGTTTAATTTAATACACATGGATCAGGGGTAGGCCTATTTTTTATTACACCATAGGGGGATCTTATCCCTACATCATTCAGAATTAGCTTTCCTTGTATAAAAAATATGGTTGAGTATGAAGCACTTATTATAGGACTTCAACAAGTAGTACATTAGAATATATCTCATCTCCAATTTTATGGTTATTCTTATTTAATCATAAAACAGGTTAAAAATCATTTTAAAACTAAATATGACAAGTTGGTTCCATGTAAATCCATGTTTGACACTCTTAAACAACAAATTGCCAATATTTAGTTTGAGTGCATATTGAGGGCTAGTAACAAAACTATAGATGCCATGGCTACTATTGTCTCTCTAATTCAATAAATAGATAAATTTAAAGATTATTAGTTCTTCATTGAAAATTTATTAGCACCAACTCATGAACATTTAACTATTTCCATGATTTGTGACATTGTTGGTCTTAATTCTATCTGGTACTCATACCTTTACAACTACCTTCATGACCAAGTTCTACCACCTAACCTACCTAATAAATAAACCAAAGCCTTAATTCATCATTCCACTCATTATACT